>JAVIAB010000051.1:149176274-149358774 GCA_032433765.1 Megaustenia siamemsis | reverse complement strand
CCAGACACCCGGCCTTTATTCTCCGGTTCTATCACTAGACACCCGGCCTTTATTCTTTTGTCATATCACCAGACACCCGGCCTTTATTCTCCGGTTCTATCACTAGACACCCGGCCTTTATTCTTTTGTCATATCACTAGACATCCGACCTTTATTCTTTTGTCATATCACTAGACATCCGGCCTTTATTCTCCGGTTCTATTACTGGACACCCGGCCAATATTATTTTGTCATTTCACTAGACATCCTGCCTTTATTCTTTTGTCATATCATTAGACATCCTGCCTTTATTCTCCGGTTCTATCACTAGACATCCGGCCTTTATTCTTTTGTCATATCACTAGACATCCTGCCTTTATTCTTTTGTCATTTCACTAGACATCCTGCCTTTATTCTTTTGTCATATCACTAGACATCCTGCCTTTATTCTTTTGTCATTTCACTAGACATCCGGCCGTTCTTCTCCGGTTCTATCACTAGACGTCCGGCCTTTGTTCTCCGGTTCTATCACTTGACTTTATCCTCACTTTTTGAAGAAAAAATAAAAGGTTTGTGTTATGGGAAAGAACTATCTGGAAGATGTTGTGACAGCTGAAAAAAATCGAGGAAAGAAGATGTCAAGGAAACATTGATGCCTCATCTTCTATTCTAATTTGGCACGTCAAACTTTTAGCCAGATTACAATAATCTTAGAATTAAAAAAAGAAAGTAAAGTACCCCCCGTCACGCAAAGTGGCGGATAGGTAACATGGTGTTAGTGACCATACATTTTACAGACCTTCGGCACATGATTTTTGGGGTAATGTGGTCGGTATTACGCCCGTGCCGCTTTACTTTCCCAGAAAAAATCCGGTACCCATTAAAGGCTGGGTGAACCCGGACCCCGTCGGTTGGGATCGAACCCTACCTCTTGTCTTTTGTAGTCCTGTTCACTAACCACCTAGCTATCGCGGCTCCTTAATCTTATATAATAGCATGTCTATAATTATAATAGATAATCTGTCTTATAATAGATTGTCTTTCTAGTATTACCTTTGTCTTTCTAATAAAGACGTGTCTGTCTTATATTAGCTTGTCTCTCTTATAATAGCGTTTCTATCTTATAATAGACTGTGTGTCTTAGATTGTCTGAGTTATATTACCTTGTCTATCTTGTAATAGCGTGTCTGTAGCGCTGTTGCCAGCTGTTTGTTTTAACTCCCTCGTAACATACTTTTTACAACCTGCGTGGTTTTGTTGTTTCTGGGGAGGGAAACAGGCAAATAATTGCAAGGCTGCGGTAAAGCTGGTAGCAAGGAGACAGTTGTGGGGAGTGACGTACACTCCAAGATATGGTGACAGTTTTACACACACAAAAAGAACACAACAAAATACTGCCGTTTCGAGCGACGGCCTTCTTCAGAAGACTGGGACAACGACAACAAACGGTGAGGCACAGATACCTATAGCTACATGTCGGATGATAAAGTTAAGGAGAGGTGGACAGAGGGATGAGAGATGGGATGATGAGATGAGAAAGAGATGTGTCACATGTTAGAGGATAGGTGAAGTGTTGAAATATAAAATTATAAGTATAGAGGAATAATTTAGAACTGAAAAAAAAATATTCAAAATGTTGGTATTTGTGCCTCACCGTTTGTTGTCGTCCCCGTCTTCTGAAGAAAGACGTATGCCTAAACGTCAGTACTTTGTTGTGTTCCTTATCTGTAAAGCTGTCTCCATACCTTGGAGTGTGCGTCACTTCCCACTATTGGCTCTTTTGTTGTGTTCCTTATTTGTAAAGCTGCCACAATACCTTGGAGTGTGCGTCACTTCCCACTATTGGCTCTTTTGTTGTGTTCCTTATTTGTAAAGCTGCCACAATACCTTGGAGTGTGCGTCACTTCCCACTATTGGCTCTTTTGTTATGTTCCTTATTTGTAAAGCTGCCACAATACCTTGGAGTGTGCGTCACTTCCCACTATTGGCTCTTTTGTTGTGTTCCTTATTTGTAAAGCTGCCACAATACCTTGGAGTGTGCGTCACTTCCCACTATTGGCTCCTTTGTTGTTTCTGCCCTTTAGGTAGGCAAGCAGATCTTTCCTTAAACATGGTTTGTGTTTGGGGTGGGCGTGTTCATAGAATGGAGCAGGGGGCCTCGGTAGCCTAGTTGGGAAAACCACCCGACTGGACTACCGACGTTCGGACAACCCGTGTTCGATTTCCGCTGGGAGCAGAGTGAGTTGTACTCGTGGTTGGAAAAAAAAAAATACCCCCACGGTCGACCAAGCCGTTGGCAGAAATGGGTACCAGGGTATTACCTTGGGAAGGTGAGGACTGTCGCCTCGAAACTAAGTTTCTATGCTTGAGGCGACACTATACAGAAATCTCCGAACATTTCTGGATAGGTGACCGAGCACATATGGGTGGAAACTCGCGTGCTAAGACGCCGGTTCAAGTCTCGTACTTTACCTTTATAGAAGGGAGCAAAAACATAATTTGTTTAGTACAAATTATAATGCACAGCTATTTGGTATTCATATTTTAGTTCTCTTGTTCTGTGTGTGCTTTTTTTTAAACTAAACAATATAAAGTGATGTGATGACTTAATCGGATGGGTCTAGCCATGAACTTCATAGAAGCCTGCATTGTCTCCTGTATAGCAGGACCACCACCATATAATAGGTTGTGTATTATGATAGGTTGCATCTTTTATAATAGTCTGTTTTATAATAGATTATCTATCAGACTCTATATCTTATAATAGATTGTCTATCTCATAATAGATTGTATATTTTATAACAGATTGTCTATCAGACTGTCTATCTTATAATAGATTGTCTATCAGATTGTCTATCTTATAGTAGATTGTCTATCTTATAGTAAATTGTCTGTCTCATAGTAAATTGTCTATCTCATAATAGATTGTCTATCTTATAATAGATTGTCTTTTAATAGATTGTCTAGCTTTTAATAGATTGTATATCTTATAATAGATTGTCTTTTAATAGATTGTCTATCTTATAATAGATTGTCTATCTTATAGTAGATTGTCTTTTAATAGATTGTCTATCTTTTAATAGATTGTATATATCATAATAGATTGTCTTTTAATATATTGTCTATCTTATAATAGATTGTCTTTTAATAGATTGTCTATCTTATAATAGATTGTCTATCTTATAATAGATTGTATTTTAATAGATTGTCTGTCTTATAATAGATTGTATTTTAATAGATTGTCTATCATATAACAGATTGTCTATCATATAATAGATTGTCTATCATATAATAGATTGTCTATCATATAATAGATCGTCTATCATATACTAGATCGTCCATCATATAATAGATTGTCTATCATATAATAGATTGTCTATCATATAATAGATTGTCTATCATATAATAGCTTGTCTATCATATAATAGATCGTCCATCATATAATAGATTGTCTATCATATAATAGATTGTCTATCATATAATAGTTTGTCTATCATATAATAGATTGTCTATCATATAATAGATTGTCTATCATATAATAGATCGTCCATCATATAATAGATTGTCTATCATATAATAGATTGTCTATCATATAATAGATCGTCCATCATATAATAGATTGTCTATCATATAATAGATTGTCTATCATATAATAGATTGTCTATCATATAATAGATCGTCCATCATATAATAGATCGTCTATCATATAATAGATTGTCTATCATATAATAGATTGTCTATCATATAATAGATCGTCCATCATATAATAGATTGTCTGTCATATAATAGATTGTCTATCTTATAATAGATTGTCTATCATATAATAGATCGTCCATCATATAATAGATTGTCTATCATATAATAGATTGTCTATCATATAATAGATTGTCTATCTTATAATAGATTGTCTATCATATAATAGATTGTCTATCTTATAATAGATTGTCTATCATATAATAGATTGTCTATCATATAATAGATCGTCCATCATATAATAGATTGTCTATCATATAATAGATTGTCTATCATATAATAGATTGTCTATCATATAATAGATTGTCTATCTTATAATAGATTGTCTATCATATAATAGATTGTCTATCATATAATAGATTGTCTATCTTATAATATATTGTCTATCTTATAATATATTGTCTATCTTATAATAGATTGTCTATCATATAATAGATTGTCTATCTTATAATAGATTGTCTATAATATAATAGATTGTCTATCATATAATAGATTGTCTATCATATAATAGATTGTCTATCTTATAATAGATTGTCTATCATATAATAGATTGTCTGTCATATAATAGATTGTCTATCTTATAATAGATTGTCTGTCATATAATAGCTTGTCTGTCATATAATAGATTGTCTGTCATATAATAGATTGTCTATCTTATAATAGATTGTCTATCATATAATAGATTGTCTATCTTATAATAGATTGTCTGTCATATAATAGATTGTTTATCTTATAATAGATTGTCTATCATATAATAGATTGTCTATCTTATAATAGATTGTCTATCTTATAATAGATTGTTTATCTTATAATAGATTGTCTATCTTATAATAGATTGTCTATCTTATAATAGATTGTTTATCTTATAATAGATTGTCTATCTTATAATAGATTGTTTATCTTATAATAGATTGTCTATCTTATAATAGATTGTTTATCTTATAATAGATTGTCTATCTTATAATAGATTGTCTATCATATAATAGATTGTTTATCTTATATAAATGAAAGATTGTGGTTCAATTAAAAAAATTGTTTTCGGACAAACGCGGGCTCGGAACTCACATAGTCGTTGATAAATTCTACCACATATGTCCTGAGAAAGTATTGCAGATGTGGCGTAATACCGACCACCTCACCCCACTGAATGTCCCGCTGGTCTTCGAAGGTATGGTCACTAACATCATATTCCCCCAGTGGACTGGCTGGTCTAGAGGTAAGACGTCGACCTCTAGACGAGTAGGTCCCGGGTTCGGTTCCCACCAAAGGTGCTACATAAAATCGAATCTGTGGCTTCTCTCACTCCCGGTCTCTGTGTAGTGAGATTCGATGTCTAGCGCTTTCGGGAAACGGTGAAAAACAGGAAGACCCGCGTGCATTCTGCGCGCACGTTAAAGAACTCTTGGCAGTTGGAAGTCAATAAGAGTAGGGCAGAAATGGCCGCTGTCCGGGCAAAATTAATAAGAAAAATTCTCGACGATAAAAATATGAGAGCTCCTCTGAAGTCGGAGAATATCTGCCTATATGGTGGGGGACACATGGGCACGCGGCTGCTGGTGGGGAAAATAGGAACAAGTCTTACTCGCGCAAAATTCATTCTCTCAGCGACTTCTAGAAATATAAAACTGGTGAACGCAAACAAACGACACCATATTCCCTCTCTACTTCTATTTTGGTTAGGCTTCAGGGAATCGTTCGTTACTTACTAAGTTGACCTTACTACTGTACTTAACTCGGCCAGTAGCCTCGTTCCTGCCTTGTCAAGACCTGGTACCCACTTAAGAACACTCTACCTACCCTGGAGCGGTGCAGCGCTGTTGACAGCTGTTTGTTTTAACTCCCACCATAACATACTTTTCATATCCTGCGTGGTTTTTGTTGTTTCTGCCCTTTAGGTAGGCAAGCAGCTCTTTCTTTAAACATGGTTTGTGTTTTGGGTGGGCGTGTTCATAGCAGGGAGCAAAAAAAAAAAATCATTTTCTTAGTACAAGTTACAGTGCACAGCTGTTTAATTTTCATATTTTAGTTCTCTTGTTTTGTGTGTGTGTGTGTTTTTTTTTTTTTTTAAACTAAATACATGTAACATAAAGTTAACAATATATCATCATCATCAAGTACCATGCCTGCTGGCGTAGATGATGATGTCTCTCTACAAATTTCGATCTCGACAGTTATTTATCATTTCTGTTGTTGACCTTCTGCCATGCCATTCTCTTTAGCTATCTGCTATCTTTTATCTTTGCCTCCCTTTTTTCTCTTCGTCCCTCAATTTTCACAGTTGTCACAATATATTTCAACTGTTCCCTTCCCATCGCATGACCAAAAAATGATGATTGTTTCTCCCTAATATTGGAAATTAGCTCTCTGTTTGCTTTGACATCTTTCAGAACTTTTTCATCGATTTTCTTAGCTATACATTGTATTCTCAACATTCTTCTGTAAAACCATATTTCTATAGCCTCCATTTATTTTCTTGTCTGTTGTCCTATTGCTCATGATTCACATCCTTATGTTAAGACTGGTTCTACATAACATTTAAGAACTTTTTTTCTTGTTTCCTTTGTCAAAAATGGATTGCACAGTATCTTCCTCATTTTTTGGAAAGCTGCTTTTGCCTGAGTATTTCTGCATCTCATCTCTGTTGTACATCTACCATCTCAGGTTAACATTGTTCCCAGATATTTAAATTCATTTACCAGTTTTAATATTTTTCAAGGGTTAAGGCATAAAAATGCGAAGCTGCAGTAAAGCTGAATATGAGGAAAAATTAAAAAATAAAAAGGTATGTAAGAAGCTTTACGTGACAAGTGGACGACACAGACTAAACAACGTTTCGGCTCAATAGGCCTTCATCAGGAACAAACAATAAAAACACACACACACAAATTAATAACGAAACAACCAAAACAAAAACAATCGAAATGTGTTAAAGAAAACAACAACAAAAAGTAAAACTATCCTGTCAAATCCAAAATAAAATCGTAACCAAGTGCGGCTGTCGTGAACGTCGAAAATCGTGCGAAAAAGTGCGTAAATGTAAACAGAACCAGATGAGTAAACACAGGGGTCAGTGTGCAAACACAAAGGAGAAAGAATCGAATAGTAGTCTGACAGGTGTAAAAGACGCTAAGAGTGAGATGTCTGAGAGTGGGGTACAGTAAAAATAAATGAGGGGTAAGAAGCACAGGAAAAAAAAATTTTTATAGAGGAGAAAACCGAAGTGTCTCATAAGGGACTAGAGGAGAAGAACTATAAAAAGTATGGCATAGTAAGTAGACCAAAGAACCCAAATATGTGTAGTAGAGAAGGCTATGCAAAAGGGAAGGAGCAAGCAAAAAGAAACTATGCGTATGAGTGTGATACATTCATACCTCTCGGGGTCAGCGAACCATACTGGACTATAAGGCGATTTTCCAAAGTATAGCGGCTGCGGTCGCCAGAGTGACAAAGGACAATACCAGTGACACGGATGTCGTCTTTGCCCTTGTGATCAGGGGAGTTGAAGTGGGAAGATACCGGAGTACCAGTATTTTGTTGGACATCACGTAGATGTTCACAAAATCTTTCCGCTAATCTTCTTCCAGACTCACCAATATAGGTCATATGGCATCGTTGGCATATGATGGCATAAATGATGTTGCGGGACACACATGTGAAGCTATGCTTGATCTCGAACCGTCCATTAGGGAACAAAACCGAGTCAGCAGGGAGCACATAGGCACAGGTAATACAGTTTCGACCACAAGGGGCCGTACCGAAGTGTTGAGGGTGGGAGCAAGGGAGATGGCTCCTAACCAAAATATCTCTCAAATTCCTGTCGCGCTTAAAGGCGATCATCGGGGGATCACTAAAAAGTAGACGGGTAGTGGGATCAGAGAGGAGAATGGAACGGTAGCGGTTGAGTATCCTCACAGCAGCTAAGTTGTGGGGATGATATGTGAGGGTGAGTATAGTTCTCTCAGAAGGGGGGCGGTTGGAAGGGGTGAGTGCCTCGGGACGGGAGATAAGGAGGACCCGCTGGAGGGCAGACTGGAGGATCGAGTCTGGATAAAGCCGGCGGCTGAAGAAACCTAACATGAGGTGAGCCTGTAGGAGGAAATCTTGGTCATCCTGGCAGATGCGACGGAGACGCAATAACTGAGAGAACGGAATAGAATCACGACAAGAAGGTGAATGGGATGAAGTGTAGAGAAGATAGCAATGGGCGTCTGTGGGTTTATAGAAAATCGAAGTATGGAGGCCAGAAGTACCCAAAGAAACGATAAGATCTAGGAAGGTGACAGAGGAAGTGGATGTACAAGATGTGAACTTGATAGCTTTGTGATAGCCACTAATGTGGTCGATAAACCTGGAGAGGTCATCCTCAGGTAGATCGGTAAGTCCGAAGCAGTCATCAATGTACCGAAGGTATATGATGGGAAGGGAACCTTGATATGAATTGAGAAATTGGTACTCAAGGTAGCCCATAAACAGGCAAGCATAGCTAGGGCCCATCTTGGTGCCCATGGCTACTCCACTAACCTGATCATAGAAGTCACCATTGAACTCAAAGGTATTGAGGTTGAGTACAAGCTCAGTAAGGCGGAGAAGAGTGGCAGTATCCACAGAGGGGTGTTGTCTCTGGTCAAAAAAGAAACGTAGAGCTAAGAGGCCGTCGGAGTGAGGAATAGAGGTGTAGAGGGAGCAAACATCAAGGGTAAAAAAGTCGGTATGAGCGACCATGGGAGAGAGAGATAGAAGAGAAGATATTAAGTGCATGGTTAGTGTCCTTGACATATGAAGGAAGACTGG
The DNA here is from genome assembly GCA_032433765.1 of Megaustenia siamemsis. Classification (NCBI taxonomy): domain Eukaryota; kingdom Metazoa; phylum Mollusca; class Gastropoda; order Stylommatophora; family Ariophantidae; genus Megaustenia; species Megaustenia siamemsis. Next base: position 149,350,251 of record JAVIAB010000051.1, on the reverse strand, counting down.
CAACCATGGGCTGGAAGACACTGTCTAGATAGTCAGATATGTGTTCAGTCGGGCATGCACACGCAGACACGATGGGGCGTCCTGGATAGTCGATTTTGTGAATTTTGGGGAGCATATAGAAAGATGGTTTCCCAAGACCACTATTCGGGATAATAAGGCGAGACGCGCTAGGGGGAAGGAGGTGGTCACGGATCAGTTCTTTGATGGTAGATTGGACCTGTTTATTGTGGGGGACAGTAGCGTCATCAGGACGGGGTTTATAAAACGTGGTATTGGATAGTTGTTTGTTGCCCTCTGAAATGTATAAGTCTCTGCGCCAAACTACCACCGCTCCCCCTTTATCGGCCGGTTTGATGACAATGTCTTCTAGGCGGCGGAGATTAGAGAGGGCTCGAAGCTCAGAGGGAGATAAATTAGAGCGGTGAAGTTTTCTAGGGCACAGTTGTAGTATCTCACGTGAGATGACATTAATGTAGTGATCCAAGGCCTGGGATGCGCCGGGTTGAGGGGTCCAATCCGATTTACGGGAGTGGAAGCGGGAAAACTCGTCTACAGGGGTAGATAAGGTGGAAGTTGCAGTAGTGCCAGAGTAATGGAGCTTCAAGCGCATACGTCTATGGAAATCATGGACATCCTTACAAAGATTATAATGGTCACTAAAGGGACGAAGGGGGATAAATTTTAAACCTTTAGAGAGAACAGACCTCTCATTATGTGAGAGATGGAGGTCGGGGGGTATACAAAAAACTAAAGAGTCGGTAGCTGACGTAGCAGGTATAGAGGAAGGTGGGGCGGGGCGGAGGAAGGAGATCTTCTTCTTGTGCTGGGAGGACATAAAAATATAGAGTTGCCTATTAAAGTCGTGGATGATCTGTCGGATAAAATGGTCTGAGCCGGTCATTAAACACCTGAGTCTCGACACCAGCAATAGACGCTGAGTGCGCAGGTGGGAGACCAACCTGGTGTAGTTGGCTAGAACGAGCCTCATACGATGGAAACCAAGGCGTCTTTCAATACTATCAAATCGCCTAATTTCACTAAGGTTGGGCTGGTGGACAAAGGGGGTGAATTTAGACCGGAACCCAAAAGGGAGAATCTTAAATCGTATACAATTTTGGAGGAAATTAACGTGGCAACTAAATCTGGTAAGCTTATAAGTAGTAAAGGCGAGTTCAGTGGATATAGAAGAGATGTCTGTAGGTAAATACTGGAAGGCTAAAAGAGTACCTCGGCGTATGGAGTTCGAAAACTGTTAAGTGTGGGCATGCTGTCAGAGAAAGGAACAAGTGAAAGGACTAAGCTAACACAGGCAAAAAAGAACTAAAACTAAAATAAGGTATGAGTGATGATGGTGATCACAACAATGATAACAACGTAATAGGTGGCAAACGTACAAAAACTAAAGGATGATCAAAATGGCAGTCAAGTAAAAGGATAAAACTAAGATATAAATACTAAAGTAAACACTAAGGACGAAATACAAACATTAAGTAGCAGCTGTATTGTACTAGTAAAGGGTTAAGGCATAAAAATGCGAAGCTGCAGTAAAGCTGAATATGAGGAAAAATTAAAAAATAAAAAAAGGTATGTAAGAAGCTTTACGTGACAAGTGGACGACACAGACTAAACAACGTTTCGGCTCAATAGGCCTTCATATGGGAGTCCTAAGGATGTCCATATGAAGGCCTATTGAGCCGAAACGTTGTTTAGTCTGTGTCGTCCACTTGTCACGTAAAGCTTCTTACATACCTTTTTTATTTTTTAATTTTTCCTCATATTCAGCTTTACTGCAGCTTCGCATTTTTATGCCTTAACCCTTTACTAGTACAATACAGCTGCTACTTAATGTTTGTATTTCGTCCTTAGTGTTTACTTTAGTATTTATATCTTAGTTTTATCCTTTTACTTGACTGCCATTTTGATCATCCTTTAGTTTTTGTACGTTTGCCACCTATTACGTTGTTATCATTGTTGTGATCACCATCATCACTCATACCTTATTTTAGTTTTAGTTCTTTTTTGCCTGTGTTAGCTTAGTCCTTTCACTTGTTCCTTTCTCTGACAGCATGCCCACACTTAAACAGTTTTCGAACTCCATACGCCGAGGTACTCTTTTAGCCTTCCAGTATTTACCTACAGACATCTCTTCTATATCCACTGAACTCGCCTTTACTACTTATAAGCTTACCAGATTTAGTTGCCACGTTAATTTCCTCCAAAATTGTATACGATTTAAGATTCTCCCTTTTGGGTTCCGGTCTAAATTCACCCCCTTTGTCCACCAGCCCAACCTTAGTGAAATTAGGCGATTTGATAGTATTGAAAGACGCCTTGGTTTCCATCGTATGAGGCTCGTTCTAGCCAACTACACCAGGTTGGTCTCCCACCTGCGCACTCAGCGTCTATTGCTGGTGTCGAGACTCAGGTGTTTAATGACCGGCTCAGACCATTTTATCCGACAGATCATCCACGACTTTAATAGGCAACTCTATATTTTTATGTCCTCCCAGCACAAGAAGAAGATCTCCTTCCTCCGCCCCGCCCCACCTTCCTCTATACCTGCTACGTCAGCTACCGACTCTTTAGTTTTTTGTATACCCCCCGACCTCCATCTCTCACATAATGAGAGGTCTGTTCTCTCTAAAGGTTTAAAATTTATCCCCCTTCGTCCCTTTAGTGACCATTATAATCTTTGTAAGGATGTCCATGATTTCCATAGACGTATGCGCTTGAAGCTCCATTACTCTGGCACTACTGCAACTTCCACCTTATCTACCCCTGTAGACGAGTTTTCCCGCTTCCACTCCCGTAAATCGGATTGGACCCCTCAACCCGGCGCATCCCAGGCCTTGGATCACTACATTAATGTCACCTCACGTGAGATACTACAACTGTGCCCTAGAAAACTTCACCGCTCTAATTTATCTCCCTCTGCGCTTCGAGCCCTCTCTAATCTCCGCCGCCTAGAAGACATTGTCATCAAACCGGCCGATAAAGGGGGAGCGGTGGTAGTTTGGCGCAGAGACTTATACATTTCAGAGGGCAACAAACAACTATCCAATACCACGTTTTATAAACCCCGTCCTGATGACGCTACTGTCCCCCACAATAAACAGGTCCAATCTACCATCAAAGAACTGATCCGTGACCACCTCCTTCCCCCTAGCGCGTCTCGCCTTATTATCCCGAATAGTGGTCTTGGGAAACCATCTTTCTATATGCTCCCCAAAATTCACAAAATCGACTATCCAGGACGCCCCATCGTGTCTGCGTGTGCATGCCCGACTGAACACATATCTGACTATCTAGACAGTGTCTTCCAGCCCATGGTTGCCAGTCTTCCTTCATATGTCAAGGACACTAACCATGCACTTAATATCTTCTCTTCTATCTCTCTCTCCCATGGTCGCTCATACCGACTTTTTTACCCTTGATGTTTGCTCCCTCTACACCTCTATTCCTCACTCCGACGGCCTCTTAGCTCTACGTTTCTTTCTTGACCAGAGACAACACCCCTCTGTGGATACTGCCACTCTTCTCCGCCTTACTGAGCTTGTACTCAACCTCAATACCTTTGAGTTCAATGGTGACTTCTATGATCAGGTTAGTGGAGTAGCCATGGGCACCAAGATGGGCCCTAGCTATGCTTGCCTGTTTATGGGCTACCTTGAGTACCAATTTCTCAATTCATATCAAGGTTCCCTTCCCATCATATACCTTCGGTACATTGATGACTGCTTCGGACTTACCGATCTACCTGAGGATGACCTCTCCAGGTTTATCGACCACATTAGTGGCTATCACAAAGCTATCAAGTTCACATCTTGTACATCCACTTCCTCTGTCACCTTCCTAGATCTTATCGTTTCTTTGGGTACTTCTGGCCTCCATACTTCGATTTTCTATAAACCCACAGACGCCCATTGCTATCTTCTCTACACTTCATCCCATTCACCTTCTTGTCGTGATTCTATTCCGTTCTCTCAGTTATTGCGTCTCCGTCGCATCTGCCAGGATGACCAAGATTTCCTCCTACAGGCTCACCTCATGTTAGGTTTCTTCAGCCGCCGGCTTTATCCAGACTCGATCCTCCAGTCTGCCCTCCAGCGGGTCCTCCTTATCTCCCGTCCCGAGGCACTCACCCCTTCCAACCGCCCCCCTTCTGAGAGAACTATACTCACCCTCACATATCATCCCCACAACTTAGCTGCTGTGAGGATACTCAACCGCTACCGTTCCATTCTCCTCTCTGATCCCACTACCCGTCTACTTTTTAGTGATCCCCCGATGATCGCCTTTAAGCGCGACAGGAATTTGAGAGATATTTTGGTTAGGAGCCATCTCCCTTGCTCCCACCCTCAACACTTCGGTACGGCCCCTTGTGGTCGAAACTGTATTACCTGTGCCTATGTGCTCCCTGCTGACTCGGTTTTGTTCCCTAATGGACGGTTCGAGATCAAGCATAGCTTCACATGTGTGTCCCGCAACATCATTTATGCCATCATATGCCAACGATGCCATATGACCTATATTGGTGAGTCTGGAAGAAGATTAGCGGAAAGATTTTGTGAACATCTACGTGATGTCCAACAAAATACTGGTACTCCGGTATCTTCCCACTTCAACTCCCCTGATCACAAGGGCAAAGACGACATCCGTGTCACTGGTATTGTCCTTTGTCACTCTGGCGACCGCAGCCGCTATACTTTGGAAAATCGCCTTATAGTCCAGTATGGTTCGCTGACCCCGAGAGGTATGAATGTATCACACTCATACGCATAGTTTCTTTTTGCTTGCTCCTTCCCTTTTGCATAGCCTTCTCTACTACACATATTTGGGTTCTTTGGTCTACTTACTATGCCATACTTTTTATAGTTCTTCTCCTCTAGTCCCTTATGAGACACTTCGGTTTTCTCCTCTATAAAAAATTTTTTTTTCTGTGCTTCTTACCCCTCATTTATTTTTACTGTACCCCACTCTCAGACATCTCACTCTTAGCGTCTTTTTACACCTGTCAGACTACTATTCGATTCTTTCTCCTTTGTGTTTGCACACTGACCCCTGTGTTTACTCATCTGGTTCTGTTTACATTTAAGCACTTTTTCGCACGATTTTCGACGTTCACGACAGCCGCACTTGGTTACGATTTTATTTTGGATTTGACAGGATAGTTTTACTTTTTGTTGTTGTTTTCTTTAACACATTTCGATTGTTTTTGTTTTGGTTGTTTCGTTATTAATTTGTGTGTGTGTGTTTTTATTGTTTGTTCCTGATGAAGGCCTATTGAGCCGAAACGTTGTTTAGTCTGTGTCGTCCACTTGTCACGTAAAGCTTCTTACATACCTTTTTTTATTTTTTAATTTTTCCTTAATATTTTTCACTTGTTTTTATTGTTCATTTACAATCTATATAATTCTCGTATCTTCATTTCCTTGCTTCAGCTTGTTCTTCATCAGTCACTGACAAAGTAAATAGTCGATTCGTCACATAAATAGAGTGGCAGCAATGTCTCGCTACATTGCTTGGTCCGAAGACCATCCTTCACAGGGTTCACTATGTAACAAGTGTATGTTGGTGCTTTCGTTTCCTTTGAATAGACGATTTTGCATCGTTATCTACTTTTTAATAATTTATTATGTTTTCCGTGCCGTGCTTGTTAGTGCTTCTTCTTATACTGATACGGGCCGTTCGTCTTTCATTAACCCTTTCTATTACCATCTACTTTTGAAAGTCCAACTCTTGAGGTGTTCCATCACACGAAAAACATTTATTTATTTACTATGATCACATTTCTACTGTCACAAGTTATATCATCACATTGTAAAGTACATATATTATATATTCAAACTATGACGGTTTGAATAACCGCCGGATTCACATAATCCTGGAATCTATAAATCACAGCATCATAAACACATGTCTAGATGTCTAAACACGAGTCCTGTTGTGGACTGACTACATCTGCTATTTATTAACTTATCTTTAGCAATCTCAGCATTACTAATTGTGCTCTGCTAATTATTGTTCGTTATCGCTAATCCCGTGCTTATCTCTATCTACTCTGTCAAACGTCTAAGCTCCGTCTCATCAAGATCTCTAATCTCTCTAATGTCTTAACTATCTCTCTTCCTTACTGAGCTCCTTTGCCTGACTCACTGCATTTCCAGACCTGCTCATTTACTTAACTGCCTTTCCTAATTATTTACTCGCTTACTTACTGATCTATCTGAAAGTGAGAGTCCATATATATAAAATGATGGGCACTACCTTTTAACCCGCCTACGTGTCTATCTACAACGTTTTTGTTAATAATATACATATTTATTGACTGTGTTTGGCCTCCCACACAGTCTGGACATATTTGTTTTAATATACGCCCGCGCAGTCTGATAGTAAAGTAAAGTAAAGTAAAATACCCCCGTCACGCCACGTGGCGTATAGGGAATATGGTGTTAGTGACCATAAATTTTACAGACCTTCGGCACATGATTTTTGGGGTAATGTGGTCGGTATTACGCCCGTGTCGCTTTACTTTCCCAGAAAAATCCGGTACCCATTTAAGGCTGGGTGAACCGGAGCCGTCGGTTGGGATCGAACCCTACCTCTTGCCCTTTGTAGTCCAGTTCACTAACTTTTCACTCAATGTCTTCCCCATTATCTTCATCTCTACTTCTGTCTGTCTTCTCCAAGAATTTCTAGGTCTTCCTCTTTGTCTTTTCCCCTGGGGATTCCAAAAAGGGCCTGTTGTGTAATATTCTCAGTTGGCTTCCGCAGTCTGTGTCCTATCCAGCGCCATCGTCTTCGCTGTATCTCTTTATCCACTGGTATTTGACTGGTACATTTCCATAATTCTATGTTAGTGATTTTGTCCTGCCATTTCCATCCTTTTATTCTGTGTAAGCATCCATTAATGAAAGTCTGTATCTTCATGATTGTCAACTTTGTTGTTCTCCATGTTTAATAGCCTTATAATAGGACTGAATGAACATTGGAGTTGAACATTTTTATTTTTGTATTTAATATAATATATTATATATATATATATATATATATATATATATATATAAATATATATAATATAAATAATATGGGACTTCCATATGGTTCCCAGTGCAATAAAAGCTCTTCTTGCTTTTGATATCCTTATTTTGGTTTCATTTTCTGTTCCTCCCTCTTTATCTTTATTACTGCCCAGATAATACTTCTAATAGTGTTGGTTTATATTATACCAGCGGAAATTTCTTTCTTTCTTTCTTTGTTTCTTTGTTTTTTTTTCTGTCTTTCTTTCTTTCCTTTTCTTTTCTTTTCTTCTCTTTCTTTCTTTTTCTTTATTTCTTTCCTCTTTTCTTTTCTTTATTTTTTTTCTTTCTTTCTTTTTATCTTTTTATCTTTTCTTGCTTTTTTTTTCATTATACTCCAGTCAAGTACTACCCAGCTAGTGTCAAACAAGTGCGGTTTGGTCCTGGTCCTTCAGTTTGGAGGCTGTGACAGCAACAGCCACACCTGCGTCAACAAATGATCATTGTTAAGAAAACCTGGAAGCAAAATCAAATTATTCAGGGCGATCGTATTTTGAGCTTGGAAATCGTTTCAGTTAGTATGTCATCAGGTCATCGTCGCCACACACTGCACAAACTAGAGCTCAGACCTTCTTTCGACACATGACTCAGCGTGCTATAACCAATTCTCCGTTCGTTTACAAGTCCTCCATGACTTTTTGTATTGGGCTCTTGTCTTGTTTGTCATTTCTCAAAAGTTTTGGTGAATATTTTTGTTTTGTTACATCAGGATTGATAGGAGAATTTAATGGCTCTTACATGGCAGATACTTGTTGTGAGCAGATTAATATGAGAATTTATGGGCTCTTACATGGCAGATACTTGTTGTGAGCAGATTAATATGAGAATTTATGGGCTCTTACATTGCAGATATTTGTGGGCAAGATTAACAGGAGAATTTAACTTATTATTTAAGACATGCTTATTGTTATTTAACTGAACAATTTTGCATCGTACTATAATTAATGACACAGTTTATTTTCTCATTCTATAATTAATGACACAATTTATTTTATCATTCTATAATTAATGACACAGTTTATTTTCTCATTCTATAATTAATGACACAATTTGTTTTCTCATTTTATAATTAATGACACAATTTGTTTTCTCATTCTATAATTAATGACACAATTTGTTTTCTCATTCTATAATTAATGACACAATTTGTTTTCTCATTCTATAATTATTGACACAATTTATTTTCTCATAAACACATCGAACAAACACGAATACAATGAACAGTAATAAGAAACAATAATGAAACAAGCATCAGTAGAATAGAACTAATAAAATTATGTTAATGAAATAAACACTAATAAAGTAAACATTAGCAAAAACACTCACAAAATCAACTTCAACCTAATTAACGCTAATATAACGTATGCTGTAGCTGCTATGATGGGGACTGTAGCTACCTTTCTTTGTTTGGATCCTTCAATGAGATGAGTTTTAATTCGGATGATTCCACTGGCACGAGCTGTGAGCATTTATGGATTTTAATTAATTTGCAGTGATACCGGGACCTTCGACTAACCATAACCATAACAATAGTACTAACGAATCAGAAACGTATGTAATAGATACTCTGAACATATTAGGTGGAGACATTCGTGTGGTAATAAATGTTGGAAACTCTACAATTAAGATCAGCTTTAAGAACAAGACTGATCATCCATCATTGAGAGCCGTCTCCTCATCGAAGGTTGACTACCATGGAGCACTATTTTGCTGTCTCTTACTTTGATGTTGCAGGTTGTCATAGCCTGACTTGTCCATCTTTTGATGTTATTCGTCTGTTAGTCTTGGTCTGCCTCTGCCTCTTTTACCTTGTATTTTTCCTTTCAAGATTACTTTTAGTAGGCTAATATGTCTTTTAATATGCCACACATGTCTCATTTGTTTGAATTGTATTTAGTAATTCTCTTTTCATTTTTATGTTTTTTAAGACCATCGTTTGTTTTCTTTTCTTTCCATCTAATTCTTCCTATTCTTCTATAAACCCATATTTCAAAGGCTTCGATTTTCTGTTCTGTTTTCTTGTCTAATGTCCATGTTTCTGCACCATGCAGGAGTGTTGAGAAGATATAACATTTTTCTATTCTTAGTTTTAGCCCTGGTGTTATTTCTTTGATGTTAGTATACGTTTCATGGCATTAAAATGACTTGTTTGCCATTTCTATTCTTTTGTTTATTTCAGTTTTATTTTTTCCATCACTGGTTATAGTATGTCCAAGGTAGTTGTAGTTCTGAACTGTCTCCAGGTTTATTCCTTCAATTTTGATATCCATTTGTGAGTTTTGAGTATTATTTTTGTTTATGATAATAGTTTGTTTTTTTTTACATTAAAAAAAAAAAAAAACGAGTAAAGTGCCCAGTCACGCCAAGCGCGATAGAGGGAATATGGGATTAGTGATCATACATTTTACAGACCTTCAGCACATGATTTTTAAGGTAATGTGGTCGGTATTACGCCCGTGCCGCTTTACTTTCCCAGAAAAAAATCATGTATCCATTTAAAGCTGGGTGAAACGGAAGCCGTCAAACGGGATCGAACCAGACCCCTTGTCCTGTGTAGTCCAGTTCACTAACCACTGAGCTAGAGCGGCTCCTTTTGGTATTCATATCTAATCTATATTGTTTGCTTGTCATGTTTATTTCATTATGTAATTAATGTAGATCTTTCGGATTTTCTGATAGTAGTACTGTATCATCAGCATATCTTAGATTATCTTTCCATTAATGTTTAGGCCTGGCATCGCTGTGATGTATTTAAAGATTTGTTCAGTGTATGGATTGAACAAGCTTGGTGATAGGATGAATCCCTGTCTTACTCCTCTTTTTATATCAATAGGTGTCGCGTTCTCTTTGTTATATTTTATTATTGCTGTTTGTTACCAGTATAAAGACTGATACATTTCTTTTTCTCAAACATGCACGCACAGACCAAGTCTTGAAACTAAAATGTTACTTATTCTCCAGAATGTAGTAGTCATGATAAGTGCGCACACGCGTGTTTGTTTATGTATTCTGAATTAATTTCATGGCTGTTCTGGTAGGCCATGTACAGAAAACGAGCTGCCGGAAACCAACTGTTGAACATCTGTTACTGTAGAGCCCTGAACAAGCGGAGTCGTGGAAACTCGCACAGCCATCATCAGTACAGTTGGAGGTCACATGTCGGAGGCTTGTCAGCAAAACGGGAGTTGGAGCTGTTCCTTATTCAGACATTTTGAAATGGGAGAATGAAAATACGGGAGAAATTATGGGAGAATGAAAATACGGGAGAAATTATGGGAGAATGAAAATACGGGAGAAATTGTGGGAGAATGAAAATACGGGAGAAATTATGGGAGAATGAAAATACGGGAGAAATTATGGGAGAATGAAAATACGGGAGAAATTATGGGAGAATGAAAATACGGGAGAAATTATGGGAGAATGAAAATACGGGAGAAATTATGGGAGAATGAAAATACGGGAGAAATTATGGGAGAATGAAAATACGGGAGAAATTACGGGAGAATGAAAATACGGGAGAAATTACGGGAGAATGAAAATACGGGAGAAATTACGGGAGAATGAAAATACGGGAGAAATTATGGGAGAATGAAAATACGGGAGAAATTATGGGAGAATGAAAATACGGGAGAAATTATGGGAGAATGAAAATACGGGAGAAATTATGGGAGAATGAAAATACGGGAGAAATTATGGGAGAATGAAAATACGGGAGAAACTATGGGAGAATGAAAATACGGGAGAAATTACGGGAGAATGAAAATACGGGAGAAATTATGGGAGAATGAAAATACGGGAGAAATTATGGGAGAATGAAAATACGGGAGAAATTATGGGAGAAAACTGAAAAGAATTTTTAGAAATGTCTGCTGTTAGAATCATCGGCACTGCACACCCGATGAACCCATAGGTGCTACGATATCCCCCTCGAGAAAATCCAAGGAGAATCCTGGCCTACGTGCACGAACTCCGGCCTACGTGCACGAACTCCGGCCTGGGATCCACGATGCGGGTAGGTTTCAATTGACAATTTTGCCCAAGTAGCGGCCATATTTACTTGCCCTTGTACGGAGTGAGTCACCACCTGGTAGAGATATGCAAGAGCCTTTATGAAAGTAGTCGCACTACAGTAAGATCTTCAGCAGGTTACTCTAAACATTTCACCATTAACTCCGGAGTAAGACACGGCTGCGTGCTTTCCCCTTTACTTTTCATCACATATAAGGACAATATATACAAATTAGCATGCCCAATCAGAGGAAACATACCAACACGGATGACAACAAACGATAACACAGAAGAGAACGAAATATACGTACCAGAAAACAACAGAAGAGAGGAAGAAATAAATGAAATACTATTTGCAGACGACCAAGTTCTGATACATAAAACAACTGAGGACCTACAAGAACATATCAACAGGCTAAACAACACTTGTAAACAATACAACATGAAGATCAACATAAGTAAAACCGAAGTAATAGCAAAATGCGAGAAAGAAAGAAAAACTAAACATCATAATAGATAATACGTCTTTGAAGCAAGTTGACAATTTTAAATATCTTGGTAGCACGTTAACACAAGACAATAACCAAGAAACAGAGATAGATATAAGGTGTAACAAAGCATGCCAAGTTATAGGCCAAGTATCAACACTATTGAAAAACAAAGCAATAACTACGGAAGCAAAAAGGGCAATATATAAATCAATGTTCCTACCAACTCTGTGCTATCAGAGCCAGAATTGGACGCTGGACTCTAGAACAATAAGAAAGATAACGACCACAGAAATGAAATGTGTCAGAAGAATGACAGGAAACAGCTTAAGGGACAGAGTAAGAAACACTGACCTGAGGAAGAAACTCGAAATTGAACCAGCCATCGAATACATAAAGAAACAACAGATAAATTGGTTCGGCCACATAGCCAGACAAAAAGAACTAACAATGAATCAAAGAGCCATAAACAAACGCTACGAAATCGCCAGATTAAGAGGAAGACCGAGAAAGAGATGGATAAAGGGAAATACTAGAGTCACTAGGAGGAATAACATCAGAAGAGGCCAACAGAAGAGCAAAGAATCGCAGATTGTTTCTCCCCTTCGACGCCAACGGCAGCAGAGGAAGGATAGAAAAAGAAGAATAAGAAGCGTCCATATTTGTGACCTACTATTTTCGATTGTAACTGCCAAGGGTTCCTTACCGTGCGCGAGTGCACACGGGACCTCCTATTTATTGCTGTTATCTGAGAGGGCTAGACATGGAATCTCATTACACAGGAGATCAGAACATAGACAGTTACAATAAGAAGAGGTATGTGGAGAAATTGAGGATGGAGAAGAAGATGGAAAGTGTGATGGTCAGTGCCGGATGTAGACTTGGTTGGGCCGCCCTAAGTTTGCTTGGTTGGGCCGCCCTAAGTTTGCTTGGTTGGGCCGCCCTAAGTTTGCTTGGTTGGGCCGCCCTAAGTTTGCTTGGTTGAGCCGCCCTAAGTTTGCTTGGTTGGGGTGCCCTAAGTTTGCTTGGTTGGGCCGCCCTAAGTTTGCTTGGTTGGGCCGTCCTAAGTTTGCTTGGTTGGGCCGTCCTAAGTTTGCTTGGTTGGGCCGCCCTAAGTTTGCTTGGTTGGGCCGTCCTAAGTTTGCTACGCTAAATTAAACTTTGATTCCCCCCCCCCCACCCGTTAACAAAAGAACAGAAGGTCTCTATCATAGATTATAATATAAACAAGTTTTACACCCCCCCCCCTTTTGGACAAAGAGGCCCTAAACTGTAGCTTATATAACGTAGGTCTAAATCCAGCCCTGAGTGCAGTAGTAAATGTAGATGTAGATGTAGGTGATGATGAAGATGTAGATGAAGATGAAGATGTAGATGTTGGTGTTGATGAAGATGTAGATGAAGATGTAGATGCAGATGTAGGTGTTGATGAAGATGTAGATGAAGATGTAGATGAAGATGTAGATGTTGGTGTTGATGAAGATGTAGATGAAGATGTAGATGAAGATGTTGATGCTGGTGTTGATGAAGATATAGATGTAGATGAAGAAGGGGAAAATGAAAGAGGGAGAAGAACGTGTAAAAGAAGAAGTAGTAATAATGTAATAACAATGAAGAAGAATAAGAAGGTGATGAAATATAAGTTAAGTTGTGAAAGTATTGATAGAAGAAGAAGAAGAATGAAGAAAATAAAATAATAGAGGTAAAGTAACAAAAACAGGGAGGGCATAAGGCTGCTGAAAGCGAAGATTGGAGAAAAGAAGTTGAAGGAAAATGGGGATAGAGGAATAAGTAGGAACAGAAGGAGAAGGGTGAACAAGTAGTAAAAGGGTGAGAAACACGAATGTTAGAAGAATAACAAAAGGTGAAACCGAAAAACTGTTAATGATGGAGAAAGAGAAGAAAAGGAAGAATTGGAGAAGATGGAAGGAGAAGAAGAGATTGATAAGCACAAGAGGAAGGTTCATTGCCAATTGATAAACATAAAAGGAATATTAGTTTTAATTGATAAACATAAAGGGAATATTAGTTTCAATTGATAAACATAATGGGAATATTAGTTTCAATTGATAAACATAATGGGAATATTAGTTTCCATTTGAAAAACATAAAAAAAAATATTATTTTCCAATAAAATCCAAAACCATCAACTAAACTCCACATTCGCTCAATGAGCTTTACAATTAATCTACACTCGCCCCGGTTAATAGAACCTCACTCAACTTCCCGCACAACCAACTCCGCACTCACTCACTCACTCACTCCATACCCATTCACTCACTTCTCACTCACCCACTCCACACTCATTCACTCACTCCACACTCACTCACCCACTCCACACTTATTCACTCTCCTTTCCTATTTGTCTCCACCAGCTGTCCAAATGATGTCGACAACATCAGGGAAGACTTGCTGCGACCTGGCTGGGGGCAATGAGTGCAGGAAGAAATGCAATCTGGTGAGTTGTGTAGTCAGTAATTTATCATGTTGTCAGTGATTTAGCATGTAGTCAGTAATATATCATGTTGTCAGTGATTTAGCATGTAGTCAGTAACTTATCATGTTGTCAGTGATTTAGCATGTAGTCAGTAATATATCATGTTGTCAGTGATTTAGCATGTACTCAGTAATTTATCATATTGTCAATGATTTAGCATCTAGTCAGTAATTTAGCATGTAGTCAGTAATTTATCATGTAGTCAGTAATTTAGCATGTAGTCAGTAACTTAGCACGTTGTCAGTAATTTAGCATGTAGTCAGTAATTTATCATGTTGTCAATGATTTAGCATGTAGTCAGTAATTTAGCATGTAGTCAGTAATTTATCATGTTGACAATGATTTAGCATGTAGTCAGTAATTTAGCATGTAGTCAGTAATTTAGCATGTAGTCAGTAATTTAGCATGTAGTCAGTAATTTAACATGTAGTCAGTAATTTATCGTGCAGTCAGTAACTTAGCACGTTGTCAATAATTTAGCATGTAGTCAGTAATTTATCATGTTGTCAATGATTTAGCATGTAGTCAGTAATTTAGCATGTAGTCAGTAATTTATCATGTTGACAATGATTTAGCATGTAGTCAGTAATTTAGCATGTAGTCAGTAATTTAGCATGTAGTCAGTAATTTAGCATGTAGTCAGTAATTTAACATGTGCTCAGTAACTTAGCATGTAGTCAGTAAAATAGCATGTTTTGAGTAATTTAACATGTAGTCAGTAACTTAGCACATTGTCAATAATTTAGCATGAAGTCAGTAATTTAGCATGTAGTCAGTAATTTAACATGTAGTCAGTAATTTATCATGTTGTCAATGATTTAGCATGTAGTCAGTAATTTAGCATGTAGTCAGTAATTTAACATGTAGTCAGTAATTTAGCATGTAGTCAGTAATTTAACATGTACTCAGTAACTTAGCATGTAGTCAGTAAAATAGCATGTTTTGAGTAATTTAACATGTAGTCAGTAATTTAGCATGTAGTCAGTAATTTATTATGTAGTCAGTAAAATAGCATGTTTTGAGTAATTTAGCATGTAGTCAGTAATTTATTATCAAAGGTAATGTAGTAATGACATCAATTAAGTTACCAATGTATCCAGTGTTGTGGCATAATGAGTAAAGTTGTAATTAATTACGGGGGAACAGGTAAACAAATGAATAAATATATACGTACTTTCTTATCCTTTTATCACCTCCTTCTTGTTAGTATTAGCGTTATTACTGTAGAACATGTAATAGAGTATGCCTTCATTTCATTGTCTGTTTGTGCTGTCCATGTTTACTGAAGAAGGCATGTAGACTGAAACGTCAGTGGATGAATGTGTTGTCAGTGGTGGGTGTGTTGTCATTAATTGCACGTGTTGTCAGTGGTTGAGCTTAGTGTCAATGTTTTCTTTATGCACTCTAACGTCTTCATTATCATCAAGCACCATGCCTGCTAAATTGTTGAACATTTCTGGATAGGCGGCCGAGCACATGTGGGTGGAAACTCGCGTGCTAAGACGCCGGTTCAAGCCCCGTACTTTACCATGCCTGCTGACGCAGATGATCACGACTCACCACAACTTTCTATTTACACATTTGTTTATCAGTCGTTCGCCTTGCAAACTTTGCATTCTCTTAAAATACCTGATTTCTTTCCAATCAGCTTTACTCAACTGTTCCTTCAATTTTTCCTGTCGCCATACCAATTACCACCTGTTTCTTTCTCATTATATGACCCCCGACCAGGCACACAAAGTAATGGTAGTTTCCTCCTAATATTTGTAAAACGTTTTTTGTTTCTTTTTACCTTTTTCGGAAGGTCACATATTAAATTTGATACGATCTTGTACAACCATTAATTCAAATTCTGCGAATATCACAAAACATTTCTTGGAATCTTACTTTCAACTTTACCCGCGCTCAGAGAATGCTCCGACCATCAATGTTTCATATTAATTTTGTATTATTATTACTTTGGTAAGACAAACTGACAACTAAAACATAAGCCGCGGTTTACAACGCCTCCATTATTAGTGAAATTCTGTATGGCAGCGAATCATGGATAACTGATGCAAAGTAGGAGAGAAGGCTAAATGCATTCCATATGCGGAAGCTGCGCTATATTCTTGATATCACCTGGAAGGATAAAGTGACAAGCGTGGAGGTCCTCACTCGCACATATGAAAATTCTGAAAATAAACCCTGTAGCCTGACAAGAAAAAGCTGCAGCCCGCAATATTTGGAAACACACTTTAAAGTTCCGCTCAAGCAAGAAGCAGACAGATTCATGAAAAAAAAAAGAGATACTCGGCGATAGAAAAGAAAGATCAACATTTCTAGCAGCGCTGCAAAATACATAGTCAACTATGACTGACGGAGGATACCACTACGTGACGGCTCTCAATGACTGGAGATTGAAGTCGACATGGTTATCATTGACGATGCTGTATAAAGACAGAAACAGTCTCTTTACAACGTCCATCTTTTTCTTCGATTTCGTGTTTGCCCATTACGTGGTATTATGTCGTTAGCTAGCGGCAGAGCGGTGATATCTGCTCCTTTCGATCCAAAACATCGGTCTATTTGATGGTTAGATTTGCTTAATAATTTTGCCTTGACAGCGGAAATTTTTTCCTGCTCTTATCAACTTTTAACTGCCAATGGTTTTTTAATGTACGCGAGTGCACACGGATCTTCGTGCATGTTTGCCGTTATCCGAGAAGACTAGACATCGGATCTCACTTCACAGAGATCAAGGGAAGGTAGTGACAGGGACTCGAGGTGACAAATTCCAACTGCCTGTGGACAGAATCCCTGACCTGCCTGTTGAGTGACCTACGTGTTATCTCTAGACCACACAGCCTATCAACGTTGTGCTAACAGGAACAACGTCCCGCAAAGACGAACTAGGTGTGTACACAACCAGCAAGCTTCTGGAACCATCACTGCGCACAAATTGTGCCAAATGTACTTCTTTTTAGCGTTCACACGTTATTCGGGTGTGTATCCGCTGCGTCGCTAGTTTACGGCAAGGGCGTGGTTTTTGTACCTTTTGGCCCGATACATCCGTCTTCAGCATGGGTAGATTTCCTTAACAATTTGTACCCGGGCAGCCGCCATTTTGGACATTTTTTGTACTTTTACCAGCCAATAATTATTAACGTGCTCGTGAGCACACGAGGTCTCCTGTTTGTCGTCGTTTTCCGATAGGACTAGGCATTGAATCTTACCATCCAGACACCAGAAAAGAGTAACACCAGGAAGGAACCTCGAATTCAACGTGAAAAATTCCCGCGGCCTGTGGAAGGATTCGAACCCAGAACTTTCCTTTTCATAAGTCAACGTCTTATCTCTAGACCACCCAGTCCCCTCGGTCATCTGTTAAATGTGATTGAACACCTATCTGATTGCCTGCAGTGCTGGGCTATAAACTCAAACAAAACGTATCAGTGTACGCCATCACATTTTCACGGATTTAATCGCCCATCTACCTAATACTGTAGGAATCCACTCACATTGATTCCAAGACACACTTAAACAATACTCTCCCTGACGTACCATTAGTGTTATCTCTTGTTAGAGATGTGATTTTGCGATAGATATGGCAGTGACAATGATAACGTGACTGCACGTCTGCTTGAGAACGACTTGGCAGGTGAAGAAGTCTGTAGGGGAAAAATCTCATTGCACACGGAAACAGACAAATAATGCAGACACTAATTGTATCACTAACGCAATGTTGTATCATCTTATCGGAGGCAGCAAAGGCGCCTCAATGCTGTTGAGCTGGAAGCTGTCAGCGACCCACGGCTGTTGAGCTGGAAGCTGTCAGCGACCCACAGCTGTTGAGCTGGGAAGCTGTCAGCGACTAAATGCTGTTGAGCTGGAAGCTGTCAGCGAACCACAGCTGTTGAGCTGGAAGCTGTCAGCGACTAAATGCTGTTGAGCTGGAAGCTGTCAGCGACCCACAGCTGTTGAGCTGGGAAGCTGTCAGCGACTAAATGCTGTTGAGCTGGAAGCTGTCAGCGACCCACAGCTGTTGAGCTGTTCTTAGTGAACCAGAACCATACCGACCCTACTTCATCTCTTCACGGTGCCTCCACTTTTTCCTGGTCTTGAGGTTGATGTCCACTCTTCTTTCCCCGATCACGCTGTAATCCTGGGTGGCCCCGATGAACGAGGCTGGCGAGTGTGACCTTGACTAGCACTGCTATAGGACACACTTAGTGAAAGTTGAAACTGTCTCAGGCCAATAATTGCATTCCAACACATGCTTAAGTTGGAGGAGTAAAAGTAAAGGACGTCCAGATAAGCACACACGACATAATGCTAGTGATGCAATGGGTCCCAGGACACTCCAACACACCAGGGAATGATAAGAGAGATACATTTGCCTAGAGAGGATCCAGACACAATTTAACACCAACATCTTATTAAACACAGCCAAACAAATTATAAACTCCAACAGTAGAGAAGATTGGCTGAATGGAACGGTCATGGGGAAAACAGGGACGAATCTATTTCAATACATGACGAGGTCAAACCAACATGACAATATCAACAAGTTGAAAGTAAGAGAGCAAACTACCATCTTCAGACTGAGAATCGGTCATGTACCTGTGAACAATCATCATCAAGTACCATGTCTGTTGGCGTAGGTGATCATGTCTCTCCTCAACTTTTGATCTCGACAGTTATATATCATTTCTGTTGTTGACCTTCTGCCAAGCCATTTTCTTACGCTGTTTGGTATCTTTTCTCTTTGCTTCCTTCTACCTCTTCGTTCGTCAATTTTCCCAGTTGTTACAATATATTCCAGCTGTTCCATTCTCATTACATGGCCAAAAATGATGATTGTTTCTTCCTAATATTGGAAATGAGCTCTCTTTTTGCTTTCGCCTTTTTCATAACGTTTTCATTACTCTTCTTAGCTGTCCATGGTATTCTCAATATTCTTCTGTAAAACCACATTTCTACAGCCTCTAGTGATTTTCTTGCCTGTTGTCCTATTGTCCATGATTCAAATACATATGTTAAGACTGGCTGTACATAATGTTTAAGAACTTTTTTTCTTGTTTCTATTGTCAAAAATGGATTGCACAGTACCTTCCTCATTTTTTGGAAAACTACTTTTCCCTGAGCTTTTCTGCATCTCACCTCTGTTGTACTTATACCATCTGAGATTAATATTGTTCACAGATATTTACATTCATTTACCAGTTTTAATATTGTTCCGCTTGTCTTTATTGTGCATTGCCGTGATGTCTTTTTTCTTTTTTTCTGCCATTACTTCTGTCTTTTTGCTACTGAGGCTGAACAACCATATAAATAGAATACAACGAAACTAAAATTCAGCGTGTCCACTCTGTGAATACCCACATGAAACAGCAAAACTTCAACTTTTTGGTTGTCCAAAGCTGATTGGCACACAGAGCCACTCTACTTCATCCACGAGCTAATAAACGGAACACCTTGTACACCTTGAACGGAACTCATAATAACTACCTGCAGATATCATGACATGGCATTGGGTCGAGGGGCGTCAGCTCACATGCTTATGTATCCACAACAACAATAAAGGGTGTCCTATGTCATACATTGTTTTCGGTTTTTGAAGTATTGAATTTCATCGTACTCGATACGACAAGACAGTGTCTCTCATTGACAAGACTTTTCTCTCTCTTGCTCTCTCGATCTTGCTCTCCCTCTCACTTGCTCTATCTCTCTCTCTCTCTCTCTCTTGCTCTCTCTCTCTCTCTCAGTGGGTTATGTGTTTATAATTTGTTCAGATAGAAGGGTTTTTATGTCAAAGATTATAATTTGTTTGTTTAGAGAAAGAATGTTCTTACATCACTTCGTGTTTGCTTTAAATCAGACCTAAAACGTGTTTTTGAAAACCAGAGATTAAGAAAATGTTCCTAAAGAAATCAAAGGAAGGCCAAAATGGTTTAAAAAAAAAAAAAAAAAAAAAAAAAAAACCACAGGTTGAACAACGGGAAGGCTACAAAGATATCTGGGATCATTAATTAAAAGCTGAGAAAAATTAATAGAATTAGGTAGCCTTGACCCTAAACGTACTATTACGTAAAGGTTTGTGAACTGTAAACATCACAGAAATAAGTCTTGTGAAAGTTTGAAGACTTATATTTTCCTTGCTTTTATTACCTCTCATGTCTGCGAGTTAGATATTGTAACAGTTTCATCCGAGTTTTGTTCTCACGTCCAGGAACAACTTAACAATTTTTTTTTAAAATATGATACCAATAAGTAACGATAACTCTATGTGTACACTTGAGCCTCCACAATACTGATTTGTAAGACTTTCAGTCACAACTAACTACATGTAAGGCCCGCAGGCTGATAGGGTTTTCCCGAAATAACCATATGCTCATGATGTCTTCAGGTATGCCAGCTATAGACGGCTGACGTAATTTTACCCACAACTACCCCTGCTCGCAACATCACGAGCTTTGGGTGATCTCATTCAGCCCGTGGGCCTTAAAATCGTTGATTGCATCTCAGCTGAGCGACTAACAGTAACACAAAAATTATGGGAACAGGCTTTGTCATCTGTGCCTGTTTGATTGAGCTCTCGCGGGGGAAAACGAAGAGAAATTATGTATATTCTATAATCCGCATGTCCAATGTCAGCATCGACCGTATACGTTCAATTAATTGTGTATTTCTGTTGTGTTCGTCTGTTCTGGAGGTGAGATCAACATTTATTGAGCTGCTTCTGTTTTGATGTCTGCTCCAGAGAAGGACAGAGTGTACGTGTACAAGTGTGTGGGTCGCCAAGATATGCGAACAAATTTAGACAGTTATATTTTGATATAAGTGATGTAGGTTAAAGGATATTTATCCCATGACAGCATCTCTCATGTCAACAGCTCACATGACATCAGCTCCCATGACATCAGATCCATTGATAACAGCTCCCATAACAGCAGCTCCCATGACAGCACCTCCTGTAACAGCAGTTCCCATGGCAGCTCTCATGACAGCAATTCCAATGACAACAGCTGCTCCCGTGATAGTAGTTTCCATGACAATAGTTCCCATGAGAGCATCTCCCATGACATTAGCTCCCATGACGGTAGCTCCTTTGGCTGTAGTTACCATGACAGCAAATACCCAGCTCCCCTCACAGCAGCTCATATTACAACCGCTCACATGACAACAGTTCACATGACAGCACCTCTCGTGACAACTTATCTAACGTTTTCTAGTCCTGTGCGAGATGTCCAGCGTCGGCAGCAGCCAGCTCCAGATTGTCTACAAATATAATGCACCCATCTTTCCCTGGGTCTTTCTTTCTCACTTACCTGGAACTATGCCCATTAAAATAATGTTCTCTAGGTCATTATGTTATTTTACATGACCCAAATATTTTTTTGTTCTTTAACAAGGCAGTTTTTTTTTTTTTAATTTCTTGCAAAATTGGTGAGCTTGCTCTTTTCTCCGTCCTTGGTATTCTGAGTGTTCTTCTGCAACACTTGCATTCCAAGGCATTGATCTATTTTTTTTTTCAGGAAATCTATCGACATTCCACGGCCACACGATGCTACGGGACAAAATACAGGCTCTAAAAAACCTAAGTTGTGTAGTAATATCAGTTTCTTGCCATATGTTATGCACTTGTTTTAATCTGCGTTCTTTCTTCTTTTCATCTCCTCGATGGTCTTTCCATCGTTTGCTATCAATGAGCCAAGATCTTCAAAACTGTCTACTCTTTACAGTTATAGTCCATTAATACATATATCAATTTTTATATCTGTTGCAACGATTTTTTTCTTTCCATTCAGACAGAGGTGTTGGTTTTCGATATTGCGCAAGTCTGATGTTATCAATTTCACAACGCCACTTACTGGCGTGGATAAATGTGTTATATCATGAGCGTATCAATTTTTTGGTAGTCCTTGACCTACAATCGTAAGCGCGCCAAATTTTTCTTTATTATTCATTCCTCTGACATATCTCATTATATGTTCTGTGTATGCTAAATAGATAATATGCAGAGGCGTGTCTAACTCCTTGTCCTAAATTAAAACCATTTTTATGTATCACCGCACAGCTGCTTGTTGGTTGTAATAAATTATCTTTACCACAGGCACCAGGTGAGGTGAAACCCCATCTTTCTTTATTTTCCATACAATCTTGTGCTGCTGGCAACCAAATGAGGGTTAACAACAAATTAGTTTTAAGCAAATTAGCTCTGCATTCTCTGCATTTGCCACTTCTTCTTAATCCTCTGAACTCCGGTCATAATATAGGGCACTCACAAGAGATATCTCCCCAATTTGGTCTGAGGCATAGGGCACTCACAAGAGATATCTCCCCAATTTGGTCTGGAGCATAGGGCACTCACAAGAGATATCTCCCCAATTTGGTCTGAGGCATAGGGCACTCACAAGAGATATCTCCCCAATTTGGTCTGAGGCATAGGGCACTCACAAGAGATATCTCCCCAATTTGGTCTGAGGCATAGGGCACTCACAAGAGATATCTCCCCAATTTGGTCTGAGGCATAGGGCACTCACAAGAGATATCTCCCCAATTTGGTCTGAGGCATAGGGCACTCACAAGAGATATCTCCCCAATTTGGTCTGAGGCATAGGGCACTCACAAGAGATATCTCCCCAATTCGGTCAGGAGCATAGGGCACTCACAAGAGATATCTACACAATTTGGTCTGAAGCATTGGGCACTCACAAGAGATATCTCTCCAATTCTGTCTGGAGCATAGGACACTCACAAGAGATATCTCCCCAGTTCGGTCTGGAGCATAGGGCACTCATAAGAGATATCTCCCCAATTCGGTCTGGAGCATAGCGCACTCACAAGAGATATCTCCCCAATTCGGTCTGGAGCATAAGGCACTCACAAGAGATATCTACCCAATTCGGTCTGGAGCATAGGGCACTCACAAGAGATATCTACCCAATTCGGTCTAGAGCATAGGGCACTCACAAGAGATATCTCCCCAATTCGGTCTGAAGCATAGGGCACTCACAAGAGATATCTCCCCAATTCGGTCTGGAGCATAGGGCACTCACAATAGATCTCCACCCAATTCGGTCTGGAGCATAGGGCACTCACAAGAGATATCTCTTCAATTCGGTCAGGAGCATAGGACACTCACAAGAGATATCTCCCCAATTCGGTCTGGAGCATAGGGCACTCACAATAGATCTCCACCGAATTCGGTCTGGAGCAGAGGGCACTCACAAGAGATCTCCACCCAATTCGGTCTGGAGCATAGGGTACTCACAAGAGATATCTCCCCAATTCGGCCTGGAGCATAGGGCACTCACAATAGATCTCCACCCAATTCGGTCTGGAGCATAGGACACTCACAAGAGATATCTCCCCAATTCGGTCTGGAGCATAGGGCACTCATAAGAGATATCTCCCCAATTCGGTCTGGAGCATAGCGCACTCACAAGAGATATCTCCCCAATTCGGTCTGGAGCATAAGGCACTCACAAGAGATATCTCCCCAATTCGGTCTGGAGCATAGGGCACTCACAAGAGATATCTACCCAATTCGGTCTAGAGCATAGGGCACTCACAAGAGATATCTCCCCAATTCGGTCTGAAGCATAGGGCACTCACAAGAGATATCTCCCCAATTCGGTCTGGAGCATAGGGCACTCACAATAGATCTCCACCCAATTCGGTCTGGAGCATAGGGCATTCACAAGAGATCTCAACCCAATTCGGTCGGAGCAAACGTGGACAACTCTCGCCAGGACCTGCCAGCCTCAATAATTTCTTCTTGTATGATTCGTCGCCATGTCCCCAATGGTCTGCCTCATATTTGTTACCAGGTGGTGCCCATGTTAACGCTAGGTGCGGATGCTTGGTTCGTTCCATTCGTAGAACGTGGCCTAGCAATTTCCAACATCTTTTCACTTCTTGATTGACATTGTTAATGCCTGATCTTCTGGCGACCTCTTGTTCGTAACGGCATTATTCACTTCTGTTTCTCATATTAAATGAATGGTCTCTTGTTTCTCTCACTTTCCGGGAGGGTTTTAGATATTGGGAATTAACTTCTGGAACCTAGAAGCTGCCATTAAATTGTCAGCAGTCAGTGTATTTTATCGTTGGAAACTGGCGTCAGGTTTAGAGAACCAGAACTGATTAAAGCTCAACTATTGCTCTACAAAATAGAGGGTCGAATAAAAGACTTTTTACAAAAGTGCATGGTTATCTAGACTGTATAAACTGGGAGACCAGTGTTGCCAGAACAGAGCGATATTCTGGACGAATGAGAGGATTTGTCAACCAACACCGAACTGGCACAATTAGACGCTGTGTGCTGATGACCATTTTCAGGAGACGATTGGAGCATCTATGGATGTGTCCGATGTGATGTGATGATGATCCTAATCTAATATAACATAACTCGGTAACTCTGAGCAATAACTGAAAATTATGGCCTAGTAAGCAGAAACAGAAAAGAGACAGCCCTGTTTTTTTTCTCGTTTTTTGAAAGAAACAATCTAATACAAAGTGTTTGGCCAAGGTCCGAACCTCAGGGAGGTGATTTATTTTTCTGTTTGAGAGTCTAGAATATTATTGCTGTATTATATTTCTGTATATATCCTTATATATTAGTGTATTGTTGCTTACTAGTCCAGCTGAAGACCTTCTGGGCCGAAACGTCGTTCTACTTTTATTTTGTCTTTCATCTACGTAAAGCTGTAACCACCACTTTTATTTTGTCTCTCATCTACGTAAAGCTGTTACCACCACTTTTATTTTGTCTCTCGTCTACGTAAAGCTGTTACCACCACTTTTATTTTGTCTCTCATCTACGTAAAGCTGTTACCACCACTTTTATTTTGTCTCTCATCTACGTAAAGCTGTTACCACCACTTTTATTGTGTCTCTCATCTACGTAAAGCTGTTACCACCACTTTTATTTTGTCTCTCATCTACGTAAAGCTGTTACCACCACTTTTATTTTGTCTCTCATCTACGTAAAGCTGTTACCACCACTTTTATTTTGTCTCTCATCTACGTAAAGCTGTTACCACCACTTTTATTTTGTCTCTCATCTACGTAAAGCTGTTACCACCACTTTTATTTTGTCTCTCATCTACGTAAAGCTGTTACCACCACTTTTTCCCCATTTTTTTTCCATTCTCATTATTTAGCAAAGTCTGTTATATCAGTACCAACAAGCGCTAGCGGTCGCATCTTAGTCGTCAACTGTAACACTGCGGAACATTTTGCTTTTAGTGCAATCGAGGAAGAAAATGACGAAGAAAAAAATGATTATCGAGATGTATAAATAATTATCAGTCGAGAGATCTGAAGAGATAAATGTCTTCGTAGACACGTTGCATCATGATTCGTATGATATGAAAATAACAGCTTTCACTAAGCATTATCAAAATATAACCTCTATGAAAATAACAGCTTTTACTAAGCATTATCAAAATATAACCTTTATGAAAATAATCCTGTCTGAGCCGTTCAATAATCTTATAAGCCAAACTCAATTTTGAAATGTCATCAGCTCATCTCCATCTTGACATAAAGCATTGCTGTGTTTACGCTACTGTTTGAGCGAGGCCACTCCAGCTGTTCACTTCCGTTTGAGTGTTCTAGGAGAGTTATCTCGCATGAAATGATTACTCACAGAGGCTTTTAGTTGTTAATATTTTTCTTTTTTTTTTGCCTTTAATTTCCTGAGTCATTTTGATGATACACGCCATGTTCAGCCAGACAAGGAGTCATTTTCGTTATTTTAGTTCTTGTTATTTTGTTATGTCCTAATGCTATAGTCTGAGTTAGTGGTTTATTTTGTATATTCTCATGCTATAGTCTGAGTTAGTCCGTTTATTTTGTTATGTCCTAATGCTATAGTCTGAGTTAGTCCGTTTATTTTGTTATGTCCTAATGCTATAGTCTGAGTTAGTCCGTTTATTTTGTTATGTCCTAATGCTATAGTCTGAGTTAGTCCGTTTATTTTGTTATGTCCTAATGCTATAGTCTGAGTCAGTCCGTTTATTTTGTTATGTCCTAATGCTATAGTCTGAGTTAGTCCTGATATTTTGTTATGTCCTAATGCTATAGTCTGAGTTAGTCCTGATATTTTGTTATGTCCTAATGCTATTGTCTGAGTTAGTCCGTTTGTTTTATATATTTATATCATCATCATCATTGAGTGCCGTCTCCGCAACGAAGGTTGGCTACCATGGAGCGCCATTTTGCTCTATCTCTTGCTTTGATGGTGCAGGTTGTCATCGGTTGATTTGTCCATCTTTTGATGTTACTCGTCCATGTTAATCTTGGTCTGCCTCTGCCTCTTTTACCTTGTATTTTTCCCTCCAGGATCACTTTCAGTAGGCTGTTGTGTCTTTTAACATGGCCTAAGAATCGCATTTGTCTTGTTCTAATTGTGTTCAGAAGTTCTCTTTTCATTTTTAGTTGTTTTAAGACTTTGTCGTTTGTTTTCTTTTCCTTCCATCCAATTCTACCTATTCTTCTATATATCCACATTTCAAAGGCTTCAATTCTCTGTTCTGTTTTCTTGTCTAATGTCCATGTTTCAGCACCATATAGGAATATTGAGAAGATGTAACATTTTGCTATTCTTAGTTTTAGCTCTGGTGTTATTTGTTTTGATATTAGTATGTCCTTCATGACATTAAAATTACTTTTTGCCATACCTATTCTTTTGTTTATTTCAGTTGTACATTTTCCATCACTGGTTATAGTATGTCCAAGGTAGTTATAGACACCTCTTCCGGTGTCATGGCGGCTTCGTGTAGTCGATTTTTATAATTCGGCTCTTGCTGATATATTTAAATGATTTACGCGACAGTCTAGTTGTGAAATTATGTGTTGCTATTCTCCCGTTTGGTGTGTGTTTTACTTCTAACGTGGGGATGGACTGTGATTGCCGATATTTAAGTGGAATATGATTTATTCTTCTTTGTGTTGTGTGTTCGCGGTTCGATAGGCAAGCACATGGTTTGACAAAAATGTCAACGGAAAAAACGGGTATGTTCAACCCTTATGTAAAAAGTCTGTGACGGTGGATGGAGGCGGAGGAATCAAGAATGATCAACGGCCCAGAAAGCGAAAACAGCAAAGTGTGTGGTACACAAGAGGCATGTTCAGAACACGAAAGACGAACATGGCTGACCACCGTGAAAGAGATTGGAGCCTCATCACGTACCAGTCCAGAGGAAGCCATGGAGAGTCGGAGAAATTCGAACTTATGTCGGAGGAAAGATCTTAAAATAAGTACTTGGAATGTTAGGACTCTATATCAACAAGGGAAATTGGAAAATCTAATTCAAGAAGCAGAACGAATAAATATAGATATTTTAGGCATATCAGAGACTAGATGGAAAGAATGTGGGTACATTGAAGACGAAAAATATACATTTATATATTTATATATATTTAAAAAAAAAAATAGTTTTGTAGCTCTCGTTTAAATATATAAATACCCACTGGACATACAATGATATGATTATATTATTAAAAATGAAGGCAAAACCATTTGACATAGCAATAATACAGACATACGCACCTACTTAAGACTATACAGATGAACAAATAGAAGCATTACTCAAGACTATACAGATGAACAAATAGAAGCATTACTCAAAACTATACAGATGAACAAATAGAAGCATTACTCAAGACTACACAGATGAACAAATAAAGGCATACTATGAAGATCTAAATACAGTTATGAAACAAGTGAAACAACTTCAAGTTCTGTCAAGTTCAGACAACTTGATTGTAATGGGTGACATGAACGCTAAAGTAGGAAAAGGTAGATATAAAACCATAATAGGAAATCATGGTTTCGGGAAAAGAAATGACAGAGGAGAAAGATTAATACAATTTTGTGAAGAAAACAGGCTGGTAATATGTAACACCTCCTTTGAGCAAGAGAAAAGGAAATTACACACATGGAAAAGCACTGGAGATAGGAAGAGTATGACAACATCTTAGAAAAAATGGAAAAAATAAGACAAGCGAAGAACACTACAAGGAAATTGATAATGAAATACGCAAAATATTCAAAAAGGCAAAAGAAGACTGGCTCAACCAAAGATGTCTAGAAGTTGCAACTATGGAAAGTAAACAAAATTTAAGAGGAATGCACACAGAAATAAAGAGAATGACTAATAAAGACAAAAAAGCTGCAGGAAGCGAATGTATTGCAAACAAAGAGGGAAGAATGCTAACAGACAACAAAGATATAATCGATAGATGGCAGGAATATATAACAGAATTATTTCATGACGAAAGGGACAAAAAAACCATTTATAAAATGTACATCCAGCTATAGAATCCTGAAATCTGAAGTGGAAAAAGCTGTAAAAACAATGAAAAAGGAAAGGCAGCAGGACCTGTCATTATACAGATAGAGATGATACAGGCCTGACAATATACAGATAGAGATGATACAGGCACTAGAAGATTTTGGCATTGAAGTGATCACAAACATATGTAATGACATATACTACACAAGATGCGTAAAAAATGAACTAAAACATCAACTTTCACTTCAATTCCTAAAAATAATGGTGCAGTTGAATGCGGTGATTTTAGAACAAAAATCATGATGAGCCAGGTAACACAAATATGACTAAAAGTTATAAGTGGAAGGATTCAGAATATAATCAATACTGAATTAGATGAGCAGCAATTTGGATTCAGGAAAAACAGTGGGACAAAAGAAGCGATATTCAGCATGAGGACATTGACTGAAAAGTACATAGAAGTAAACAAACCAATAAAAGCCTGCATCATGGACTACAGCAAAGCTTTTGATAGAATACACCATAATCAACTTATAGACTGCCTACAAGATATAAATCTGGACGATACAGACATACGACTAATATGTAATCTATACTGGGAGCAAATAGCAGTAATAAAAAAATAACAAAGAGAACTCTACACCCATTGATATAAAAAGAGGAGTAAGAAAAGGATGCATCCTATCACCAAGTTTGTTCAATGTATACAGTGAGCAAATCTTTAAAAACATCACAGAGATGCTAGGCCTAAACATTAATGGAAAGATAATCAATAACCTACGATGTGCCGATGATACTGTTCTACTAGCAGAAAATCCTAAAGATCTACAACAATTACTTAATGAAATAAACATGACAAGCAGATAATATGGACTAGATATGAATATCAAAAAGGCTAAAACTATGATCATAAACAAAGAAAATTCTCAGGAACTCCAAATAGATATCAAAGTTGAAGGAATACATCTGGAGACAGTTCAGAGCTACAACTATCTGGGACTATAACCAGTGATAGAAAATGTAAAACTGAAATAAACAAAAGAATAGGTATGGCAAAAAGTAATTTTAATGCTTTGAAAAATATACTAACATCGAGACAAATAACACCAGGGCTAAAACTAAGAATAGCAAAATGTTACATCTTCCCAATATTCCTGTATGGTGCAGAAACATGGACATTGGACAAGAAAACAGAACAGAAAATTGAAGCCTTTGAAATGTGGATTTATAGAAGAATAGGTAGAATTGGATGGAAAGAAAAGAAAACAAACGATGCAGTTTTAAAACAACTAAAAATGAAAAGAGAACTACTAAACACAATTAGAATAAGACAAATGCAATTTTTGGAGCATGTTAAAAGACACAACAGCTTACTAAAAGTAATATTGGAAGGGAAAATACAAGGTAAAAGAGGCAGAGGCAGACGAAGACTAACATGGACGAGTAACATCAAAAGATGGACAAGTCAACCTATGCCAATCTTCACCATCAAAGCAAGAGACAGAGTGGAATGGCGCTCCATGGTAGCCAACCTTCGATGAGGAGACGACACTCAATGATGATGATGATGTTTTATAAGTTCTCATGCTATTCGTTTGAGTTAGTCCGTTAATTGTGCATATTCTTATGCTATGATCTGAGTTAGTCGTTTATTTTGTATGTTTTCATACAATTGCATGAGTTAGTCCGTTTATTTTGTATGTTATCATGCTATAGCTTTTTATGTAGAGTAGACACATTGTTATAAGCTCGTTTCAAATCACGTGCCCAACTTCAAAACGCTATTACTCAGTAACCGTTTGTTAAAAACTGTTGAAATTTTCCAAATGTTATTAGAATGCAAAAGACCCTTTAAATGTATATTTAACAAATATCTTGCAGCTGCAGTTTTCTTAAAGCGGCGAATTTCTTTGATGTTTGTCAAAATTGTAAATTGTGAACCCCTAAATAATAGAATTTACCGTAGTTGCTGGGCTATGATTAATTT
Source organism: Megaustenia siamemsis (assembly GCA_032433765.1). Classification (NCBI taxonomy): domain Eukaryota; kingdom Metazoa; phylum Mollusca; class Gastropoda; order Stylommatophora; family Ariophantidae; genus Megaustenia; species Megaustenia siamemsis. Next base: position 149,319,904 of record JAVIAB010000051.1, on the reverse strand, counting down.
TTACTAGGTAAAGGCTTGGCCGTAATGGGGAAATAACCTAATAAGACAAAACACCAGGAGAATTATTGTCTTCTCAGTTCGAGGACAGACGATAATATCAAGGTATACCTGTATGTCCAATTTTCATAGTTGTGTGGTCCTGATAAGGACCGTTTGTTGAACTAATTTAAGGTAATATAGGGGCCAACATTGTGGGGGCTATATACTTTCATTCTGAATCAGACGAGTCTAAAAGATTAATAACTGTTTGGGGTTGAACATTCCACAAACCATCATTTTTCCAATATTCCTCTTCCTGTTTTAAGACGTGGTCTTCACATTTAGCCCAATAATCTTTGTCTATAGTTAATAAAGCGAGATTAGCAAGAGTCTTTACATCGCATATTTTGAATGTTGTATTTTCATCTGCCACTTGTCCTTTTAATTTTGCCCAGATTAGTTCTATTGGATTTAAATGAGCATGGTAAGGTGGCAGCCTCAAACTTATATGACCGTGCTCTTGGATAATCTTATCTATTTGAAAAATCTTTGTCCTTTGCTTTTGCTTTACTAGAGATAGTAATTCAGGTTTTAAGTACATGTTATTAAATTGTATGTGCTCCTTTGTGAGCCATATCTTAATAGCATCTTTTGTACTGGATGACGTCGGGACTTTATCTTCAAGTGCAACAATGTTGTGGTACGCTGCATTGTCCATTATTAGGCAAGATGGTCGATCTAGTGATGGGAGAACATAATTTTCAATCCAATGTCTAAATATGTGACCATTCATCTCAGTGTGATAGATTGTCTATGGATTTTGAAAGAAAAATGAGCTCTGCATTCTGTATTAGTCCATGTTGTCGACTACCTGCATGAGCAATTATCAAGCGCTGTCCTTTGCTGCTAGGTATTAATCTCTTAATCTTTCCATCTGATGACTGCCATTCCCTTTGGTTAGTGTGGTGAGCATTGATCCATGTTTCATCAAAGTACACAATATCATAACCTTGCTTGCGCACCTCTTTTACTTCACGTAAGTACTTGCTTCTCATGACTACTATATGTGGCTTCTCACAGATGATGTTTCGTCCATTGGAATACTTTCTGAATGTAAAGCCTGCAGCTCTCACATTCCTCCATAATGTAGACTTTGATATTTCAATACTGTTGTTCTTTTTCAGCGAAATTTTTAATTTTCTTATTGTAACAGTTTCATTCATACCCAACATTTTGCGAATTTCACTTCTAATAAGTTCACTGTCGAAATTATCCAACATTTTTGCTCTTCCTTGTGATTTTGTATATTTTGAACATTGACGGTCACGTGCTTGAATCCAGCGATTAAATGACCGCTTAGATAAATCCAAAATGTGTCTTGTCCTATTCTCATGGTTTTCTAAAGAATGAAATAATCGTCCTCGTTTAGCCTCTTTGCAAAAATAGTCATACATTTTTATTGCGATGTTTTGTAAACTGCAGAATTTCATTTTTAAGACTCATGATAAATGTTATCGTTCCACGTCTCCACCTATGAATGAACGGAAATGAAACACACAATTTCTCGTGTTTTTTACAAGTGTCTAATTGTGTCAAAAAACTACGGTAAAAGCGTGCAAACACGTCAATTTTACCGTGTATGGATTTTTACTCGCTATTTTTAACTTAAAATACTGTAAACATTAAGTTTTGACTACATCAATGGGTCGTTATAAATTTATATAAATCAAATAAGCAACAATGATAACCAAATGTTTTTTTTTAATTAATTCCCTGTTGGGTTCTAATCATTATAACTTTACATGCAAATTTTGAACAACTTACAACAAGCGGTTAAAAAGCTATCGATTTTAAAAGTTGGGCACGAGTTATGAAACAAGCTATAGTAAATAGTCCCTTGAGAATGTTTTTACATGTAAATCTGTTGCCTTCGTTTTTGTAATTATTGTCACGTGACATGTATACGTCTCCCGGTTCCGCGTGGAGCAAAGGGCTGCAACTCTGCCAACGCACCTTGTTCGGTGCCATCTTCACCAACTAGGCCCACGTCCATGTTGCTGCCTTTGCTTCTTGTCTAGACGGTTCTTCTCCTGGTCTGCTTGGACTCTCCACATTTCCTAATTCCTTGTGAATTCCACTTTACAGACTGTCTTGCAGTATTGCTTGGTGGTTGTCGCAGTGTGTGGTCAGTCGATCCCCAGTTCTGTTTCTTGGTTTACGTTCCTATTGGTATTTGGCATTTCAGGTATTTGGCATTTCAGGTATTTGGCATTTCAGAAAATGAAAAACGCCATATACAACGTCTATGTCAATAGAAGTGAGAAAGAGAGTTCAGCACTACTATATAGAGCTAATTCTGATCTATGGAAGCGAATCATGGACAGTAGACAAACAAATGAAAGGACGATTAGAGGCCACATAGATATTATTACTGAGAAGAATGCTGAAAGTTCCCTGGACAGCTAAAAAGACCAATGAGGACATTCTCAAAGAGGCCAGCACAAAAAGGGAGCTCCTAAAAACACCAGAAAGAGACAATCAACATTTTTCGGGCACATCATGAGAAAAGGAAAGTTTAAATAATTTGTTACAACAGGCAAAATACAGGGAAAGAGAGATCGCGGACAACAAAGAGAGAAGATGGGGGCCTCGGTAGCCTTGTTGGGAAAACGACCCGACTGGGCTACCGACGTTCGGACAACCCGTGTTCGATTCCCGCTGGGAGCAGTGTGAATTGTACTCGTGGTCGGAAAAAAAATAAATACCCCCACGGTCGACCCAGCCGTTGACAGAAATGGGTACCAGGATATTACCCTGGAAAGGTGAGGAATGTCGCTTCGCATCTGAGTTTCGATGCTTGATACGACACTATACAGAAATCTCCGAACATTTCTGGATAGGCGGCCGAGCACATATGGGTGTAAACTCGCGTGCTAAGACGCCGGTTCAAGTCTCGACTTTATCTGTACCTTTACAGAGAGAAGATACTAGACACCGTGGTGTCATGACATGGAAAACAGTCAATAACAGAATTGATACGATGTACTGTGGATGGAAAGATGTGGAAGGACATGATCGCATACGCCAATCGGTATGGCATATGATGATGATAATGATTGGTATTTGGGTTGTCTTAGCAACCATTAATTATTTTCTTGTTGTTTTATTTCCTAATAAATCAAGAGGCGTTTAACAATTTGAACTTTGTTTTTAGCATATCTTTTAATATAGTCTATTCTGTTTACGATTGTTTCACTTACATGCTGTATATTTGCTTTTCTCATGTTCACTTTTACACTTCCTAAAATAAGACGATTTTTTCTTGATGAGATTTTCCTTTTCTTTCTTTCTTTCTGTCTTTCTTTCTTTCTTTCTTTCTTCTTTCTTTCTTTCTTTCTTTCTTCTTTCTTTCTTTCTTTCTTTCTTTCTCCTTCTTTTCTTGCGTCCTCCCGACGACTTGGTCTCTTCACTGTCACCATTAAAAGAACTGTAACTCGATGTACCGGCCTTGTGATTTGGTTTGCAGAAAAGCTGTGATACCTGCGAGTTTCATCCCAACACATCCGACTTGTGTTTCACATTTTTAGTACCAGGATGCGTTTCCTCTTCTGTCTCTACTAGATTGGCCAGACATGTTAGTCCGTTTCCAGTAGCGTCGCCGAGAGGTACAGTAGATCTTGGTCACCTCTGTTGTTCGGTGATCCTTACTAATCCATTATTCCCAACAGCAATATAGTGTTATGAATCATGGACAATCTCGGAAACAGTAAAGAGAAAATCGATTCATTCGAAATCAAATACAGTAGAAAAATCCTTATGAGGTCTTGAGTAAAGAAAAGGAGCAATAAAAACATATTGAAAGACTTAAACATTAACAAGAGCTGGCATATAAACACCATTCTACACAGGAAATTGAAATACTATGGCCACGACAAAAGACACAGCGAGCTGAAAAGAACAATAATGGAAGGCATGGTTCCAGGACGACGAGACGGGGGCAGACCAAGATGAATGTGGTTACAAGACATTAAAGAGACATTGAACGTGACGACAGAAATAGTGGAGGAGGATTCTTTTAGGCGGGCTGTGGTGGTTGTAACGGTCTACAAAGGGCATTCGACTTGATGGGATTTGCCTATTTGTTTATGTAACAGTTTTTCTATTGTTGGAAAGACTTGTTGGTCTGCCATGAGTGTGTTCATATCGATCCCAGTAATCAATAATCTGTCTTTCGTTCTTCTTGTTGCACCTTTCATGCGTATTCTGCTCTTTGTGCCAGAGTTGGATCTCCCGTCTGATAATGACGATGATTCAACTCAACGAAATCCTACTTGGCTTTACTGCTTCTTGTTTTTTATTGTGAGAATCCACTTGGTAGAATAATGCCCCTTTGTGATGACATCACTTACGTGGTTTGTTGCTTAGATTGCTGTCTTTACGTTCTGTGACTCTCATTTCCTAACAAATTTCACTCTCAAATCTCCGGACAACTGTTTGAACGAAACCTGTGAACAGTTACTCGGGGCTTGCGTCTCGTATGTCGATGATTCCCACGTTAAGAAAAGTCTGCCGACTACAACAAACCCAAAATATGGATACCTTACTGTGTTTCTGTGCTGGACATGGTTCATTTCTTGATGTTTTTCCGTGAAGCCATGGCTCATATCTTGATGTGTTTTTGTGCTACCGTGGCTCATATCTTGATGTGTTTTTGTGCTAGCCATGGCTCATATCTTAGCTTGTGTGTGTGTGTGTGTGTGCTGGCCATGGCTCATATCTTGGTTTGTGTCATGTTAGTCATATCTCATACCTTGGAGTGTCCGTGTTAATCATGTCTCATATCTTTATGTGTGTATGTAAAAAAAAAGTAAAGTACCCCCGTCACGCCAAGTGGCGTATAGGGAAATATGGTGTTAGTGACCCTATATTTTACAGACCTTCAGCACATGATTTTTGGGGTAATGTGGTCAGTATTACGCCCGTGCTGCTTTACTTTCCCAGAAAAAAATCCGGTACCCATTTAAGGCTGGGTGAACCCGGAAGCCGTCGGTTGGGATCGAACCCTACCCCTTGTCCGTGGTAGTCCAGTATGTGTGTATGTGTTTAGTCATATCTCATATCTCAGTGTGTATCTGTGTTAGTCATGTGTCATATCTGTGTGTGTGCATGTCTATGTTGGTCATATCTCATATCTTTGTGTGCATGTCTATGTTAGTCGTATCTCATATCTTTATGTGCATGTCTGTGTTAGTCGTATCTCATATCTTTATGTGCATGTCTATGTCAGTCGTATCTCATATCTTTATGGGCATGTCTATGGTAGGCATGTGTCATATCTTTGTGTGTGCATGTCTATGTCAGTCATATCTCATATCTTTATGTGCATGGCTATGTTAGTCATGTGTCATATATCTTGATGTGTGTCAGTTTTAGTCATGCCTCGTATCGCTGTGTACATGTCTGTGTTATTCACATCTCATATCTTTGTGCGTGCGTGTCTGTGTTATTCACATCTCATATCTTTGTGCGTGCGTGTCTGTGTTATTCACATCTCATATCTTTGTGCGTGCGTGTCTGTGTTATTCACATCTCATATCTTTGTGCGTGCGTGTCTGTGTTATTCACATCTCATATCTTTTGCATGCGTGTCTGTGTTATTCACATCTCACATCTTTGTGTGTGCGTGTCTGTGTTATTCACATCTCCTATCTTTGTGTGTGCATGTCTGTGTTAGTCACCTCTAGTGACTCGGGCAGATGGTGCTCGTAAACCTGGGAGGGCCGACCATCTAAGGGCAGAATCCCCCTACAGAAAAGATCATCTGCTGCCTTGCAGGAAGATTGGGGACAATCAAAGGTTAAGGAATGCAAACCTTAATAAAATGCTAGCTGAAATCGGATGCACTGGACCACTGTCGCAGAACACAGTGCAACGTTTTAACTGGTGTTCAATCAGAGTGGATCTGGCAGACTCTAATTGTGATGTTCTGTCTGTGGGGTCGATCAACACACTTAACCTGACAGCTGACTTCATGTGAGAGTCTGGAATCCTACTCTGATTGAGTCCTGATCGCAGACAGAGAGACAGAGAGAGAGATCAACACACTTAACCTGACGGCTGATTCATGTGAGAGTCTGGGACCTTACTCTGATTGAGCCCTGATCGCAGAGAGGGAGAGAGAGAGAGAGAGAGAGAGAGAGAGAAACTGATCATGCTTCTGTTGCGCTTCGTAGTTCAAGCTGTCATCATTATGTATCTCTTTGACCCGTTCTAGAACGTGTTATAGACTTTATTTAATGGGAGTTTATTTTACGTTGCTCTTGTGTCAGATTGTTTTGTCGGTAGGTGTTTCAACTCATTTTGTTCTTCGATTATACTTGCTTTTCGTTTCTTTTCATTTCTTTTCTTTTCTTGATGTCGACTGAGCATTAAACTCAGCGCAAAAAATATATGACACTCTGAATAGACAAACATATATACAAGAGAGCTCCGAAAAGGATAAGAAGAAAGGAAACAACCGACATTTTCATTTGTCAACAAACATGTAGACCTGGTGGTATTGAAACCCAGAAAGGTCCTATCTGCAATGTGGGTCATGGGATCAGCACAAATTGAGCAGCATCATCTTGTTCTCTTATACCAGGGGCTGGTCCTGTCAATGAATGAGTATGCCCTAGAGATCCTGACCCTCAGCAATACACAAATGGAACAAATGGAAAGGATACAAAACAAGGCAATGCGCTTCATTCTTGGATGTATAAAGGATACTAAGTGTAGGGTGATGCGTTATCTCCTCGATTTTTTATTATTTGTCATTTTTTTCCGAGTGCTGTAAACATACCTCTTCTTCTGAATTGATTCGCTGATTATCGCCTCGGTAGTTTCCCTCTATAACAATATTCTTTTATTATTGTCTCCTATGGATATTGTCCTGCATGTGTATTCAATCAAGACATATAACCTGTGGAAGAATTGGTACGAGTGTCGTCAGAGTACAATACATCAGTTCCCCTAGTCATCACACTGGACAGAGCATGTCAACAACAAAAACCCCTTGGTCGCTGTAGCAGAGTGACGTCAGTTCCCTAGCCATCACACTGGACAGAGCATGTCAACAACAAAAACCCCTTGGTCGCTGTAGCAGAAGCGCAGGCTTTGATTTTCTGAGAGTGACGTAATCATTTACACAGATGGGTCTGTTATTGGGCACATACGGAGCTCGTGGGCTTTCAAGGTTCATGTTGGAGGCAGAACTGTGAAGGAAGACAGATATGCTTTTGTATTCACTACAAGTTGTTTGACCATGGAAATTATGGTTGTTACTAAAACATTAGAGTCAAATAAGGATATTTCAAAAGTCAGGCTTGTTTCAGGAGCTACTGAGTTAAGTGTTCTGTGCACACCGTGAGCTGTGCGCTTCATCCGTTTTGATCATGTTTCGATATTCCGATTGCTTACGATGAATGAAGATATCGTATGACAGGAAATAGATGGCTGTGTTCACTTTCTGTGCGGTTTCGCATTATGTCTTTTGACGTGTGATGAGACTGCTATGATGGGGACTACAGCTATCTTTCTTTGTTTGGGAGATGAGATAGTAATTCGGATGATTCCACTGGCACAGGCGGTTGAGCAATTATGGATTTAAATTCGTTTGCAGTGATACCGGGGCCTTCCATAACTATAACCATAAGGATATCAAAAGCATGAGGTGCATTTGTTGCAATGGGAAACATGGAAGTCCAAAGAAATTATGTTAAGTACTAAAATAAAAATGTGCAACTCCAATGTTAATTCAGTCTTATTATATGGCTGTGAAACGTAGAGAACAACTAAAATGACAATCATGAAGATATAGACTTTCATTAATGGATGCTTACGCAGAATAAAAGGATGGAAATGGTAGGACAAAATCACTAATATAGAATTATGGAAATTTACCAGTCAAATACCAACCAGATAAAGAGATACAGCGAAGACGATGGCGCTAGATAGGATACACACTGCAGAAGCCAAATGAGAGTACACAACAGGCCATTTTTTTGGAATCCCCAGGGAAAATACAAAGAGGAAGACCAAGGAATTCTTGTAGAAGACAGATGGAAGTAAAGATGAAGATGATGGAGAAGACATGGAATGATCTTAACAGAATGGTAAGAAACATAACGGCTTGGAAAGTGTTTGTTGACGACCTATGCTCCACAGGGAGCTGAAAGGTAGAATAAGAGACTAAAGCATTAGCATGGCTGGAGACACAGCTTTATACACGTGTCTGTTTCCTCAGTGACTCGATCATACCGATCGTAACAGGCTTGCCTCGGCGACAGTTGTGCTAGTCTTTGGGTACGTCTCTTCTAACAAAAGTCGACTTCATTGTCGTGCCAGGACACGTGAGTGTAAGCGGTAATGACCGTGTTGACAAATTTACCAATTTGGCTGATATTAAATGCGGAGGGGCGATGGACGTAACTGACATTCTGAACAACGTCAGAGGGACGAGAACGATTACACGATTAAAAAAAATACCTTGAATCCGCAATTATAAACAGACTACCCAAATATCATATCAAGATGGGAGATGCCAGACGCGAGCGCTAGACAGGAATCCAAAGAGACTTATCAACCAACACAACACCGGTGACGTTTATAGCTACACTTTGATGGATATACTTGGAAAGAGACATGAGCACTTATGGACGTGTCCAATGTGCTATGAGGATGACCTGTCCACTAAACTAAACATCCATTCCGTGACTCATACTCTGACATTTCATCATCACCAACAACATTCAACTTTATACTTTCACACACTAACCTACCCTCTCTGCTTTCTTTTCCTCCCCTCTTCCCTCGCTTATCTTCCTAACCTCTCTACTACTCTCGCATGTCACCCCCCCCCCCTCCCCCGCCTTTTCCTTCAACACCTAGCTATACTCCATTTTCCTATCTCCTTCCATCATTCCACTACTCACCCTTCACAGATATAAATATATACCCGTGTACTTCATTTCCTAATAACTGGTAAGGACACAACTAAAGTTAATTACAACATTTACCTCAGTAATTATCTCCCTTTTAGCCCGGGGTTATTATTATTATTATTATTATTACTACTATTATTGTTATTGTTATTATTATTATTATTATTATTACTATTATTATTATTATTATTATTATTATTATATATAAGGATACACTCTCACTCATTCTGCCCGCACAAACTCGCACTTATCCTCCTCATCTCATAGTTCGGTTTCAGACAGCCAGCAGACGAAACGTTAATCCTTTAGTCTCCTGCCATTTTGTTGAGCTGATTAGTTCGGTAGAACATATAATGTTGGACGTTTGTTTATTTTGTTCAAAGGGCGGTAATTTGTGAGAGATACAGGAACAGTTGTAGCTATTTTCTTGCTACCGGAGAATTTGAAATCTGGATCAAGTTTCCATATCAATGGATGGCACTCGCGTAAGTTATCAGCAACAACAGAGGGAGCGGACAAAGTTAACAAGTTTTATGTCTGGTGTAGAAGTGCTGCAAAAACGTGGGCATTTAAATCATACAGGTGGATGGGCATATAAATCATACAGGTGGACGGAAATATAAATCATACAGGTGGACGGACATATAAATCATACAGGTGGACGGACATATAAATCATACAGGTGGACGGACATATAATTTATGCAGGTGGATGGGCATATAAATCATACAGGTGGATGGGCATATAAATCATACAGGTGGATGGGCATATAAATCATACAGGTGGATGGGCATATAAATCATACAGGTGGATGGGCATATAAATCATACAGGTGGATGGGCATATAAATCATACAGGTGGACGGGCATATAAATCATACAGGTGGACTGGCATATAAATCATACAGGTGGATGGGCATATAAATCATACAGGTGGACGGGCATATAAATCATACAGGTGGACGGGCATATAAATCATACAGGTGGACGGGCATATAAATCATACAGGTGGACGGGCATATAAATCATACAGGTGGACGGGCATATAAATCATACAGGTGGATGGGCATATAAATCATACAGGTGGATGGGAATATAAATCATACAGGTGGATGAGCATATAAATCATATAGGTGGATGGGCAAATAAATCATAGAGGTGGATGGGCATATAAATCATACAGGTGGATGGGCATATAAATCATACAGGTTGATGTGCATATAAATCATACAGGTGGATGGGCATATAAATCATACAGGTGGATGGACATATAAATCATACAGGTGGATGGGAATATAAATTATACAGGTGGACGGGCATATAAATCATACAGGTTGATGGGCATATACAGGTGGACGAACATATAAATTAAACAGGTGGACGGGCATATAAATCACACAGGTTGATGGGCATATAAATCACACAGGTTGATGGGCATATACAGGTGGACGGACATATAAATTATACAGGTGGATGGGCACGTAAATGATACAGGTGGATGGGCATATAAATTATACAGGTGGACGGGCATATAAATTATACAGGTGGACGGACATATAAATCATACAGGTGGATGGGCATATAAATCATACAGGTGGATGGGCATATAAATTATACAGGTGGATGGGCATATAAATCATACATGTGGACGGGCATATAAAGTATACAGGTGGATGGGCATATAAATTATAAAGGTGGACGGGCATATAAATCATACAGGTGGACGGGCGTATAAATCATACAGGTGGATGAGCATATAAATCATACAGGTGGACGGGCCTATACATCATACAGGTGGACGGGCATATAAATTATACAGGTGGATGGGCATATAAATCATACAGGTGGACGGGCATATAAATCATACAGGTGGACGGGCCTATACATCATACAGGTGGACGGGCATATAGATCATACGTGTGGATGGGCATATAAATCATACAGGTGGATGAGCATATAAATCATACAGGTGGACGGGCATATAAATCATACGTGTGGATGGGCATATAAATCATACAGGTGGATGAGCATATAAGTCATGCAGGTGGAGAGGCATATAAGTCATGCAGGTGGAGAGGCATATAAGTCATGCAGGTGGAGGGGCATATAAGTCATGCAGGTGTACGGACATATAAACCATTCATGAGGACAGACATATAAATTATGCAGCAGGATGGGCATGTAAATCATACAGGAGTAGGGGCACATAAATTATGCGGCAGGGCGGAGTTACAGCTGCCCGCGCGGGACATTTAGACTCTAAACAAATCTAACTACATGGCGATAATATGCTAGATACTCAAGAAAGGAAATAAAAGTGACCTTTTTTATTTCCTTTCTTGAATATCTAGCATCGCCATGTAGTTAGATTTGTTTACATATCCTTATATATATATATATATATATATATATATATATATATATATATATATATATATATATATATATGTGTGTGTGTGTTGTTGTTTGTTGCTCCAGCAGAAGGCCTACTTGGCCGAAACGTCGACTTTTGTTTTGTCCATTGCCACGCAAAGCTGTCACCATACCACTTTTTTCTTCTTTTTTTTAAAATTGCCAATTAACTGTTAACTCTTTCAATACGGAACATTTTTTATCAATTTAGCGGTAAAGGTTTCAGAGATCAAATTGTGCATGTTTTTAAATATTAATCTACATGTTTATATTTATCTAACATTTAACATATTATATATGCATTTTTAGATAATTAAACAAGGAATCAAATTTCACCAATACCAAGATGATACAAGACATATAAGAAGAATATTGTTTTATGACGGTTTACACTAATCAAATTGAGAGTGACGCTCTGTGCGGCTAAACGTACATGACAGAAATCGGAATGGCGCATGATGCGTCGATACGTACGGAAAGAGTTAAACATCCTACACCTACGGTTTAGCATGCAGTTTGACTATTGGTATATAGCTTTCATTGTTTCCTCTTTCTTCTTAGTAGCTGCCTCAATTTCCTTGTGTGCACTCTTCGTGTCCTTTTTTTAAATTCCTGGCAAACTGCTAGTAATTATGGAAATGTACGTCAAATACCAGTGGATAAAGAGATACAGCGAAAACGATGTCGTTGGATAGGACACACACTGCGGAAGCCAACTGAGAGTGTTACACAACAGGCACTTTTTTAGAATCCCCGGGGGAAAAGATAAAGAGGAAGACCAATGAATTCTCGGAGAAGACAGAAGCAGAGATGAAGATGATGGGAAAGACATGTACCGATCTTAAAAGAATGGCAAGAAACAGAACGGCTTGGAAAGTGTTTGTTGAAGACCTATGCTCCACAGGGAGCTGAAAGTGTTTGTTGGAGACCTATGCTCTACAGGGAGCTGAAAGTGTTTGTTGGAGACCTATGCTCCACAGGGAGCTGAAAGTGTTTGTTGGAGACCTATGCTCTACAGGGAGCTGAAAGTGTTTGTTGGAGACCTATGCTCCACAGGGAGCTGAAAGTGTTTGTTGGAGACCTATGCTCCACAGGGAGCTGAAAGTGTTTGTTGAAGACATATGCTCTACAGGGAGCTGAAAGTGTTTGTTGGAGACCTATGCTCCACAGGGAGCTGAAAGTGTTTGTTGGAGACCTATGCTCCACAGGGAGCTGAAAGTGTTTGTTGGAGACCTATGCTCTACAGGGAGCTGAAAGTGTTTGTTGGAGACCTATGCTCCACAGGGAGCTGAAAGTGTTTGTTGGAGACCTATGCTCCACAGGGAGCTGAAAGTGTTTGTTGGAGACCTATGCTCCACAGGGAGCTGAAAGTGTTTGTTGGAGACCTATGCTCCACAGGGAGCTGAAAGGTAGAAAAAGAGAAGAAGAAGACACTTCAAGGGCAAAGATGAAAGCAAGTAAAAGCCCGCACAATAGTTTGTGCGTTACTAATGAGAGCCTACAAGCAAGTACTATATGGTGAATTAATACACGGAAAACAAATCAGCAGACCGAAACTACGATATAGAGATATTTGTAAATCATCTCTGAACGACTTCTCCATCTGTGAAAATGACTGGGAACATCTGGCTAGTGATCGCACAACATGGAGAGCATGGATAAGGAATAGTATACCATCATTTGAGACTGTGCTAAGGCAACACTTAAAAGGGAAAAGACTCATGAAAAAGGATGGAAAACCCTGTGGTTCAGTGGGCCTAACTTGTTCATTCCGTGGTCGTGTGTGTTTGTCAGACATTGGTAGAATTAGCCACGAGAGAAGCTGATCGACAAAAACAAAACCTCAACAAAAAAATACACAACAGCCTCCACTAGACAGTCTGACAAGACGAAAAGGGCCATAGACTAGTCAGGTCGTGCCTTCTCACAATCTGCGAGACTATCTTAGCTTGACAGCGGTTCTATATTTTTACTATCTATGAACATAAACCATTCAGTGTCTACATATGTGCAGCTTGTAATCACTGTGCAATTTGCTCAGTCTTGATTCGGATGCACCGTTCCTCATGTTGGAGACATAATTGTTTATATATCGGTCAACTAATAGCGCTAGTGGGTAAACATGTATATTCTTCTTTGTGGATCGGGTATGACAGCGGCTCTCACACTTTCCTTTACCCAGGGCCCCCATTATGTATCGTAGTTCCGGACCCCCCCCCCCCCATTATGTATCGTAGTTGCGGATCCCCCCCCCATTATGTATCGTAGTTGCGGACCCCCCCCCCCCATTATGTATCGTAGTTGCGGACCCCCCCCCCCCCCCCATTATGTATCGTAGTTGCGGACTCCCCCCCCCCCATTATATATCGTAGTTGCGGACCCCCCATTACGTATCGTAGTCTAGGACCGCCGCCGCCCCCCCCCCCATAATATATCGTAGTCGCGGACCCCCATTATGTATCGTGGTCGCGGACCCCCATTATGTATCGTGGTCGCGGACCCCCCATTATCTATCGTAGTCGAGGACCCCCATTTTGTATCGTAGTCGCGAACCCCCTTTACGTATCGTAGTCGAGGACCCCCATTTTGTATCGTGGTCGCGGACCCCCTTTATGTATCGTAGTCGAGGACCCCCATAATGTATCGTAGTCACGGACCCCCATTATGTTTCGTAGTCGCGAACCCCCATTACGTATCGTAGTCGCGGACCCCCTTTACGTATCGTAGTCGAGGATCCCCATTATGTTTCGTAGTCGAGGACCCCCATTATATTTCGTAGTTGAGGACCCCATTACGTATCGTAGTCGCGAACCCCCATTATATATCGTAGTCGCGGACCCCCATTATATATCGTAGTCGCGAACCCCCATTATGTATCGTAGTCGCGGACCCCCATTATGTTTCGTAGTCGCGAACCCCCATTATATATCGTAGTCGCGAACCCCCATAATGTATCGTAGTCGCGGACCGGACCCCCCTAATTTATTTTCTGTGTGCTTCTTCTTCAATCAATATCTCTTTCAATTAAGCTATTGAATATCATACTATCCTTCAAGCCTTCGTGGACCCCTTGTGACGGCACCTCAGACCCCTGGAGGGGTCCACAGTTTTAGAAACGCTAGGCTGGGGTATGCTATAATGAAACTGCGTAGTTTTATATCTCTTGTCATAATGATCTACTGCAACACGGGTTGATATCTGCCCATCTAAATATCTCATGATGGTATACTTTAAAAGACGATTAAATGTGAAGATCTTGATGTGCCGTGTAAACACTTCGTTCCACTCATTTCTGTGCCGATCTTTTTTTGTTTTCAAATTGCAGCTCTGTCGTCGATAGTCATTGAGCGTCAATAATGTAGTGCACTTACAACACAATAACACTGCGAACTTCAAAGGACCAGGACCCCATATATAATTGTCTCTGATGGCAATAATTGAGGAGGCAATTGAAGAGATTAGAGTCAACGAAATTTCACTTTTTGTTTTTAAAATCTTGGCAACTGGAAGTTTTCGCGGAAGGTAATTTCACTTCTGCAATACATTGGTAAAGTTAGGGGTGTCTCTTGCCGTATTTTTAAGTCGAAGGGACGGACGTTAGGTAGTAAGTTATTAAACTTTACAGTTAGTCAGTCGGTTTAGTTAGTTAGCTAGTTAGTCAGTTTAATTGGTTAGTTCATTAGTTGGTTGGTTTGTTGCTTGGTCGGTTAGTTAAAGTTCGTTAGTTAGTCACTCAGGTGGTTAGTCATTGGGTCATAAGAAATCATGCGTGGGTATAGGTCTGTCTGAAGCCAAGCTGTTGCCTTTGTTATTGCCCTCACCTCATCGTCACATTACTTAAAGTCACAGCAAACCGAGACCTTCATTGGCAATTCTTCTCCGTCTCAGCAGAGCTGTGACAACCCATGAGCTCCATTTAACAGCCCAATAACAGCCCAGCTTATAGGAACTTCACCGTGCTACACCACAGAATTTGGAGGTGAGGAGGTCAGTGCTCAGTCACTGCTACTTATCTTTTGAGCTCATTGAACCTGACATCATTTTTATCATCCGTGTTTGCACCGTCAAGCTGGGATCGAAGCCGTGTTCACTTTGTGGACAAAGCTACCGCGCTACCACAACGCGACAGGCGATGCTCTAAAATGTTGTGATTTTCCAAAAATAGAAACAATTTAATTAATACGTTATATATATATATAGCAAAGATCTAAGAATAATAAAGAACATGTACTGGCAACAAACAGCGGCCATAAGAACTGGAAACCAATTGGGAATGTTTCAACAAATAAAACAGGGTGTTAGACAAGGCTGTGTGCTGTTACCAGATTTGTTTAATATTTATAGTTAGATTATTTTAAGATCCATAAGGGGCATGTCTTGAATAACAATTGGAGGTCATAATATAAATAATCTAAGGTATGCTGATGATACAGTCTTAATCGCTAAGAGTGAAAATGAGTTATAAAAAATGTTGGACATTATAGTGAAGGAAAGCAAAAATAAAGGACTCAACCTTAATAGTAAAAAGACAGAGGTAATGGTAACAACAAAGAAAAAGACATCACCTCAGTGCAAAATAAAGACAAGTGGAGCAATATTAAAACAGGTAAATGAGTTTAAATATTTGGGAACTTTGTTAACCTCAGACGGAAGATGTACAAAAGAGGTGAGATGTAGAATGGCTCAGGCAAAAGCAGCTTTCCAAAAAATCAGGAAGATATTATGCAATCCATTTTTGACAATAGAAACAAGAAAAAGAGTTCTTAAATGTTACGTAGAGCCAGTCTTAACATATGGATGCGAATCATGGACAATAGGACAACAGACAAGAAAATCACTGGAGTCTGTAGAAATGTGGTTTTACAGAAGAATGTTGAGAGTACCATGGACAGCTAAGAAGAGTAATGAAGATGTTCTGAGAAAGGTCAAAGCAAAAAGAGAGTTAATTTCCAATATTAGGAAGAAACAATCATCATTTTTTGGCCATGTAATGAGAAGAGAACAGCTGGAATATATTGTAACAACTGGAAAATTGAGGGACGAAGAGATAGATGGAAGCAAAGAGAAAAAAATAACAGACAGCTTAAGAGAATGGCTTGGCAGAAGGTCAACAACAGAAATGATAAAGAGCTGCCGAGATCGAAAGTTGTGGAGAGACATGATCACCTACGCCAGCAGGCCCGGTACTTGTTTATGATATTTATATATATATATATGTGTATATTTAATTTCTTTATGATCCTACCCTTATATCGTTGATCTTTATGGAAGTGAGATCTGATGTCTAGCCTTCTCGAATACCGGCAGTAAACAGGAGGTCCCGTGTGCACTCGCGCACGTTAAAGATTCATTGACAGTTAAAATCGTTAAGAGTAGGCCATATATATGGCCCTGTCCGAGCCTTGTCAACAACAACCTAATCTCACCGGATCCGAGGCTCGTGCTACGGAGTTCGTGCACATGGGTCAAGATTTTTCTCGGATTTTCCCGAGACGGATATCGGAGCACCTATGGGTTCGTCCGGTGTGTAGTGATGATGACCTTAAAACCAAATAACAAACAAACAATTCGGACAAAATAACCGCCGTGAACCATGGGGTCGTAAGCGCTAACGAATTACCAAAGAAGGAATCGTGTGAGATTGTACAATTTACAAGAAATGAGTAGAGGATGAACATAAATAAGATACGTCTTATTTTCCTGTTTCTGCAGCTTCTGCTTACACTTTTAGACGCCATTCTTAAGAAGTTCAAAGAAAACATCAGTCAGCTCGAAGTTAGTGACATCTTCATACAGCTTGCCCAGATATAGAACTGGAGACTGCCACAAACGTTCTCGAATGTTGACCACTTCAGTAGTTGATGTCCGACGATGACTTAGCTTGTGCTAAAGTCACATTCATCAGACGTTCTTATCCTTCAAATTTGGATACCATATGATTTAGGAAAGAAACAAAGATATAGTAGGGATATGTAACAAAGATATAGTTGGGATATGAAACAAAGATATAGTTGGGATATGAAACAAAGATGTAGTTGGGATATGAAACAAATATGTAGTTGGGATATGAAACAAAGATGTAGTTGGGATATGAAACAAAGATGTAGTAGGGATATGAAACAAAGATGTAGTTGGGATATGAAACAAAGATGTAGTTGGGATATGAAACAAAGATGTAGTTGGGATATGAAACAAAGATGTAGTTGGGATATGAAACAAAGATATAGTAGGGATATGAAACAAAGATATAGTTGGGATATGAAACAAAGATGTAGTTGGGATACGAAACAAAGATGTAGTTGGGATATGAAACAAAGATATAGTTGGGATATGAAACAAAGATATAGTAGGGAAATGAAACAAAGATATAGAAGGGATATGAAACAAAGATGTAGTTGGGATATGAAACAAAGATATAGTAGGGATATGAAACAAAGATGTAGTTGGGATATGAAACAAAGATATAGTAGGGATATGAAACAAAGTTATAGTAGGGATATGAAACAAAGATATAGTAGGGATATGAAACAAAGATATAGAAGGGATATGAAACAAAGATATAGAAGGGATATGAAACAAAGATATAGAAGGGATATGAAACAAAGATATAGAAGGGATATGAAATAAAGATATAGAAGGGATATGAAACAAAGATATCGAAGGGATATGAAACAAAGATATAGAAGGGATATGAAACAAAGATATACTTGGGATATGAAACAAAGATGTAGTTGGGATATGAAGCAAAGATATAGAAGGGATATGTAACAAAGATGTAGTCGGGATATGAAACAAATATATAGAAGGCATATGAAACAAAGATATAGAAGGGATATGAAACAAAGATATAGAAGGGATATGAAACAAAGATATAGAAGGGATATGAAACAAAGATATAGAAGGGATATGAAATAAAGATATAGAAGGGATATGAAACAAAGATATCGAAGGGATATGAAACAAAGATATAGTTTGGATATGAAACAAAGATATACTTGGGATATGAAACAAAGATGTAGTTGGGATATGAAGCAAAGATATAGAAGGGATATGTAACAAAGATGTAGTCGGGATATGAAACAAATATATAGAAGGCATATGAAACAAAGATGTAGTTGGGATATGAAGCTAGAATATAGAAGGGATATGAAACAAAGATGTAGTTGGGATATGAAACAAAGATATAGAAGGGATATGAAACAAAGATATAGAAGGGATATGAAACAAAGATGTAGTTGGGATATGAAACAAAGATATAGAAGGGATATGAAACAAAGATATAGAAGGGATATGAAACAAAGATGCAGTTGGGATATGAAACAAAGATATGGAAGGGATATGAAACAAAGATATAGAAGGGATATGAAATAAAGATATAGAAGGGATATTAAACAAAGTTATAGAAGGGATATTAAACAAAGATATAGTTGGGATATGAAACAAAGATATAGTTGGGATATGAAACAAAGATATAGTTGGGATATGAAACAAAGATATAGTAGGGATATAAAACAACGATATAGTAGGGATATGAAACAAAGATATAATAGGGATATGAAACAAAGATATAGTAGGGATATGAAACAAAGATATAGTTGGGATATGAAACAACGATATTGTAGGGATATGAAACAAAGATATAATTGGGATATGAAACAACGATATAGTAGGTATATGAAACAAAGATATAATTGGGATATGAAACAAAGATATAGTAGGGGTATGAAACAACGATATAGTTGGGATATGAAACAAATATATAATGGGATATGAAACAAAGATATAGTAGGGATATGAAACAAAGATGTAGTAGGGATATGAAACAAAGATGTAGTTTGGATATGAAACAAAGATATAGAAGGGATATGAAACGAAGATATAGAAGGGATATGAAATAAAGATGTAGTTGGGATATGAAACAAAGATATAGAAGGGATATGAAACAAAGTTATAGAAGGGATATGAAACAAAGATATAGTTGGGATATGAAACAAAGATATATTTGGGATATGAAACAAAGATGTAGTTGGGATATGAAACAAAGATGTAGTTGGGATATGAAACAAAGATGTAGTTGGGATATGAAACAAAGATATAATAAGGATATGAAACAAAGATGTAGTAGGGATATGAAACAAAGATGTAGTTGGGATATGAAACAAAGATGTAGTTGGGATATGAAACAAAGATATAATAGGGATATGAAACAAAGATGTAGTAGGGATATGAAATAAAGATATAGAAGGGATATGAAACAAAGATGTAGTTGGGATATGAAACAAAGATGTAGTTGGGATATGAAGCAAAGATATAGTTGGGATATGAAACAAAGATGTTGTTGGGATATGAAACAAAGATATATTTGGGATATGAAACAAAGATGTAGTTGGGATATGAAACAAAGATATAGTAGGGATATGAAACAAAGATATAGTAGGGATATGAAACAATGATATAGTTTGGATATGAAACAAAGATATAGTAGGAATATGAAACAACGATATAGTAGGGATATGAAACAAAGATTTAATAGGGATATGAAACAAAGATATAGTAGGGATATGAAACAAAGATATAGTTGGGATATGAAACAACGATATTGTAGGGATATGAAACAAAGATATAATTGGGATATGAAACAACGATATAGTAGGGATATGAAACAAAGATATAATTGGGATATGAAACAAAGATATAGTAGGGGTATGAAACAACGATATAGTTGGGATATGAAACAAATATATAATTGGGATATGAAACAAAGATATAATTGGGATATGAAACAAAGATATAATAGGGATATGAAACAAAGATATAATTGGGATATGAAACAACCATATAGTAGGGATATGAAAGAACGATGTAGTAGGGATATGAAACAACGATATAGTAGGGAAATTAAACAACGATATAGTTGGGATATGAAACAACGATATAGTTTGGATATGAAACAACGATATAGTTGGGATATGAAACAAAGATATAGTAGGGATATGAAACAAAGATATATTAGGGATATGAAACTAAGATATAGTAGGGATATGAAACAAAGATATAGTAGGGATATGAAACAAAGATATAGTAGGGATATGAAACAAAGATATAGTTGGGATATGAAACAAAGATATAGTAGGGATAAATGTTCTAGTAACCCTGGTTACTGGTATTACGAATCTTAGCACTCACGAATAGTACGAATTCTGACAAGAAACGCCGAACAAAGATAACGATCTAAGACATTGTGTGAAGGATAAACACTAAGAGTGAGATTCACGAAGAAAGAACTATGCAAGTAATGTGATACTGCAAAGAGGAAGCAATAAAAACGAAGAATTTTTACGATTATATTAAAATACTCTCTGGAAATGTAACATAAGATGGAAACAAAAATGGAATAAACAAGCCACAAAAGGTTTCATTTTACGAAAACTATTCGCTGATAAATATAGCGAAACACGAACAGTACGAGAGAAGAAATTTGATGCAGGAACTTGTTTTCAACAAAAGTATGTAAAGAAAACAACAAATGATGGGTGACGAGTGGAAATGTGTGCTTTTCATACATTAGAGAGTGTCACTTTTCACAAATAGCAGTCTAGTTATCTCACTGCTTAGCCAGCATTATGGCACGGCTATAACATGTCTGTCCTTTTGGATTCATAGAACAAAGTACAGCGAGGATAAATAAACGTAATTACTGGAACTATAACCAGTTGTTTGAAAACAGTGTGCTTGATATCGTTTCTAGTTTGAAAGAAAAAAAAATGTAGATGACATAAATGATAAATCTGAGAGAAAAATTACTTCGAGTTGAGAGAACGAGTGGCTCGTGGGAGTATCACACAATAAAAAGTGAAAAGAGTATCAAAGATTTTGAAAATAGTGAGAGTATCACAGATCAGTAAAGTGGTAGAGTATCACATATTTGAAAATAGTGAGAGTATCACAGATCAGTAAAGTGGTAGAGTATCACATATTTGAAAATAGTGAGAGTATCACAGATCAGTAAAGTGGTAGAGTATCACAGATTTGAAAATAGTGAGAGTATCACAGATTTGAAAATGGTGAGAGTATCACAGATTAGTAAAGTGGTAGAGTATCACAGATTTGAAAATAGTGAGAGTATCACAGATTAGTAAAGTGGTAGAGTATCACAGATTTGAAAATTGTGGGAGTGTCACAGATTAGTAATGTGGTAGAGTATCACAGATTTGAAAATAGTGAGAGTATCACAGATTAGTAAAGTGGTAGAGTATCACAGATTTGAAAATTGTGGGAGTATCACAGATTAGTAATGTGGTAGAGTATCACAGTATTGAAAATAGTAAGAGAGTATCACTGACTAGAAAGCGGTGACAGTATAACAGATTTGAAAGTGGTGAGAGTATCATATACTACTCAAGTGATGAGAATATCACATTGGCTATATGCACAGTAGTGAGAGTATCACAGATTAGTAAAGTTGTGAGAGTGAAACCATTTTATCTGTTGTTTCTTTATATAATCTACGGCGGGGGTTATTCCTAACTCTTTTCTCAATTCTTCATTTCATATCTTATCTCTCAGGCTGTTTTCTGTCATCATTGGTCTAACACATTTCATCTCTGTAGAGGTTGTTTTTCTTATTGTTCTTGCATCTAGAATTCTATTGTTCATGCATGCATTTGTAATAAATAATTGCCAAGGTATCCTACAATCGGCTACCTACTAGTCAATTATACATGCAAGCATACTAAACAACAGGAAAGATTTTAGGTATTATAACAATGTAAACAAAAATAATAATAGTAAATAAAGCAGCTTTCAGGCGTATTAACACGAGTTTAATAAAAGGCCAGGGAAATTAATAAATCACATGCCAAATATATAAGACACACACGTCCATGTTAATATTGTCAGAGCTATCAATATGCATCCGGGGTGTAGTCACAGTGTTAGAACATGTTCAATCTTCGAGTTTCCTGTATCCGCTGACAGAGTGTAGCATGCTGTGATAACCCATTCCCAAACGCCATTTTCGCTAGAGTTCGTTACATTATTTGTAATCTAATTTATTTAATGTACTCTTGAGCCAACCTGGCAGGTGAACATCCAAGCTCACATTATCAAATTCCATTATTCAAAATGGTTTCCCCTCCCCCACCACCCCCATCTTGTGTTAAGTATCATGGATCTGTTCAAAGTTGAATATTACAAGTAATATAAACTTATTCCTTTTCCCTATCCTTCGTTTCCTTCCTTCTAAAATATACCTTTCTTCTGCTGTTCTGCAGGTTATAACTTAATATCATATTTTCGACTTCGGTACGACTTTTTCTGCGATATTTTAGGCCCGATTATTTCCTCCCTCTTCGATTAGACAGCTTTACATTGAGGCAGTTAATCTTGCTCAACTCTATTTTGATTAAATGATGCCAACGGTCAACTATAAGCCTCAGATGTTTTTTTTTTTTTTTGTCATTTTATTTATGTTCTTAGCACGAAAGACCAATGGTTACTGAACGAGACAAGAAGCCCCGGTTCGATCATTACCTACTACTTCCAGGTTCATCCATCCTTAAAATAAAACCAAATATTTCAGGAAAAGATAGACGGCTCTGTCGTAAGATTGATCACATTGCACAAAATTGTGTTGAGTGTGTGTGTATATATTGGCACTAACATCACATCCTTTTAGGAAGATTTTTTTTTCTTCTCAGCTTTCCTGTTTGTGTCACATCTCGCCCGGACTTCTCCTGACCTTTATTTGTGCCACATATCGTGTGGACTTCTTTCCTTTATTTGTGTGACATCTCGCGCGAACCTCTCTTGACCTTTATTTGTGTGACATCTCGCGCGAACCTCTCCTGACCTTTATTTGTGTCACATGTCGCCCGGACTTCTCCTGACCTTTATTTGTGTGACATCTCGCCCGGACTTCTCCTGTCTTTTATTTGTGTCACCTCTCGCGTGGACGTCTTTCTTTTATTTGTGTCACATCTCGCGCGGAATTTTTTCCTTTATTTGTATCACATCTCGAGCAGACCTCTCCTGTCCTTTATTTGTGCCACATCTCGCGCGAGTCTCTCCTGTCCTTTATTTGTGTCACATATCGCGCGAGTCTCTCCTGTCCTTTATTTGTGTCACATATCGCGCGAGTCTCTCCTGTCCTTTATTTGTGTCACATATCGTGCGAGTCTCTCCTGTCCTTTATTTGTGTCACATATCGCGCGGGTCTCTCCTGTCCTTTATTTGTGTCACATATCGCGCGAGTCTCTCCTGTCCTTTATTTGTGTCACATATCGCGCGAGTCTCTCCTGTCCTTTATTTGTGTCACATCTCGAGTAGACCACTCCTGTCCTTTATTTGTGTCACATATCGCGCGGGTCTCTCCTGTCCTTTATTTGTGTCACATATCGCGCGGGTCTCTCCTGTCCTTTATTTGTGTCACATCTCGAGTAGACCTCTCCTGTCCTTTATTTGTGTCACATATCGCGCGGATCTCTCCTGTCCTTTATTTGTGTCACATATCGCGCGAGTCTCTCCTGTCCTTTATTTGTGTCACATATCGCGCGGGTCTCTCCTGTCCTTTATTTGTGTCACATCTCGAGCAGACCTCTCCTGTCCTTTATTTGAGTCACATATCGCGCGAGTCTCTCCTGTCCTTTATTTGTGTCACATATCGCGCGGGTCTCTCCTGTCCTTTATTTGTGTCACATATCGCGCGGGTCTCTCCTGTCCTTTATTTGTGTCACATCTCGAGCAGACCTCTCCTGTCCTTTATTTGTGTCACATCTCGAGCAGACCTCTCCTGTCCTTTATTTGTGTCACATCTCGAGCAGACCTCTCCTGTCCTTTATTTGTGTCACATCTCGAGCAGACCTCTCCTGTCCTTTATTTGTGTCACATCTCGAGCAGACCTCTCCTGTCCTTTATTTGTGTCACATCTCGAGCAGACCTCTCCTGTCCTTTATTTGTGTCACATCTCGAGCAGACCTCTCCTGTCCTTTATTTGTGTCACATCTCGAGCAGACCTCTCCTGTCCTTTATTTGTGTCACATCTCGAGCAGACCTCTCCTGTCCTTTATTTGTGTCACATCTCGAGCAGACCTCTCCTGTCCTTTATTTGTGTCACATATCGCGCGGGTCTCTCCTGTCCTTTATTTGTGTCACATCTCGAGTAGACCTCTCCTGTCCTTTATTTGTGTCACATATCGCGCGGGTCTCTCCTGTCCTTTATTTGTGTCACATATCGCGCGAGTCTCTCCTGTCCTTTATTTGTGTCACATCTTGCGCGGGTCTCTCCTGTCCTTTATTTGTGTCACATCTCGAGCAGACCTCTCCTGTCCTTTATTTGTGTCACATATCGCGCGAGTCTCGCCTGTCCTTTATTTGTGTCACATATCGCGCGGGTCTCTCCTGCCCTTTATTTGTGTCACATCTCGAGTAGACTTCTCCTGTCCTTTATTTGTGTCACATATCGCGCGGGTCTCTCCTGTCCTTTATTTGTGTCACATATCGCGCGGGTCTCTCCTGTCCTTTATTTGTGTCACATCTCGAGTAGACCTCTCCTGTCCTTTATTTGTGTCACATCTCGAGTAGACCTCTCCTGTCCTTTATTTGTGTCACATATCGCGCGGGTCTCTCCTGTCCTTTATTTGTGTCACATATCGCGCGAGTCTCTCCTGTCCTTTATTTGTGTCACATCTCGAGTAGACCTCTCCTGTCCTTTATTTGTGTCACATATCGCGCGGGTCTCTCCTGTCCTTTATTTGTGTCACATATCGCGCGAGTCTCTCCTGTCCTTTATTTGTGTCACATCTCGAGTAGACCTCTCCTGTCCTTTATTTGTGTCACATCTTGCGCGGGTCTCTCCTGTCCTTTATTTGTGTCACATCTCGAGCAGACCTCTCCTGTCCTTTATTTGTGTCACATATCGCGTGAGTCTCTCCTGTCCTTTATTTGTGTCACATATCGCGCGGGTCTCTCCTGCCCTTTTTTTGTGTCACATCTCGAGCAGACCTCTCCTGTCTTTTATTTGTGTCACATCTCGAGCAGACCTCTCCTGTCTTTTATTTGTGTCACATCTCGAGCAGACCTCTCCTATCCTTTATTTGTGTCACATCTCGAGCAGACCTCTCCTGTCTTTTATTTGTGTCACATCTCGCGCGAGTCTCTCCTGTCCTTTATTTGTGTCACATCTCGCGCGGGTCTCTCCTGTCCTTTATTTGTGTCACATATCGCGCGAGTCTCTCCTGTCCTTTATTTGTGTCACATCTCGAGTAGACCTCTCCTGTCCTTTATTTGTGTCACATCTCGCGCGAGTCTCTCCTGTCCTTTATTTGTGTCACATCTCGAGTAGACCTCTCCTGTCCTTTATTTGTGTCACATATCGCGCGGATCTCTCCTGTCCTTTATTTGTGTCACATTATTGTGTCACATATCGCGCGGGTCTCTCCTGTCCTTTATTTGTGTCACATCTCGAGCAGACCTCTCCTGTCTTTTATTTGTGTCACATCTCGCGCGGGTCTCTCCTGTCCTTTATTTGTGTCACATCTCGAGCAGACCTCTCCTGTCCTTTATTTGTGTCACATCTCGAGCAGACCTCTCCTGTCCTTTATTTGTGTCACATCTCGAGCAGACCTCTCCTGTCCTTTATTTGTGTCACATCTCGAGCAGACCTCTCCTGTCCTTTATTTGTGTCACATCTCGAGCAGACCTCTCCTGTCCTTTATTTGTGTCACATCTCGAGCAGACCTCTCCTGTCCTTTATTTGTGTCACATCTCGACTAGACCTCTCCTGTCTTTTATTTGTGTCACATATCGCGCGGATCTCTCCTGTCCTTTATTTGTGTCACATTATTGTGTCACATATCGCGCGGGTCTCTCCTGTCCTTTATTTGTGTCACATCTCGAGCAGACCTCTCCTGT
Organism: Megaustenia siamemsis; assembly: GCA_032433765.1. Lineage (NCBI taxonomy): Eukaryota > Metazoa > Mollusca > Gastropoda > Stylommatophora > Ariophantidae > Megaustenia > Megaustenia siamemsis. The sequence goes on along the minus strand of JAVIAB010000051.1, from coordinate 149,293,623 downwards.
CTTTTATTTGTGTCACATCTCGCGCGGGTCTCTCCTGTCCTTTATTTGTGTCACATCTCGAGCAGACCTCTCCTGTCCTTTATTTGTGTCACATCTCGAGCAGACCTCTCCTGTCCTTTATTTGTGTCACATATCGCGCGGGTCTCTCCTGTCCTTTATTTGTGTCACATCTCGAGCAGACCTCTCCTGTCCTTTATCATCTGTCGCTCACAAGTGACAGCTCGCCTTTTAAGTGACAGTTCACCCATTAAGTGACAGCTCGTCCATTAAGTGACAGCTCTTACAATATGTGACAGATCTTTCATTAAATAAACAACGTGTTCATTAAGTACACAGTTCGTCCATTAAGTAAACAGCCCGTCCATTAAGTACACAGCTCATCCATTTAGTAAACAGCTCGTCCATTAAGTACACAGCTCGTCCATTAAATACACAGCTCGTCCATTAAGTGACAGCTCTTACAAAATGTGACAGACAGCTCGTCCTTTAAGTGACAGCTCTTTCATTAAGTAAACAGCTCGTCAATCATGTAAACAGCTTGTTCATTATGTAAACAGCTCGTTCATTAAGTAAGCAGCTCTTTCATTAAGTAAACAGCCCGTCCATTATGTAAACAGCTCGTCCATTAAGTAAACAACTCATTCATTAAGTAAAAAACCTGCCCATTAAGTAATCAACTTGTCCATTAAATAAACAGCTCATCCATTAAGTTGTAAACAATTCGTTCATTAAGTAAACAACAAAATCTTCATTAAGTAAACAGTTCGTCCATTAAGTAAACAACTCGTCTATAAAGTAAACAGTTCGTCCATTAAGTGAACAACTCATCCATTAAGTAAACAGCTCGTCCATAAAGTAAACAGTTCGTCCATTAAGTGAACAACTCATCCATTAAGTAAACAACCTCTAGATGACACAACCCCTAATTTATGTTTGTACATTTCCTCACAATCACAAGATCACACGATTAATTCACCCAGTCAGAATCATTCATAATATGCCGTCATCTTCAACACGTTAAGAATTGTTTAGTACACACTGATGGTCCCGGTAGCTGGCTGATTGTGTACCTACCAGTTCGACCTTGCAGGGTGCTACTTTTAACCTTGTATTCCAAATTGTTGCATTCTCAAAAATAAACACTCCCTGACACACGAGCCGATTTTCATTTTAAACACGTTGAGGGCTTTTATGACGTCATCATTGTGCATTTCTGCAATTGTTAGCACTGACGTGCTTGAGGCCAGTCTATCTGACTACTACAAACGCTCACGTGACCTGTATGTCCAGACCAGACTTTTGTTAAAATGTTTTGAGGTCATCAACATCTGGAAACGTCGGTTTGTGTACCTTTCTAAGGAATGACTGAAAATCCATTACGATAATTGTCCCCAGATAACCACCCATTTGAAACTCACTTAAGTTTAAATAATAAACCATACCTTTCAAACTCACTTAAGTTTAAATAATAAACCAAACCTTTGAAACTCATTTAAGTTTAAATAATAAACCAGACCTTTCAAACTCACTTAAGTTTAAATAATAAACCAAACCTTTCAAACTCACTTAAGTTTAAATAATAAACCAAACCTTTCAAACTCACTTAAGTTTAAATAATAAACCAAACCTTTCAAACTCACTTAAGTTTAAATAATAAACCAAACCTTTCAAACTCACTTAAGTTTAAATAATAAACCAAACCTTTCAAACTCACTTAAGTTTAAATAATAAACCAAACCTTTGAAACTCACAATTTTGCAGAACAATCTAAATCTTTGAAATTCACTTACGTTTAAAGTACAAACTAAACCTTTGAAGCTCATTTAAGTTTAAAGAACAAACAATCTCAAACAACAGACAAGATACCTCTCGTGAATTATCAACGTTGACATTAAGTAATGTACAAAGCTAAAAACTGTTGATTAAATACATTTTGCGGGGGGGGGGGGGGGGGGGGGATATATAATGTTGGATGATGGAAGGTATACAAAGTAAAGATATCGAATGATTGCGGTGAAACGGCGTATGTGGCGCATGTATTGGGCTTGGCGATTCCCGTGAATGATGTGAGGCTTGGGGGGGGGGGGGGGAGAATCGATCTCAACTCGCCAGACAGAATGGTCGAATGTTGTCTGCATCAAGTTGATCAGGGCTGTTCAAGTGAATGATTACTGCGATCGATTCTCTGCAGTGCTGAGTTTTCCTTGTTCGACAATTGCCGTCCCAAGTTCTGCTAATAGTTACTATGTTATTTTTGGAAAATCACCGAACGAAATATAACGAGCATAGGGGCACAACTTAGTTGTAATGTTTTACTTTACGGCACAGCTATTTTTGATTATTCCGCGGATGAATATGCTTAACGCAGCAGAAAAATAGGTATTTAACCAAAAGTGTGGGAGGAAAGTGCTGACAACGGGGAAGAACGCTGACAACGGGGAAGAACGTTGACAACTGGGAAGAACGCTGACAATGCCTTCATGGCCGAATAATACGGTAATATATTCATGGAAAAACACTATGAGTCCCTTCACGTCAAATGGTACAATAAATATATTCATGAGCGTACAGTTGGTTTTGAAGAACAAAGTCTAGCCGCTTGAGGTGTAGGTATTTATTATTGACTTGATGTTTCTTATTCGAATATTCCTCTTTCTTTTCCTTGGAGATGAGCACAAATATAATATATTAAATACTATACAGGGCCGCGAGTAGAGATGTAGGGAACATGGAAAATAAACATGATATTGTATCTAGCAGCTAAACTACTAGAGATAGGAGACAAACAACGACGTTTCGGCAAAAAAGCCTTCATCTAGTACAAAAGAGAAAATACACAAAAATCAACCACTTAAGATGAGACAGGAAAGTTCGGGGGGAAGAAGACGAAAAGGTAAAGCATACTATTCTAAAAAAAAAAAAAAAAAAAAAAAAGAAATATAAACACAAAAGCCAAAGAAGGTGGAAAGGGTAAGGCATATTATTCTAAAAATAAAAACACAAAGAAATATAAACAAAAAAAGCCAAAGAAGGCGGAAAGGTAAAGAATACTATTCTAAAATAAACAAAGAAATATAAACACAAAAGCCAAACACTAATCTGAAAATAACGGAAAGAAACGGTTCATTTTCTTCATCTGTTGCCACTTTTTCGAATATTGTTTACGCTCTTGTCTTTACTTTCACGATCTGGTCCAAGCAAATGTTTTTGTTTTGTTTTTGACGATTTTGTAGATGTCAAATGATGATGTAAATCTACCCCACTGCTTAAAAGTATCCATCTTTATTCCCAGAAAATTATCTTCCGATGCGAGATGAACAGATAACGCCCATTATCATCACCATCGTGTGCATACGGGCTTGCGTAGGCGGTCATGTCCTTCCAAAACGCTCTGTCCTCAGCCCATTGTATCAATTCTGCTGTTGACTGTGCCATGACAACAAGCTATTTAGAATCTTCTCTCATTGTCGTCCGCTATCTCGATTTCCCTGTATCCTGTCAGTTGTAACAAAGAATTCCAATTTTACATTTTCTCATTATGTATGCCTATTCGGAAAATGTCAATTGTTTCTTTCTCATGTTTTTTAGGAGATCTATTTTTTGTGTTGGACTCTGACAATTTCCTCGTTAGTTTTTTGTGTTTTTTTTTAGCTGCCTAGGGAACTCTCAACATTCGTCGGCAATAATAACAACACAATCATTAATTGAGAACATAAAAATAAGATAACAAAACGTAACATTAATTGATATATAATGATATTAGAAATAACCAAATCAATTGTTTTGAAAATAAATATTAGAATTAATCATGAAAGAAAAAATGAAAAGGAAGACAAGGAATGAAAAGGAAGAGAAGGGTAAGGAAATAACAAGGAAAAGAAAGAATCTGCGGTTTTTAAAAAACATTTTTAATAGCAGTAAACTCATAATAATAAGGCACAACAATAACATCAGTTAGAAGATGCAGAGCAGAAATAATGTTCCCACAAATCGATTAAGGGAGAAAAGAAAAACGTAAGACGTAAAATGTAATAAAAAATTTAAATCTTACGGGAAAAACGTAAGACCTGGCGATCTGCCTCTTTTACCTTGTATTTTCCCTTCCAAGATTACTTTTAGTAGGCTGCTATGTCTTTTAACATGCCCCAAAAATCTCATTTGTCTTGTTTGAATTGTGGTTAGTAGTTCTCTTTTCATTTTTTTGTTGTTTGAAGACTTTATTATTTGTTTTCTTTTCTTTCTTCTAAATCTTCTTATTCTTCTATAAATCCACATTTCAAAGGCTTCAATTTTCTGTTATGTTCTTGTGTGTGTCTAATGTTCATGTTTCTCCAACATACTGAAATGTTGTATTTTAAATATAAAAGAGACAACACTGGCTACTCAACACAAAAATAACATGCACAATAAATTGGTGATTCTGACTGATGCACTGTCAGCACTATCAGCTCTAAAAAGCCCCAAGAACAAAAACTAGAAGACTGGAGAAGAACCCTGGACCAACTATGAAATAACTTCCAGAGAGTAGTCATTCAGTGGATACCATCACACTGTAATATACACGGGAACGAACGCGCAGACAAATTAGCTAAAGAGGGGGAGGGGGGAGATTACCGCAAGAGAACCATCCGCTCAGTTATGATGAAGCCAAATCCATCCTCAAGGGTCAGTTCCATGAAAAATTGAAACGAGAATACCCAAAGTATAACGAGAGTGACGGATACCACCAACTATGAAGGAGGGATCAAGTCATCATACTTCGCCTACGCACTGGCCACAATAGAATGAGAAACCACATGTTCACCAAATTCAAAATAGGTACAACCAGCCTTTGTCACTGTACACTGGACAATATGACAACAAAACATGTTCTACAGGATTGCCCCCCAGTACACAGACCTAAGAAGAGCAATGTGGTCCACGCCCACCTCCCTGGAAGAAAAACTATATGGGGCCATCGATTCGCTTAAACAGGCAGCTGACTTCATGAGAGAGTCTGGAATCCTACTCTGATTGAATCTTCATCGCAGAGAGAGAGAGATAGAGAGAGAGAGAGAGAGAGAGGGGGGAGAGAGATTTTATGGCGGTGATTATTCCTAGCTTTTTTCCTGAGTTCTTGATTCCTGATCTTATCTCTCTCCCAGGCTGTTTCCAGTCATTCATCTAACATTTAATTTCGGTAGAGGTTATTTTTCTTATTGTTTTTGCATCTGGGGTCCAGGACTGGCATTGGTAGCACAACGTTGGGATGGAGATTGTATTGTAGAGCGCTCGTTTTGCCTCTAGGGTCCAGGACTGGCATTGGTAGCACAACGTTGGGATGAAGATTGTATTGTAGAGCGCTCGTTTTGCCTCTAGGGTCCAGGTCTGGCATTGGTAGCACAACGTTGGGATGGAGATTGTATTGTAGAGCGCTCGTTTTGCCTCTAGAGTTATTTCCTTTTTGGACAGTAAATTCACTTCAAATATATAATTAAACAATGTTATATAAGTATAATCTATTAAAGTTTATTTTTAATGGCTAGAAAAATCACTAGGCCTCACAGGTGGGGTAGTCCTATTTACTTTTTGATCACCGCATCTGGGATTGTTCTTTCCAAACAAACCATTTAATGACATTTTAGGCACTAAGTTCCCCAGTACTAGGTCGTTCACTCATCCTATATAATGTGACAATTTAATTGTAGTATTAATAGAGGTTGAAGAGCGAGACCCTAAGTAAAACTATTAAAAGAGAAGTGCCTAGCAGGGTGAGATATGTCAAATCTACAGGAATCAGCAACCCCTCGACCAAGTTGAAGAGCGAGACCCTAAGTAAAACTATTAAAAGAGAAGTGCCTAGCAGGGTGAGATATGTCAAATCTACAGGAATCAGCAACCCCTCCACCAAGTTGAAGAGCAATTTCTCTCTGCAGCAACCACTCCTGTCTCAGCAGCCAAATGTCAACCACTTATCGACGGAGAAAATATGAGTACCTCCGAAAATGGAGTTATCTACCTGTTCGGCGAAGGACATGGCTGCCACCAGGGTAAAACGGATTAACACGCAACATTCAGTTCCTAATCTCTAGGGACTTCACCAGATTGTAAAGATGGCAAACGCAAAAAAAAAAAATAATAAAAAAAATTTTTTTTTTTAAACAATGAAGATAAATTTTCCCTCTAAATCCCTAATATTGCATTACATTTAAAAGCCATCATTTTTTGTAACTCTGTGAGTACGATTTTAACCAAATGTTTTGTTTCCCTTTTTCATTATTTTAACTACGACATTCTTATTTGGAAGGAAAACACATTCGTGAAATTCTACCTATTTTCAGTTATCGCAGACACCGCTCAAAACATGAGATTCGCATTATCAACTTCTTGTCATTACAGCCATAATTTGTAATTTCGAGCTGCGCTCTTCAGTAAATCAAAAGCTCCTTTCTTGAACCCAATCCGGTGTTCCCTTTGATCATATCACAACCACTGAGTGGCTCACGTATTTTGGAGGGCCATAAAATACCGAGTATTAATTACATGCTAGACATTGTTATACAGATAACCAGATGATGGATGGTTATTGTATTCTTGATGTTGAGAGAATATTTTAGGAGGATCCTGTCGATGACAATATTTCTTTTCCGATCAATTCTGTCAACGGATTTATCTGTCCCTTGTTGTACATTCTCATGTGTGTATCAGGCTTTGATTTATTTGACAACAAGTCTATGTTTTTTTTAATGTGTTCATTAGTTCAGGTTTGAGTGTGTACGCTAATCCATGTTTGTATGTTAGCTAATCCATGTTTGCTTGTTAGCTAATTCATGTTTGTGTGTTAGCTAATCCATGTTTGTGTGTCAGCTAATTCATATCTGTATGTTAGCTAATTCATGTTTGTGTGTTAGCTAATCCATGTTTGTGTGTTAGCTACTTCATGTTTGTATGTTAGCTAATTCATGTTTGTGTGTTAGCTAATTTATGTTTGTATGTTAGCTAATTCATGTGTGTGTGTTAGCAAATCCATGTTTGTGTGTTAGCTAATTCATTTTTGTGTGTTAGCTACTTTGTTTGTGTGTTAGCTAATCCATGTTTGTGTATTAGCTAATTCATGTTTGTGTGTTAGCTAATTCATGTTTGTGTGTTAGCTAATCCATGTTTGTATGTTAGCCAATCCATGTATGTATGTTAGCCAATTCATATGTGTATGTTAGCTAATTCACGTTTGTGTGTTAGCTAATTCATGTTTGTATGTTAGCTAATTCATGTTTGTATGTTAGCTAATCCATGTTTGTATGTTAGCTAATCCATGTTTGTATGTTAGCTAATCCATGTTTGTGTGTTAGCTAATTCATGATTGTATGTTAACTAATTCATATTTGTATGTTAGCTAATCCATTTTTGTGTGTTAGCTAATCCATGTTTGTGTGTTAGCTAATTCATGTTAGTGTGTTAGCTAATCCATGTTTGTGTGTTAGCTAATTTATGTTTGTGTGTTAGCTAATCCATGTTCGTATGTTAGCCAATCCATGTATGTCATCATCAAGTACCGTGCCTACTGGCGTAGGTGATCATGTCTCTCCACAATTTTCGATCTCGGCAGATATTTATCATTTCTGTTGTTGACCTTCTGCCAAGCCATTCTGTTAAGCTATTTGTTATTTTTGCTTCCCTCTGTCTCTTCGTCGTCCCTCAATTTGTCCAGTTGTTACAATATATTCCAGTTGTTCTCTTCTCATTACATGGCCAAAAAATGATGATTGTCATGGCTATTCATGATTGTACAAAGAAATTACGACGGTGGTTTTCTGTTGCCTTCCGTCGGTTTGTTTACGGTTGGCTCCGCAGCCTTTGACTAAAAAGTCTGACCCACAAGGCAGTGGGGTTGTTTTATTTCGGGGTACCCTCCCTTAGCCTTTGACTCTCCCGAGCTTACCTGCAAGGCAGCAGGGCTTCCACAGGTTGTACTGTTTACTGCATAAAGTAGCAGGTAAAAGTATCTGACCTGACAGTTTTATATAATAGTTTATATAATAGTTTATATATGTATGTATGTTAGCTAATTCATGTTTGTATGTTAGCTAATCCACGTTTGTGTGTAGCTAATTCATGTTTGTATGTTAGCTAATTCATGTTTGTGTGTTAGCTAATTCGTGTTTGTATGTTAGCTAAACTATGTTTGTATGTGAGCCAATCCATGTTTGTGTGTTAGCCAATCCATGTTTGTGTGTTAGCTAATCCATGTTTGTATGTTAGCTAATCCATGTTTGTATGTTAGCTAATTCATGTTTGTATGTTAGCTAATTCATGTTTGTATGTTAGCTAATCCATTTTTGTGTGTTAGCTAATTCATTTTTGTGTGTTAGCTAATTTGTTTGTGTGTTAGCTAATCCATGTTTGTGTATTAGCTATTCCATGTTTATATGTTAGCTAATTCATGTTTGTGTGTTAGCCAGTCCATGTTTGTGTGTTAACCAATCCATGTTTGTGTTAATCAATCAATGTTTGCGTGTTAGCCAGTCCATGTTTGTATGTTAGCCAATCCGTCCTTCTCCGGGAAGATTAACCACAATCTAGGGTTGCCAGATTTTTGTCAGGTTAAAAAGGAAGAGTGTTTTATTTCGTCAGGTTAAAAAGGAAGAGTGTTTTATTTCGTCAGGTTAAAAAGGAAGAGTGTTTTATTTCGTCAGGTTAAAAAGAAAGAGTGTTTTATTTCGTCAGGTTAAAAAGGAAGAGTGTTTTATTTCGTCAGGTTAAAAAGAAAGAGTCTCTGTTTTTACCAGAATTAAAAAGGAAGATTGTTTGTTTATGTCAGGGTGAAAGGAAGAGCGTCTGCTTTTCTCCGGTTAAAGAGGAAGAGTCTCTGTTTTTGTCAGATTAAAAAAGGAAGATTGTCTCTTTTTTGTCAGGTTAAAAAGGAAGTCTCGGTTTTTCTCCGAATTAAAAAGAAAATGCCTCTGTTTTTGTCAAATTAAAATGGAAGAGTGTCTATATTTGTCAAATTAAAAAAGGAAGATTGTCTGTTTTTTGCGAGTAAAAGATTGAAGTTTCTGGCTTTTTTTTCAGGGAAAAAAGGGAAAAATGTTTAGGCTTGTAAACGATGTATGGTACATTATGTTATGGTACAGGCACTATACGTGTTATATATTCTACTATTACTGCTACCTACTGTTGCTGCTGCTGATGATGATGATGATGATGATGGTGATGGTGGTGGTGGGGGTGGATGGATGAAGAATGATCGTGATGATGTTGCAGATGATGATAATGATGATTATGAAAATACAGATGATTTTTCTACTTCTACTGCTACTATTGCTATCTACTACTACTGCTACTATAATACTACTGATACTACTACGACTGCTGCTGCTGCTACTAATACTACTGCTGCTGCTGCTACTACAACTACCAACCACTGCTACTGCTACTACTACTGTTGCTGCTATTGCTGTTACTGCTAGTATTACTTCTTCTATTACTGCTACTACAACTACTACTGCTACTACTTCTCCTCCTACTACTTCAATTTCTCCTACTACTGCATCTGTTTCTTTTCCTCTTCCTAATTTTACTACTTCTACGTCTCCTACTATTACTCCTTATACCACTACTACTACTACTTCTACTTCTCCTCCTCCTCCTACTACTACTACTTCTACTTATCCTCCTACTACTACTACTACTACTTCTACTTCTCCTCCTACTACTACTACTTCTACTTCTACTCCTACTCCTACTACTACTACTACTTCTACTTCTCCTCCTCCTCCTCCTACTACTACTTCTACTTATCCTCCTACTACTACTACTACTACTTCTACTTCTCCTCCTACTACTACTACTTCTACTTCTACTCCTACTCCTACTACTACTACTACTTCTACTTCTCCTCCTCCTCCTCCTACTACTACTTCTACTTCTCCTCCTCCTCCTACTACTACTACTACTTCTACTTCTCCTCCTCCTCCTCCTACTACTACTTCTACTTCTCCTCCTCCTCCTCCTACTACTACTTCTACTTCTCCTCCTCCTCCTCCTACTACTACTTCTACTTATCCTCCTACTACTACTTCTACTTCTACTACAACTTCTACTTATCCTACTACTAATTCAACTACTATTTCTACTACTTCACCTACTACTACTACTTCTTTTCCTACTACTACTACTAATACTACAACTACAACAACAACAACTACTACTACTACTACTTCTACCACCACAACATTATTAACTAATTGAGGCTACGCATATAAGGTCCTATTGAAACTTTTTTTAAAAGACATGTAGAAAGAAGTTTAACATAAAATACAGTATTTTTTAATAAATAGTCATTGACAATTTTACACTAATTATATGTCATTTCTTATTAGTTTAAAAAAATTAACAAAGTGAAAACTATTATAAAAAATTGCGTAACATGATCGATTTCCTGCGAATCTAAAATATTAACCAATAGTTATGTGGATGCAAGAATAAAACATGAAATCGGTTAAGGTTGTTGACGGGTTGCCACGAGTTGATGCGGGCAGGTTGCCCTTTGACTCATTAGATGTGGCGGGTCGTAATGCCTTTCTTGACATCCCGGCTCTTACTGCAGAGGTTGGAGTTCGTCTGTCCCAGGCTATGCTGGGAAACTACTAGTCCAGGTACTGCAATACTGGTCCTCTACATCAGTAACGAACACAGCGATCCTAGCTTCTGTTAGCCAGCCTGTTTTGACGCAGACTGTACCAGGGGAGGCCGCGAGGAGGTAGAAATGCTAGGTCTTGATCGGCTGATGGTGCGCCGACCCTGCTATTGCGACCGCAGGTCGCAGGCGCTTGTGCTCCCCCACATCATTTGATAGAACTATGCAGTTGGTACTTTAGCCGATGTGGTAACTAAATACGCTTTTCTGATTACACTTATTAGAACACGTTAGAGGAAGTAACAATGCACCGTGTCAGGGGAAATAACCAAAGGTTGCCCTGTAGTGAAATCATCTATCTCCACGCTCCTGGCACTCAAAAGTGTGCTGCTTGAAATGCCTTTTGATATTATGTAGTCGCAGCGCTCAGTTTTAATTTAAGACGTCGGGAAAGTTATTTCTAGTTATCGTCAAACTGACCGCGAGGTTACTGAAGAAATCAGAACATTCACACAATTATTGCAATTCTACTGAACACCTGCTCTGCGTGGATCAATATCATCATATAACCTTTCTTTCATTCCTACATCTACTTTATACCTTATTGTTTTCATTTGATTCATCACTCAATCTTGTGTGAATCGAGGCCTACTGGTCACTCGGAAGTAGAAGACAATTAAAGAACCTTTATGTTACGACTGTCATTACTAAACTCGTCAAGTAGAAAACAATTAAAAACCTTCATGTTACGACTGTCATTACTAAACTCGTCAAGTAGAAAACAATTAAAAACCTTTATGTTACTACTATCATTACTAAACTTGAGCAAGGCCCGTTAGCGTTCTGATGCCACTTCTGTCAGCGGAAGAAAATCTCAGCACAGTGCAAGAATTCCCTAGCACCAACGATAGTCCCCTGACAGTTTCAGTAAGATAATTCATTATTACGAATGATATAAGAATTTTACTTTTCCCTTTTGACATCTGCTCTGCCATGCTTCAGCACATTTTTCAAATTCTAATGGATCTTTTACAAGTTTAACTTTATAAGTTTATAAATGATGTTTGCATTATTCTGAGCTAAAAGTATGGTGTATGTTGTATGGTGTATGGTGTTTCCACAGGATGGTACCAAAAATGCCGTGACCAAATTCTGTAAAGAGAGCGTGGAGCCTTCACTTTTTGCCTGCATCCAGAGACAAGAAGGTAACGATTTCAGAAATGTTTTAGAGAAGAACATAATTTCTTATTCAAAATATGGCTTGAAAAGTTCAACTAGTATGCCAACTTGTCGTTTGCCCCTTTTATACTCTATTTTTTTTTCATTTGAAGGTGACATCCGCCATTATGACTCTGAATATGTTCACAATATTTCACTTGATTCGCACAAATTGTATTTTAATAAACTCTGTTATTGTTCACTTCTTGAAAATTGCATCTCTTGTTTTTTCTTCCATTCATTTCCATCATCATCGAGTGTCTTCTCCGCAAAGAAGGTTGGCTACCATGGAGCGCCATTCTGCTCTGTCTCTTGCTTTGATGGTGCAGGTTGTCATAGGCTGATTTGTCCATCTTTTGATGTTACTCGTCCGTGTTAGTCTTGGTCTACCTCTGCATCTTTTACCTTGTATTTTCCCCTCCTGGATTACTTTTAGTAGGCTGTTGTGTCTTTTAACATGGCCCAAAAATCGCATTTGTCTTGTTTGAATTGTATTTATTCGCTCTCCTTTCATTTTTAGTTGTTTTAAGACTTCATCATTTGTTTTCTTTTCTTTGCATCCAATTCTACATGTTCTTCTATAGATCCACATTTCAAAGGCTTAAATTTTCTGTTCTGTTTTCTTGTCTAATGTCCATGTTTCTGCATCATATAGGAATGTTAAGAAGATATAACATTTTGCTATACTTAGTTTTAGCCCTGGTATTATTTGTTTTGATGTTAGTATATTTTTCATGACATTAAAATTACTTTTTGCCTTTCCTATTTTTTTGTTTATTTCAGTTGTACATTTTCCATCACTGGTTATATTATGGCCAAGGTAGTTGTAGTTCTGAACTGTCTCCAGGTCTATTCCTTCAATTTTGATATCTACTAGTAGGTTTTGAGTATTTTCTTTGTTTATGATCATAGTTTTCGGTTGGCTTACCACGGCAACAGCCGGGGTTCGTAATCCTGGCGAGGACACCTGGGTTTTACTAATTCCCTAAAAATTAGTAGGAGCCGTGATAGCTCAGTGGTTAGTGAACTGGACTACTACGGACAAGGGGTAGGGTTCGATCCCAACCGACGGCTCCGGGTTCACCCAGCCTTAAATGGGTACCGGATTTTTTCTGGGAAAGTAAAAGCAGCACGGGCGTAATACTGACCACATTACCCCAAAAAATCATGTGCTGAAGGTCTGTAAAATATAGGGTCACTAACACCATATTTTCCCTATACGCCACTTGGCGTGACGGGGGGTACTTTACTTTTACTTTTTATGATCATAGTTTTAGTCTTTTTGATATTCACATCTAATCCATATTTTTTTGCTTGTCATATTTATTTCATTAAGTAATTGTTGTAGTTCTTTAAGATTTTCTGCTAGTAGCACAGTACCATCAGCATATCTTAGGTTATTGATTATCTTTCCATTAATTTGTAGGCCTGGCATCTCTATGATGTTTTTAAAGATTTGCTCAGTGTATAGATTGAACAAGCTTGGTGATGGGATGCATCCTTGTCTTAGTCCTCTTTTTATATCAATGGGTGTAGAGTTCTTTTTGTTATATTTTATTATTGCTGTTTGCTCCCAGTATAAATTACATATTAGTCGTTTGTCCATGTCATTTAGTTGTATATCTTTTAGGCATTCTATAAGTTATTTGTTGTGTATTCTATGAAAAGTTTTGGTGTAGTCTATGAGGCAGACATATATTGGTTTGTTTACTTCTGTGTATTTTTTTTATTAGTGTTCTCATGCAGAATATGGCTTCTTTTGTCCCACCATTTTTTCTAAATCCAAATTGCTGCTCATCTAATTCAGTATTGATTGTATTCTGAATCCTTCCTTGTATAACTTTTTAGCAGGATTTTTGTAACATGGCTCATTAGGCTTATTGTTCTAAAGTCACTGCATTCAACTGCACCATTCTTTTTAGGCAATGCAATGAAAGTTGATGTTTTCAGTTCATTTGGTATGTATCCTGTATGGTATATGTCGTTGCATATGTATTCATTTCCAGTCATCGATATATCCATATTTTTTTTTTTTTTTTGCTGGCTAAAAAGCAGGCGTACGGTGTTTGAAACCCGCGGTTGACAGAATGGATTTCATTTTTCTATCGGGGTCAAAATAAAAATCCTGAGACTCGCACATCGTGGCAACTGCTTTGATCAAGCGGCCTTTATCCCTCTGGTCCTGTTGTGAGTCCACCGACATACACTAGCTATGGTAATATGTGTCCTAAAGATAGATATATCCATATCTCCAGAACTTAAGTTTTCAACTTTCTTGTCTTATGTAATGTCTGTTTCTGCTCTTGTATCTAATGTTTTGTCTGTGTTTCTGCTCTTGTATCTTATGTTTTGTCTGTGTTTCTATTCTGTATCAACATTTTGAATGAACGTAATGTTCTACTATTTTTTTAAAAAACTTGGAATTGTTACTGTTGCTATTTTATTCATACCCCTTGTGTTATTTGGGTACTCTATGTATGCTCCTGCTCCCCCATTCTTTACTGCATTCTGTGCTGATCCATCTGTGTACACACGAACCTATAGGTCTTTTTCGTATTCTTCATCCAAGAAACTGAGAGTAGTTGTTTAACTCTGTAGACTATTCTGTTCCTTCTTGTTAAGTATTCTTTTCACTTCTGAACATATTTATTTTGACAACCAGAACTCCTCTGTCCATTTTATTTGCAGTAGGTAGTTGATAACACTTGGTAGTTCTGGTTTTTGTCTGTAAGTCCATGTGCACAACCACTTTCAATATATACAGTTGCTTTACATAGATTCATAGATTCACTTTCAACAGATGCAAACATTTTTCATTAATCACATCACTTTCAACAAACACAATCACTTTCAAAAGATGCAATCATTTTTCATTAAATGCAGTCACTTTTAATTTATTTTAAAATGTTGAGGACAAAACACAAACTATACAGATTCTACAATAATTCTCCCCTCTCTACAAATAAAACACCCTTTAGTTCAGGCAGGTTTATCTAAAGACTGTCCAAAAAAAAGAAGAATTGGAACAGTTGAATCACCTTCGCTGCTCTCAAAGTTCAAAGTTCAAAGCCACACTGAGACCACAGTCACCTTACATCACCATCATGTCTGATGTCATTTGTAGACCTGCATCAAAGTTGGGCTGAAGTGGATCATCTCAAACATCACTTGTCTCTATCTTTGACACATTCTGCCAAACAGTTATCGGTCCATCTTTTATTGTTACTCACCCATTCATGGAACTGTCATCTACTTGCCCACATGCTCACCTAAAACCTCTAAATAATAGCAGCATCTTATATCTTTTTATTTGCCCAATATATTTCATGTGTCTAATCTTAATACTTTTCACATTTCATATTTTATTTCTCTTCTTAGCTTCACTGCAACAACAGATCAGTTTAATGCTCCGGATCAATGGCCTTATTGTGAAACAGACAAATAACAACTGTTGCCACAAACACTTCAGTAAAACAAAGAAGTCATAACCTCATATGCTTACATACCAAAGAGTGCTCTCTCAGAAAATTCAATATTAACATCATCTTCTGGCAAAAATCACTCACTCTGGTGCTATGATGTCATTATTGGTTGCCACTTTTCAAAGAAATGCTGAAACAAAGAGACATAAAGAAAACACGTTGTTATAAGGAGCAGAATAACCAATAACCACAATATCAGCTCTGATAACAAGGAGACTCACCTGAGATGTGGAGATTTTATGTCAGTTTTAAACATATAAAATCATCCATGCACAATAGCTCAAAACTACAGCCATTGATGGTTGTTATCACCACTAATGGTCATATTATTATTATTATTTTTATTATTATTTTTTGTAAAAAAGTTAGCAATATATGCTCAATAATGTTTTCTTGATGATTTTTAGCTGGCAGTCAATGCTGTAACAAAGCAACAACATCATGTGGCATTGTGTGTCAAGTCATCTACATCACAGGAAGTGGAAGCACACGTGCCACCCGCACCGTCTTGTCACAGCATTGTGGTCTCACAGATAAGCATGTAGAACAATGCATGCATAAACAGTGGCATCCACAAGATGATAACTCTAAAAACTGTAAGCCAATCTTCAGCAACAATATTTACAGGCACACTCTAAGCTGATCTAAAGTGTTGCTTACCCTTTGTGAGTTCCTTTCTGTGACACTTCCTTCCTGTCTTTTTGGTTATTCATCTTTTTGCTTTTCTGCTGCAAGTTGGAAAAACCCAAAGTTCCATCATCATCATAATCATCATGTGCCATACCAGTTGGCATAGGTGATCATGTCCATCCACAATCTTCTATCCACAGTTCATCATATCAATTCTGTTGTTGACTGTTTTCCGAGCCATGACACCAAGCTATCTAGTATCTCCTCTCTGTTTCTTCTGTGATCTCTTTTTCCATGTACTTTGCCTGTTGAAACCAAGTATTCCACCTTCCTCTTCTCATTATGTGCCCGATAAATGTTGATTGTTCTTTATGATGTATTTTAGGAGCTCTCTTTTTGTGTTGGCATCTTGACAATGCTTTCTTTGGTATTTTTAGCTGTCCAGGGAACTTTCGACATTCTTCTGAGAAATCCCATCACTGTGACCTCTAATCGCCTTTTCATTTTTGTCTACTGTCCATGATTCGCTTCCATAGGTCAGAATTGGGTTTATATAGCACCATTCTTTCTCACTTCTAATGACTTAGATTTACAAGGTGTTTTTTCATTTTCTGAAATGCTGTTTGACCTGAGCTATTCTGCTTTTTATTTCTGTTGTGCATCTTCCATCTGATGTTATTATTGTGCCTAAGTATTTGACGTGTTGCACTTATGTCAGATTTGTCCTGTTTATTTTTATGCTGCATGATGGTTATGGATACGAGCAAAGAAATTAGAATCAGACTGGCTAAAGCAGCAATGTCTTTCAGAAGCCTTGAAAAGTTGTGGAAATCAAAACTCATTAGCACAAACACAAAACTTAGGCTATTCACATCAAATATACTATCAACCCTTACGTATGCGTGTGAAAGCTGGAAAACAACAAGAGATATAGAAACAAAGTTGAACGCATTCGAAAATAAATGTCTAAGGAAAATACTTGGTATAGAATGGAACGAATTCAAAACAAACGAGGAAATTAGAGAAATCGCCAATCAACCACTAATATCTTCAGTAATAATGTAAAGACGATGGTCATACGTTGGACATGTGATGAGAAGAGATAATAATCGAATAGCAAAGCAAGCCCTCATATGGGAAACAACAGGTAAAAGAAAAAGAGGAAGACCCAGGGAGACACTGAAAAGAACATTGATGAGAGAGGCAAGAGCAACAGGAATCGGCTCCCTCAATGAGATAGAACTGCTTGCACAGAACAGAGACAGATGGCGAGATTTGATAAAATATCTTTAAAAGAAAACTGCTAGAACAAAAATTCATATAGGAGAAGGTGTATCTTGGTCTACGCCCTATGGGCCGGTTACGGCTCGAAAGGTCAATAGATAGATAGATAGATGATGGTTATGCTTGTTTCATTGATATGACTATTACTTCTGTTTCAAAGTTTTACAGTCAATGCCAAGAAGAAAAGGAATGGCAAACTACTATTTTGTTGTATTGCCAAGTGGGGGACTACTTGGTCCAAGGCAAGATGCCGTTCTCAAGACAGAGAAGTTATGAGATCAAATCCCGGCTGCACAAGTTGGGATATTTATTTGTGATTTATCTCTGCAGCAACCATCACTGGCCTCAGCAGCGAGGCCCAGCTTGAAACATCAATTACTCATCAATGGAAAAAAATTTGAGTACCTCTGAAGATGGAGATAATCTGCCTGTGTGGCAAGGGACCCCTGTGCATGAGGCTGCCAGGGAAAAAAACGGATTAACACGCAAAATTCAGTTCCTAGTCTCTGGGGACTTCATTAGAGGTGAAAACTGGTGAATGCAAAAGAATAATATATATATATATATATATATATATATATATATTGTCAAATAAAATTATGCCATAATTATGTCAATTTGTCGGATACCCTGACTGCAGTGAAACTGATTCCATGCATAGAATATGTTTTAGCTTCTTGACACTTTAGGAAGTGGATCACCTGAGTTATAACTCCGAGGTGTCAGCTTCCTGCTGCATCCAAACCTGAAAGCTCACCAAATTGTCATCATATAATAGATGAGACTCTACTTCCACTAAAAAATTATGATTTAAAAAAAAACTGTCCACAACTAGTCACAAATATCTGTCATAATATTGCTACACCAGAAACCATTGAGCTTGTTCTTCATGGTATTGGAAGCCCTCAATGAATTGTTAGTTTTCAAGAACTACTTAAATACTGCACTTCCTACCTACCACTATAGTGAAAATTAATCTGATTACCATGACGTAGCTCTATACATTAAGATACATTTACACATTAAGATACGTCGGCTGCAGATATCAGGCGATTATAGTCACATATGTCTGAATGGACACCCTTGTTTCCTTTGAATTGTCAGCATTTGTCTTACAATTATTACAGCATAATTACAGCATTAGAAATATGTGATGTAAAATGTTATCATCCATTTTTATGGTAATCTAATTGCTATGGCTTAGTCTGATAACATTTAATTTCAGCTTGTTAGTGTTGACTGCTCCAGGTTTTCTTAAATTTGTTGGCAAGCCTCTGGTTATCTAGGGATTATTGTTTGGTCTATCTGTTGGCATTATCAGATAACCCTGTTCTGTAACATTAATTCTCCATAGTCAGCAAAACGTCTTCTCTGCTGTTTCATCAACAGCCTTAATTGCCATTATTTGAGTCCATCCTCCATGTCCCTGCTGCTTTAGCAGCTTGTAAGCTGATGTGGTTGTGAGATCTCATACCAACCGCCATGTCTATTATATTGACTTGGGACTCTTTGTGCCTGGCTAGTGTAGCATATGCTGTTTCTCTATTCCGGAGTCCAATCACCGCAAAGCACAATAAAGACAAGTGAAACAATATTGAAACAGATACATGAATTTACATATCTGGGAACAATGTTAACTTCTGATGGTAGATGTACAACAGAAGTGAGATACAGAATAGCTCAGGCAAAGATCTCATTATCTAGAGACCAGAGGAGGGTAAAACTATGAAGAAACCATGAAGAAACCATTCAAATACTTTCTTGTCCAGCGGCTGATATCTTACTCTACACACACACAGGCACACGCATGCACACACAAACACCACCTCCAACCCTTCAGAAGCATTGACAAGGGGAGAAAGTTAGAACTGGTTGCTGATAAGTTAATGGATAGTATCAATTAATAAATAACAAACAAAACGATGAACACCATGCAGGACACACATTGCAGAGCATTGACTCAAACACTAGTTACTATGTTGATTACACCAGTTACTATGTTGATTACACCAGTTACTATGTTGATTACACCAGTTACTATGTTGATTACACCACTGCCAGCAAACACAATGATTCAGAATTACCTCTAGCTGATGACAAAGTGGGTGCACATTTGAAAGCTCCGGTAGCTTGTTGGTTGTACGCATATTTAGATTGTGTTTGGAGCTATAGTTATCTGTTTGATATTGCATTTTAATGAAAGCAGATGCATAAGTACATGAAAGAAAGTTTGAGGTATGTTATGGCCAGTAAAACATAAAAAAAGTAAAGTACCCTCATCACGGCAAGTGGCGTATGGGGAATATGGTGTTACTGACCATAAATTTTACAGACCTTCAGCACATGATTTTTGGGGTAATGTGGTCGGTATTACGCCCGTGCCGCTTTACTTTCCCAGAAAAAAATCAGGTGCCCATTAAAGGCTGGGTGAACCGGAAGCTGTCAGTTGGGATCGAACCCTACCTCTTGTCCTTTGTAGTCCAGTTCACTAACCACTGAGCTATTGTGGCTCCCTGTTATGGCCTGTGCATACAGTCATCATCAGCTTGCATGCCTTTTTTTTTTATCTTAGGCCTCAGAGCCTATGAGTTTCTCTAAAGTGTAATGATGTCAATTTTTCAACTTAAAATAACTATATTTTTGAGCATTTTCACATTACTAAGATCTGCTGGGGGGGGAAAACGTAAAGAAAATAGAGGCCGCTTGTCCAGTGCAGTCAGCACTATATTGCATCTTTATTGCACACACATACACACATGCATGCACACCAAAACCACAAACCCCCCCATTTAGAAGAAATGTTTGACCCTACTGGGATTCGAACCAACATTTTCCTGTTTGGAGCTCAACAAATTATTATAGATATTATTATAGATAACAATATATTTTAGAATTTAGTAGCACTAACCATTTATATGTTTGTTAAATCCAGTCTGACAATCCTTTCATTTGAATCTTCAGCACTCCCCTGCTGTGAGAAGGCCCAGGCACATAACTGTAAAACTGTCTGCCGCAACGTCTTTCAGACTGCCATGTCAGAAGATGACAGAATTGATGAACTTATTCAAGCTTGTTCTGCTCCTCAACCTACAGTAAGTGAAGTCTACTTCTAGAGGTGCTTCCTGTCTGGTGACATCTGTCAGAACAATGACTTTGATTTTTTTTTTCGTTCGTCAACTTTACACCTCTGGCAAAATCCCTAGAGACTAGGAGCTGAATTTTTGCATGTTAATCTGTTTTCCCTGGCAACCACAAAGGCTGATAACTCAGCCTTCAGAGATACTCATATTTTTCAGTCGATGAGTAATTGACGTTTCAAGCCGGGTCTTGCTGTTGAGACCAGGAGTGATTGCCGAAGAAAGAAATTACAAATAAAAATCCCCAACTGGTGCAGCCGGATTTGAACTCACAACCTCTCTGTCTTGAGACTAGTATCTTGCCTCAAGACCAACCAGTCCCCTAGATTTCATTACATTACAATAAAAATAGCTAGCACTGGGTATGACAGGAGTAAAATTTGAGTTCTCATGTACCAATTAAAGAAAACTAATATAAATCTTGATAATTCTGTTTTGTGGTTGCAAATCAGGGACAGTAAACAAAAAGATACCATGCTGGACAGAATAATTAGAGATGTGGCTTTTAGAAAGATGCTTATGATACCATGGACAACACAAAGTATACGCCCACATTTAGAATATGGATCATCCGCATGGTGCTCAGCATCAAACACCACATTGCAACTGCTGCTCTTGCCTCTCTGATCAATGTTCTTTTGAGTATCTCTCTGGGTCTGCCTCTTTTCCTCTTACCTCCTGCATGAGGGCTTGCTTTGCTATTCAGTTATTATCTCTCCACCGAGTTGGGAAAACCACCTGACTGGACTACTGACGTTCGGACAACCCGTGTTCGATTTCTTCTGGGAGCAGTGTGAATTGTACTTGTGGTTGGAGAAAAAAAAAAAACCGCGGTCGACCCAGCTGTTGGCAGAAATAGGTACCAGGGTATTACCCTGGGAAGGTGAGGAATGTTGCCTCACATCTGAGTTTCGACGCTTGAGGCAACACTATACAGAAATCTCCGAACATTTCTGGATAGGCGACCGAGCACATATGGGTGTAAACTTGCGTGCTAAGACGCCGGTTCAAGTTTCGTACTTTACCTTTATCTCTCCTCATCACATGTCCAACATTTAACCATCAGAAGAATAAATAAACATGACAAATTGTAGACAAGGTTGCAAAATGAAGATTTGTGACTGCTATTGGATTTATCAGTTTATTCCATTTTCTCAAAAAAAAGTTTTACAGTCGCAATCAAGGGTTTAAGATAAATCATGAATAGGCTGCTGCTGGATTGACCTATCTGTATGGTGTGACCAATTTGATTGGAATATCTCATCTAAATAATGGCTATTGTTTGATATGGTGGAGATGGCTTACATCTATAATGGTTAATGACTGATCTGATGGAATTTCTTATGATTATATTGGTTAATGACTGATATGATGAAATTGGCTCACTTGTATGATTGTTAATGACTGAACTGATGGCCAATCTTTATAGCAGTTCAGAGGGAGTGGCTTACCTGCTATTGGCTGAGCTAATATTAGTAGTCCACCAAAGACAAAACTAGAAATGGTTAAAAAGAAAAATTATTAATGCAACGAACATCCATTTCACATATCATTGTGCATTATAACAAACACTAAAACATTGTCACATATCAATTGGCACATTTTAATACACAATGTATGTGTGGAAGCTGTTTGAGAATCACATACATGAACTTTAAACAGATTTTATTTTATATTTTAACCCTAAAATCTTTAAACACAGTTGTATATGAAGATTATGGAAGATTGTTTAGTCTATCAATCTATTGTTGTCCATGGTATTGTTTAGTCTATCAATCTATTATTGTCCATGGTATTGTTTAGTACAAATATTTAAATAGTAATGGTATTTCCAGGACCCACTGTGGCAATGTTTTCTCAACAATCCAAGTTCCAGAAAGAATGAGACTGTGACCATGTCACGTATTGACAATGCCAAGCTGCAGTGTTGTGCCAAAGCATCATCCAGTAGATGTAGAGAATTGTGCACACAGGTCAGTTTTCATTTGGTAACAGCCTCATTTGTAGTATTTTGTCAGGTTTGTTATTTAGCTGTTGGAGAAGCATGGCAGTAGAAGCAGTGAAAAAAACAATGCAGCATTTAGAATATTTAAAGTAAATATAAAGTGGGGTAATACCCCCAGTGTCCTCCCTATATGTATGCATTATTTCAAGAAATTCTTGTCCCTGGCACTTATGGCTTAATCAGGAAATGGTGACTTTTGAAAGTGTTCCTTGTTGCAGTTTCCTCATATTCCAAGTGCTGCTTGTTGCAGGAGCTACTGAGTTAGGTGCTCTGTGCACACCATGAACTGTGTGTTTCATCCGTTTTGATCATGTTTCGAGATTCCAATTGTTTACGATGAATCATGATATCATATGGCAAGGAACAGTTGGCTGTGTTCACTTTCTGTGCGGTTTTGCCTTATGTCTTTTGGCGTGTGCTGAGACTGCTATGATGGGGACTACAGCTACCTTTCTTTGTTTGGGAGATGAGTTAGTAATTCGGATGATTCCACTGGCATGGGCGGTTGAGCAATTATGGATATTAATTCGTTTGCAGTGAAACTGAGGCCTTCCATAACCAAAGAACCAAATGGTGACTTATCCTGAACAGTTTGTATTAGGCATCATTTTCATGACGCAACTGGGTTGCTTTCTCTCTCATTTTCATGAAGCAATTGGGTTGCTTTCTCTCTCATTTTCATGAAGCAATTGGGTTGCTTTCTCTTTCATTTTCATGAAGCAATTGGGTTGCTTTCTCTCTCATTTTCATGAAGCAATTGGGTTGCTTTCTCTCTCATTTTCATGAAGCAATTGGGTTGCTTTCTCTTTCATTTTCATGAAGCAATTGGGTTGCTTTCTCTCTCATTTTCATGAAGCAATTGGGTTGCTTTCTCTCTCATTTTCATGAAGCATTTGGGTTGCTTTCTCTCTCATTTTCATGAAGCAATTGGGTTGCTTTCTCTCTCATTTTCATGAAGCAACTGGGTTGCTTTCTCTCTTATTTTCATGAAGCAATTGGGTTGCTTTCTCACTCATTTTCATGAAGCAATTGGGTTGCTTTCTCTCTCATTTTCATGAAACAATTGGGTTGCTTTCTCTCTCATTTTCATTTAAAGTGTCTTTTATATTATATTGTTTTAACCACATCATAAAGGTAAAAAAAAACAAAATGGATTCCTTCAATGCCTAAAGCTGTACGTAAGAGTGCCTGTAATTTTCAATCACCAACAGCACCTTTTTATTGGTGATGTGATAGGTATCCCACTAGACTACCTCATTTTCCTAGAAAATATCCAGTATTTATTTAAGGCTGGGTGAACCTATGAACCCCCAATCAAAAGTGAGCCCTATCTGTAGTCCTTAGTAGTCAAGTTCACTAACCACCGAGCGACTATGGTTCCGGGAGCCACGATAGCTCAGTGCTTAGTGAACTGGACTACAAAAAACAAGTGGTAGGGTTCGATCCCAACCAACGGCTTCCGGGTTCACCCAGCCTTAAATGGGTACCGGATTTTTTTCTGGAAAAGTGAAACGGCACGGGCATAATACCGACCACATTACCCCAAAAATCATGTGCTGCAGGTCTGTAAAATTGTTGGTCACTAACACCATATTCCCTATACACCACTTGGCGTAACGGGGGTACTGTACTTTTTTTTTTTTTACTATGGTTCCATAGCCCCTCATTTGGTTGTCCCTAAAACTTGTTATTTGAAGTTCTACTTCCTTTTACAAATATTATCTGTCACTTCATTTTAAAGAAAGCTGGAATGTACAGTTACATGTTGTATTGTTGCCAAATTGTAGCAATGGGCCATCGTATCCAGGCTCACATAGCCCATCTATGTTTGCCTCTTTATGGTTGCTATTCAGTCTATCTACTGTCCTTTCAAGACAAAGATGATCATGATAAATCATCATCATCATCATCAAGACCTGGACCTGCTGCCGAAGGTGACATGTCTCTCCACAACTTTCGATCTCGACAGTACTTTATTATTTCTGTTGTTGACCTTCTGCCAAGCCATTCTCTTAAGCTGTCTAGTATTTTTTCTCTTTGCTTCCCTCTATCTCTTCGTCCCTCAATTTTTCCAGTTGTTACAATATATTCCAGTTGTTCTCTTCTCATTTCATGGTAAATATGGCAGAAATAAAAAATGTTCCATGACAAAACTATTCTTTTTGGGTGGTCTAGAGGTAAGATATTGGCCTCTGGACCTGAAGACCCAGGGTTTTTTATTGCCACCACAGGCAGTGGAAATTTTTCAAATGTCAAACCTGTGGTTTCTTCGTGGCTTTAACCTTCGCCGGTCTTTAGGTAGTGAGATCCTATGTCTACCCTTCTCAGAGAACAGTGAAAAAAATAGGAGATCTTGTGTGCACTCACACAAGTTAGAGAATCCTTGACAGTTTAAAGTTGAAAAGAGCTGGCCAAAAATGTCCACCGTCCTGGCAAAAGTTGTGAAACAAATCAACCTATCCATGTCAAAGATGGAGTACACAGTGCATCCATGCCCACTTAATGGTGATCGCTAATAGGAAGAAACTATTCTTTGCTGTTCTTCCCAGCTTCATCAGATTTTGTACAAGATTGACAGTTTGTGTCATATATTAGTGTTCTTCTTAATGTTTCTCTATTGGAGGGTCTACCTTTCAATTGTCTTGCTTAGCTCTTTCTGTACATTTCGCCGCTCTGTGTGTCATGCCAATTTCAGCTGTGCATGTTTCACTGCATAGTGTGCCACTCTTAATTTGTTTATTGTGAATCGTCATCAAACCATATTTTTTTTACATGTCTTGAATCATCTTGGTATTGGTGAAATCTAATACCTTGTTCAATTATCTAAAAATTCATATATAATATGTTATATATTAGATAAATATAAATATGTAGATTGATTCTTAAACAATGAAAGATTTTGTCTCTGAAATCTCTTCTGTTGCATCGATAAAAAGCTTCAGTACAAAAAGATTTAATTTTCTCATCACATGTCTGACAAATGTCTGCATTCTTTTTTTTGATTATAAATTATATTGTTTGATGTGTGGCCACTTATTTTATTTCTTCACTAGTCTTGAATTCATTTAATGGTATACATAATTTTTTTTCTGAGACATTTGTTTTCAAATTTATTTATTTATTTGTGTGCAATGATTGTTTTTAGTGATAGAATATTTGGTAGAGATGGTTCTTTGTTTACTCTGTGTTTGATCAGGGTTCTTGATTAGCTCAGGACTTTCACTTTCACATTTAAAGTTCTCTCATTATTTTCCAGTGATAATAGCCAAGATGTAGGTTATATTCTTCTGTTCTGTAAAGTATCCTCCTACCCAATTTTGTTGTTCTCTTGAAAGAGATATCTATTTATGCATGTATCATCACAGCCCATCAGAAAGAATCTCTGTCTCCAGCCAGATCTCCCACTTCTTCTGTTGTCATGTTCAAGGTCACTTTTTTTATTTTAGTTTGTGCTGTTCTAATCAATAAATAATAAAAATGAAGTCAGTATCTTCTTCTTTCTTCATCATAACCCTCTTTTCTCTGGCACCCACAAGAGATTTTCACCCAGTCCAGTCTGGAGTAAGCATGGACACCCCTCACCAAGACTGAATAGCATCAGAGATCAATAAATTAAAGAGTTTTATTCTTGTTCCTCTTTCTAGAGTCTTCTCAAGCATTAAGCTAAATTTAAGTTTATTGTTACATATAAAACATTATGTATGGCAATAACTCAGACATTTTTATCCACAATAAATATTGTATATCGACTTCAAAAAGCATTTGATAGTATTCATAGAGATTCTTTGTGGAAAATTCTGAAGCAATATGGTTTACCATCAAAAATCATAAATATTATCAAAGACATGTATGATGGTTACACATGTGCAGTTCGAACAGAGGAAGGACTGAGCGAATGTTTCCCAATAGAAACTGGGGTTAAACAAGGATGTATTTTATCGCCCTTGTTATTTGGAATTGTTATGGACTTCATAATGAAGAAATGCTGCACTGGTAATAAAGGCATCGAATGGATACAAGGAGACCATTTGGAGGACCTCGACTTTGCTGATGACATAGTTCTCATCAGCAGTCAGATAAAAACGATGCAGGAAAACACAAATGAACTATCATCAATAGCCAGCAAAATTGGGCTTGAGGTCAATCATGAAAAGACTAAAGTCATGAAAAGTTTAATTCCAACAAGTGACAAAATATACATGGAAAACAAACCAGTAGAAGAGATCGATCACTTTATCTATCTTGGAAGTCACATTGATCGAGAAGGGGATACGAGCAAAGAAATTAGAATCAGACTGGCTAAAGCAGCAATGTCTTTCAGAAGCCTTGAAAAGTTGTGGAAATCAAAACTCATTAGCACAAACACAAAACTTAGGCTATTCAAATCAAATGTACTATCAACCCTTACGTATGCGTGTGAAAGCTGGAAAACAACAAGAGATATAGAAACAAAGTTGAACGCATTCGAAAATAAATGTCTAAGGAAAATACTTGGTATAGAATGGAACGAATTCAGAACAAACGAGGAAATTAGAGAAATCGCCAATCAACCACTAATATCTTCAGTAATAAAGAAAAGACGATGGTCATACGTTGGACATGTGATGAGAAGAGATAATAATCGAATAGCAAAGCAAGCCCTCATATGGGAAACAACAGGTAAAAGAAAAGAGGAAGACCCAGAGAGACACTGAGAAGAACATTGATGAGAGAGGCAAGAGCAGCAGGAATCGGCTCCCTCAATGAGATAGAACTGCTTGCACAGAACAGAGACAGATGGCGAGATTTGATAAAATATCTTTAAAAGAAAACTGCTAGAACAAAAATTCATATAGGAGAAGGTGTATCTTGGTCTACGCCCTATGGGCCGGTTACGGCTCGAAAGGTCAATAGATAGATAGAAATATTGTAGTTTTCATCATTATTTATGTAACTTTAGGCATACAAGAGTGCCTGGACTTTTCATGCAGACTTTGAGAGTGCATGTTCCCACATCCAGCCTGTATCAACCGTGGAATCTAATTTACATAACTGTCTGGCAGATGGTGAGTTGGAAAAAGTAATACTAAAATTTCTCATTAGTTTAAATAAATAATTATAAATTAACATAATTACTATGAATACAATCACTATTACATTCATACCATTATTTTCTTTGTGGAACACATGTCATGTTTGAACTTGTCTCATTTTTTTCTGATTTAATCTTAAAAAATATATCTATTTTGAAAATGAAGCTTCCACTTAAACGTAACTGTGCAGAATTTTAAAGAACTCCACAGATTACAGAGAATCCAAATAAACAATTGAAGAGACCATCTTGACCTATAAAAGTATGACCCAAGCCATATTTGATAGTCAAATTATTCGCTTATGTCAATAGTTCAGCATTTTTTGTATATAATATATATAATAATGTAATGGAGTTAATGTTAAAAAGAGTTTTGTATTTACTATAAATGTTTGCAAAGTGATTGGTATTGCATTTTATACACATATAATAAATCAATGAGATGTTACTAGACAACAGCATTGACTGATTGATTGATGGATTGATTGATTATTATATAAAATCAACACAACAGCGCTCTAAACAAACCTCAGTCCTCTTTAGCAAACAATAATGGGTATGTGCACACTGGTGACCCCATGGTGCACTGGGGCTGAGCACAGACCTCAAACTTCCTCTCATGAATTGCATTTTCTTCTCATTTTTCTTTGAACTTAAAATGATCATTTTTTTGTGATTGCTGAAAGAATAATTCATTCCACTTACACATAAAGGATCATTTACACTTTCAGACAAAAGTTCCCAAACAGATGGTAATCACATTGTCTCACAAGACTGAGTGAGAGAATGAATTTTTAAGAACTGTAATTTGAATATTTGTTAGCATAAGTAAAAGTAAAGCGCCCCCGTCATGCCAAGTGGCGTATAGGGAATATGGTGTTAGTGGCCATAAATTTTACAGACCCTCAGCACATGGTTTTTGGGGTAATGTGGTCGGTATTACGCTCATGCCGCTTCACTTTCCCAGAGAAAAACCCTGTACCCATTAAAGGCTGGGTGAACCTGGAAGCCGTCAGTTGGGATCGAACCCTGCCTCTTGTCCTTTGTAGTCCAGTTCACTAACCACTGAGCTATCGCAGCTCCCATATGTTAACATAGTTGATCTTATTGTACTCCTGGCAGCTTCAAAGGTGTTCAGTTCCTTTCAGTAATGATTAAACATGTTAATGTTTTGCAATGAGAATGTATTATTTGAAAAGTTTGTTTGACTGGTCTGTTCTCACCTTCTTGTGCTTTGTAACAAAGCAAAGAAAAATAGAGTGCTCTTGACATAGCTTTACTGATTGTTTCATGCGTAATAATTATTTTTATGCTTAATATTATTTTTTTTAAATCAGGGTCAAAGAAAATATCTTAAATGGCATACAAAAAATTGTTAAAAGAAAATGAATATTTGTTTTTGCATAATGTTGTTGTTGTTTGTTTGCATTCACCAGCTTTATATCTCTAATGAAGTCCCAAGGGAAGGGGTAACATTTAGGGTAGATTTTTTTCTTTTCATTTTGTCCAGGCAGCGGCCATTTTTGGCCTACTCATTTCCAACTGGCACTGGCACCTTTAATGTGTACAGAATACACATGGGACCTGTTTTTCACTGTTATCTGAGAGATAAACATCAGATCTCACTAATCAAAACACTGAGTAAGGTAAAGCCATGAAGAAACCATGGATACAATTTTTTTTTTTCACTGCCGATGTTAGGAATTAAACCAGGGACCTTGTTGTCCAGAGACCCACATCTTACCTCTAGACGACCCAGGTCTCCTGCTTTTACACAATTATTATCATTTGTATTTTTTAGGTGTATGCACTAGCCATAATTGTTAATCATAAATAGATTTACAAAAGAAATCTTTGACACCATTAACATTATCAGCAATCTTTCAGTTTCACTTTGACACTTTGCTGTTAACATATTTTCAGTTGACCAACCATGCAAGCTTGGCTGCTCTGGTTTGTCATTCTGTACTAACTACAACAACCGCCCAGCAGAGCTTTTCCGAAGCTGCACAGTTGATGCTGATAATGCTGCTCACAAGGCATACAACTCTTGGAAAAATGGGGTCATACAGCTGCCACAGATGACCATTACAGTCAAAGGTCAGAGAAATGTTTATATTTTTTATTTAGTTCAAAGGCGGAACTTTCACCTTTAAAATATGATCTTTTAATCTTCTTTTCTTGCTCACAGACCAACAAATCTGTTGGTGACATTGCGGCATCTTTGATGGCAACAGCAAAGTTCCTTAACTCTGTGCAATTAATGGCCTTCTTTCATAGGCTACTCCATTTCTAGTTTAGTTTAGTTTAGTCAACAGATCATCTTCACTGACTATCGGACAACTTCATAGTACTCAGATTACCTTATTTGCATTCCCATCAACATGGAGTACCTCTGCCATGTACCAGCTAAAGCACATAAGACAGTTTCAGCTCAGGTGCACAAACTCTGTTGTTTTGGTGAAGACCTAGGAAATGGAATGCGTACTTGGGTAGATTTTTATCTCATAACAATTTTTCCTACAACAGAGGCAGAATGGAATGGTGATCCATGGTAGCCAACCTTCA
The DNA here is from genome assembly GCA_032433765.1 of Megaustenia siamemsis. Taxonomy (NCBI): domain Eukaryota; kingdom Metazoa; phylum Mollusca; class Gastropoda; order Stylommatophora; family Ariophantidae; genus Megaustenia; species Megaustenia siamemsis. The sequence continues at coordinate 149,263,613 of JAVIAB010000051.1, read as the reverse complement.
ATGTGGAGACAGCACTCAATGAATGGTACTCCACTGTAGCCAACCTTCGATGCAGAGACAGCACCTAATGAATGGTGCTCCATGGTAGCCAACCTTCGATGCAGACAGCACTCAATGAATGAACCATTTTTGTCTAAGCAGCACCCAGTTTTGCCTACTATTTTCTTTTTTTTTTACAGCCAAAGATTCTTTAAAATGTGCAGAGTGGATACAGGACCTCCTGTAGCTTGCTTTTATCCAAAAGGGCTAGATATCATATCTCAGTACTCAGAGACTGAGGATGGGGTGAGGGGTAAGGCTAAGAAAGATCCTTGGATTTGAATAGAAAAATCTTCACCACTGATGGCAGAATTTAACCTTGAGACCTTCCTGTTCAGAGGCAGGTGACTTACCTCTAAACCAGACATTCCCCATTCCCATTTCTGCCTGCACAATATATCACTATACTGTTATCCTCTGCCATGTTGTCTTTGGGGTTGATGACAGTCTTTGTTTTGATTTCTCTATCTCCAGCTCCACCGTCTGCCTGTTGACACTGTTTGTATCTAGCATGGAGGTATGGCAAACTAATACACTGACATCATCATTTGTTAGTCTCCCCTTGATTTTCAGTTTGCATGTGAGGACCTTTCATGTCATGATAATGGGTCTAGTTCTGCGGAGATGGATGATAAATTTATAGGTCTTGTGTGCACAAGCATACATGAACTCTACAGATAATCATTTTAAAAATAAATGAATTATTGAGTTATTAGCGGGCCATCATCGTTGCACTCCGAACATGTCCATAGGTGCTCAGATACCCCCTCCTCAGCAAGCCTCGAAGTGTCCAGCGGCTGACGACTCCAGTTCTGTGTTGGTTAATTAGTCTTCTTACATACCCACTAAGTTTCTTGTTTCTGGCTGTGCCCATCTTAACTCTCATTCTCTTTCATCTGAAGGAGTGACGTAGACTCATGGTTGTCGAAGTCCTGTGTCCTTCCCACTTCCTGGAGGGCATTGATGATGTCCACTTGATCCATTGGTTGTCCGTCCTCAACAATAGCGCAGCTAGCCACCCTGTCCGCTCTTTTATTTCTCTGTACTCCCACATGTCCTGGAACGTGGACAAAGCTGACCTTACGTATTTTTTACTTCTGCAATGACTCTACCCATTGCATACATACAGATCCTGCCTCCGCTTTTCTTATCATGCTCATCGAATCACTCAGTATACAGGCGTGGGTGTAGTCTTGTGACTCTAACCAGATGAATACCTTGGTCACTGCCATCACCTCTATTGTCATGCTACTCGTGGTCATAATGAATGCACCACTGTCTTCCTTGACTATTCTGCCTGCCGAGTCTGCTGTAAATGCCCATGCACTCCTTTGGCATCATATAAAAATAAATGAATGAAGCTAACAAAGTAAATTTCATACAATCAATGAAATAATGTTAACTAACTTTTTATGATTAGCTCAGAGATTCTCATCTAAGGTTTGAAGTTCAGTCACTGTTTCAGAGATTTCCCAATTTGATAAGAAAAGAAATCAGAACACAAATGAATACTGAGGATAATAATGAATTTAATAATAAGTCATGCCAACGACAGATCAGGCAAAAGTTCAGATATAAATCAAAAGGCAGCACATGCAAACTCTTTGTTACCAGAGTTATAAATGGATTCTTTCATAGTCACAGGTGAAGAAAACAAATACTTAAATATGAAATTCTTAATAAAATTCCACTTTTACAAAAATAAATTAATTTGAATACTGCAACTAAAACCTGAAAGAAAGAATTAATATTATTTAACTTATAAAAAGGTGATGATGATTGAAGGCAACAAGATAAGGTGTTGGCTGCTAAATCCTGGTAGTTGATATGGTAGGCTGCAATTGCTGTTTGAGATCCCTGATTCAGAAGTTCTGTTTTGTGCATCTTAGATGTACTGCAATACTAGGTCTTCTTTATCAACAGAAACCACCACTTCAAAGACTGTGGTAATTCTCACCTCTTTAGCCTGCCTTTTTTGATGCAGACTGTTACTGGAAGAACACTGGATCTAAAGGGAGGTCTTGGTCAGCTATGGGCCTCTGACCATGTTGTAATGAACACAGATCACCTTCCCTTATGGAAAGATTGAAAACCAAATGATTTGGTCAGCTTATGAAAATGAAACAAAATAAGTTATAAATCTCCATCTTGTTTAACAGTTTAACCCTAGATTAGTAAAAATTGTTGCATCATAACACTAATTCTTCCAAATTTGATATTTTGCTGAGATCAAACATTCCCCCCCCCTCCCTTTCCCCCCTCAGTGTACCTTCCTAATTACCATTTTCAATGACCCCTGAGTTTTGGAATTGATTCCATTATTCTATTATTTTTTCTGATCTTGTGAAATATGATCTCATACAATGCAAAAAAATATATAAATTTTGCCAACTTTCAAGAAATTGGTCAATTTTCCTTTTTTACTGTAACTAGGGAAATTTCCTCAGCCATTGGTTGATATCAAACAACCCTTTGAGCCTTTGTATCTCGGGAAACATAGCGAATAATACTATTAGGTAGCAAAACATACTGACAGGCTTACAGCGTCCATACCAATAGACAATGTAATACATCTGACCCTGCAGTAAAATTTAGGTCATAATTCAACTTGTGACAGGAAATCTGACTTCCCTGTGTCTCTCTTAGTGTAAAGAAACGGCTGTGTGTCAAAAGGTTCAAAGAAAACACTATTTTTAGAGCTCCTAATGTTACAATTAAGTAAGTGATAGTAATCTTTACTACGGCATCTAAAACACATCAACCACAGATAGATTTTGTAATTAAGGGTTAAGATCTGAGCTTTCAGCACCAAGAAGTGTGTGAATCTTCTTTATCTTATCCTTATTTATGCACTGATGAAACAGCCAGTAGCCTATACTTTATCTAGAAACTGTTGGATTTGTATGGCCTTTGGCGCCTTGACAGACAGTTGGTAGCAAGCAATCATGATAAGTCAGTAGTTTGGTAAAGCATTAGTGTTTCATACTGGGTGCTGCTTTACTGAACATCTTTTCTCATGGCTGAATTTGCCAATCCTGAACAGACAGATCCATCCACAGAATGAGCGAGGTGTACCCGCGGTACCCGGCCTTGTCTCTTTTCTCTTGCGCCTTTTGTCTTCTGAATTTGACATCAGCACTGTCTCGAAAGTTGCTGTGTCATTTTTTATGTTTGCTCTTCAAGTGCTACAATCCACAGCCGCATTTTCCCAGTTCCTTTCACTTATAGAAAATTACCTCACAGGAAGCCCTGCAAACATCCTTATATCTCAGCACTGGTCTGCCCTTTGGTCTCTTTCTGTCCTTAAGTTAGCCATACAATATTTGTTTGGGAATACGATTGTTTGCCATTCTTCTTACATGGCCCAGCCACCTTAGTCTACAAATCGTAAGTGTTGCCATGATCGATGGGAATTGGCTCATTATAAGACATTAGAGTTAGTTACTTTGTCCTGCCATTTGATGTTCATAATCTTGCGAAGGCAACGTACTCCTCTCCTGCATAGGTAGTCCAAGTTTCTGATCCGTATAGCAGTGTACTAAGCACACAACTTTGGTAAATTTGAATCTTAGTCCTGAGTGTTAAGCTGGTGTTGGCCCATGCTCTATCTTTAAGTTTGCCAAATGTGGAAGCTGTCTTTCCAATTTGGGAATTTATTTCTTCTTCAAGGGAGACATTAGTTGTGAACCGAGATGGGTGAATTTTCTCACAGGTTCAAGGGTATGTTATTTAGTGATTTGGCTGCAGGCTTGGCTACACTTTGTTGAGGCACCACGGTCTTCTGTATACTTATTGATAGGGAGAATAATTCACACGATATAGCTAGATTATCGATCATTGACTGCAGGACTAAGTCATCATGAGCAACCAGTGCAGCATCATCAGCGAATAGAAGCTCCTTAATTAGGGTCTCAGTTGTTTTTTATTTTGACCTCAGACGTGCAAATTGAATCAGTCAAATAGTCAGATCTTGTACGGATTTTGAAGTCTCCAGAGACGGTTTCAAATGCATTGTGTAGAAGGGCAGCGAAAAATATGCTGAATAGAGTAGGGGCAAGGACACATCCTTGTTTGACTCTACAGTTCATCTCAAAGGGCTGGGAAGATCTACCGTCGAACTGGATGGTGGCAGACATATTGTTGTGAAATGACTTGATCAGCTTAAGTAATGTAGGAGGGCAGCTAACATTTTCTAATACCTTATATAGACCTGCTCTGCTCATTGTAAAAAAAAAAAAGTACCCCCGTCACGCCAAGTGGCGGCATATAGGGAATGTGGTGTTAGTGACCATAAATTTTACAGACCTTCGGCACATGATTTTTGGAGTAATGTGGTCGGTATTACGCCCGTGCCGCTTTACTTTCCCAGAAAAAATCCGGTACCCATTTAAGGCTGGGTGAACCTGGAAGCCGTCATTGGGATCGAACCCTACCCCTTGTCCTTTGTAGTCCAGTTCACTAACCACTGAGCTATCGCGGCTCCCTTCTGCTCATTGTGCCAAACGCCTTTGTGAGATGAACAAACGTTATAAATAGAGGTCTTCTCAACTGTTGGGTACAGACAAAATAATGATTATGCTGAATGGTTTGTGAGCATTCATCTGAGTCTTAAATGTGTCCTACATTGTGCACTTATGCCTCTCCTCTTTATAGTTCCACTAGTATTGGCTTAGTTTAAGTCTTTTGTCTGTTTGCTGAAATAAGAGACTCTGTTGCCAGGCTTTAAATAATGATGCTGCGGTTTAAGTTCAAGGTGGAGAGACTTTCTTCAAATTTGCTGTGGATGGTTGATTGGACATTTGCTGTTATTGAAACAACATTTTCAACTCATACCTGAAACAACAAAAGAAGGTGGTCGCATGTCGGCCATTTGAAGTGAAGTGAGGATAAAAGAAAAGCAAAAACAGGCCCTCAGATGGCATAAGAAAAAAGAGAGACCTAAAGAAACACTAAGAAGAACACTGATAAAAGAGGCAAAGACTATGGACATCAACTCCCTTTGTGAGATCGAGTGGCTTTCCTAGATCTGGAATTTGTGGTGAGATACACTGTGAGTCCTGTGCAAAGTTTGAATATGAAGGAATGATCATATTCCTGAATCAAGCATGGAGAGTTTCGTTTTCTTTCTACCCCCCCAGTGCCACTTTCAGATGAGAGGAACTAAATTGAAACAAGAAAAGAAAGAAGCCAAACTAATAATTAGTTAGGGAAAAGTAACAAATCTTTGTGAGCAACAAAACAAAATATTTCCAGACTTCTTCTACCTTTTAGCTCCCAGTGGAGCTTAGGTCTTCAACAAACACTTTCCAAGTCATTCTGTTTTTTGCAATTCTTTTAAGATCATTCCATGTCTTCCCCATCATCTTCATCTCTGCTTCGATCTGTCTTCTCCAAGAATTCCTTGCTCTTCCTCTTTGTCTTTTCCCCTGGGGATTCCAAAAAAGGGCCTGTTGTGTGATACTCTCAGTTGGCTTCCGTAGTATGTGTCCTATCCATCACCATCGTCTTCACTGTATCTCTTTATCCACTGGTATATGACTGGTACATTTCCATAATTCTATGTTAGTTACTTTGTCCTGCCATTTCCATCCTTTTATTCTGCGTAAGCATCCATTAATGAAAGTCTGTACCTTCGTGATTGTCAATTTTGTTATTCTCCATGTTTCACAGCCATTTAATGGGACCAACTTAACATTTGAGTTGAAAATTTTTATTTTTGTATTTAACCTAATTTCTTTGGATTTCCATATGTTTCCCAGTGCAATGAAAGCTCCTCTTGCTTTTGATATCCTTATTTTTGTATCATTTTCTGTTCCTCCCTCTTTATCTATATTACTGCCAGATATATGTAAGATTGTACGTCTAGGAGAGGTATTTCTCCTAATTTTATTTGGTTATTGCCAACTGCATTAATGAGTTATTTTCATAATCCAATCTATGGCCAGTAGAAAGAGAAATGGGGACAGAAGGCATCCTTGCCTTACTCCTGTTCTTATTTCAAATGCTTCTGTAAACTGTCCTTCATGCACCACACTACATTTTGTTCCTTCATACATTTTTTTTATCAGGTTAATAAACTTTATGGGGATTCCGTAATGACACAGCAACTTCCAAAGCATTCTTCTGTCTAAACTATCAAATGCCTTTTCGTAATCTATGAATACAATATAAAGTGGGGAAGTATTTCCAGACTTATGTTAATGTAAAAAAAAAATATATAATAATTCAAATATCATAAATTGTTCATTCCAACAGACATCAGCAAATGCAAGCCAGCTGTGTGGAAGGCCATTGCTTGTTCCTTGGAGATTAAACCATGTAGTTCCCAGCAGAGCCTCATTCCTCTGTGCAAGTGAGTATAAACAAGGACTTGAAGTTTGAACTAAGAATAAAAAAATGTTATATCTTCTCAACATTCTTGTATGGTCCAGAATCATGGACATTATACAACAGAACAGAAAATTGAAGTCTGTAAAATGTGGATTTATATAGTTGTAGGTAGAATTGGGATGGAAAGAAAAGGAAACAAACAGTGAAGTCTTAAAACAATGAAAAATGAAAAGAAAACTACTAAACACATTTCAAACAAAACAAATGCGATTTTTGGGGCATGTTAAAAGACACAACAGCCTACTAAAAGTGATTTTGGAAGGGAAAATACAAAGTAAAAGAGGCACGGCACAGGCAGGCCAAGACTAACATGGGCGAGTAACATCAAAAGATGGACAAGTCAGCCTATGACAACCTGCACCATCAAAGCAAGAGACAGAGCAGAATGGCGCTCTGTGGTAGCCAACCTTCAATGCAGAGAAGACACTCAATGATGATGATGATGATGAAGTTTGATATGCTGGGAATAAGAGATAACTTCTTCATACTCTCAGGCATTATCCCTTTTACGTGTCATGACCAGGGATATTAACAATCAAAAATGACTGTCTTATTAATTTTGATGCTTGTTCTTGTCAAGGCCATATTATCACAACATCTCTTATCTGTTTCTGTTTAATCTATCAAATGTTCTTTTTTTGACATTGGTCTTCAATGCTATTGAACCTGAATTTTTCTGTTGGTTGATCCTTCCTGCGCAGAGATGTTGCAAAGAGCTCATAATGTTTTTTGCCAAATATCTCTACTCTGGGCGACATGTTCGATCTTATCCAATGAATCTATGCCTGCCAACTTTGCTTCTCTTATAAGTGTTCTTTTAGTATCTCTTTAGGTCTTCCTCTCTTTCTGTATCCTGATGTTTCCATATAAGATCCTCTTTTGAAATTCTTTTGTTGTCTCTTCTCATGGCTCAACCTATGTCCATCATATTTCCATCCTCTCTTCTTAATTGTAGATGAGATCACTGGTTGCATGGCCATTTCGCTTATCTAGTCTTGAAATCATTCCATTGTAGATGAGATCATTGGTTGCATGGCCATTTCTCTTATCTAGTCTTGAAATCATTCTTTTGTAGATAAGATCATTGGTTGCATGGTCATTTCTCTTATCTAGTCTTGAAATCATTCTTTTGTAGATAAGATCATTGGTTGCATGGCCATTTCTCTTATCTAGTCTTGAAATCATTCTTTTGTAGATAAGATCATTGGTTGCATGGCCATTTCTCTTATCTAGTCTTGAAATCATTCTTTTGTAGATAAGATCATTGGTTGCATGGCCATTTTCTTATCTAGTCTTGAAATCATTCTTTGTAGATGAGATCATTGGTTGCATGGCCATTTCTCTTATCTAGTCTTGAAATCATTCTTTTGTAGATAAGATCATTGGTTGCATGGCCATTTTCTTATCTAGTCTTGAAATCATTCTTTGTAGATGAGATCATTGGTTGCATGGCCATTTCTCTTATCTAGTCTTGAATCCATTCCATTGTAGATGAGATCATTGGTTGCATGGCCATTTCTCTTATCTAGTCTTGAAATCATTCTTTTGTAGATGAGATCATTGGTTGCATGGCCATTTCTCTTATCTAGTCTTGAAATCATTCTTTTGTAGATAAGATCATTGGTTGCATGGCCATTTTCTTATCTAGTCTTGAAATCATTCTTTGTAGATGAGATCATTGGTTGCATGGCCATTTCTCTTATCTAGTCTTGAATCCATTCCATTGTAGATGAGATCATTGGTTGCATGGCCATTTCTCTTATCTAGTCTTGAAATCATTCTTTTGTAGATAAGATCAATGGTTGCATGGCCATTTCTCTTATCTAGTCTTGAAATCATTCTTTTGTAGACAAGATCATTGGTTGCATGGCCATTTCTCTTATCTAGTCTTGAAATCATTCTTTTGTAGATAAGATCATTGGTTGCATGGCCATTTTCTTATCTAGTCTTGAAATCATTCTTTGTAGATGAGATCATTGGTTGCATGGCCATTTCTCTTATCTAGTCTTGAATCCATTACATTGTAGATGAGATCATTGGTTGCATGGCCATTTCTCTTATCTAGTCTTGAAATCATTCTTTTGTAGATAAGATCATTGGTTGCATGGCCATTTCTCTTATCTAGTCTTGAAATCATTCTTTTGTAGACAAGATCATTGGTTGCATGGCCATTTTCTTATCTAGTCTTGAAATCATTCTTTGTAGATGAGATCATTGGTTGCATGGCCATTTCTCTTATCTAGTCTTGAATCCATTCCATTGTAGATGAGATCATTGGTTGCATGGCCATTTCTCTTATCTAGTCTTGAAATCATTCTTTTGTAGATAAGATCAATGGTTGCATGGCCATTTTTTTTTTTTATCGATCACTTATCACAAGCTCAGTAGACAAGAGAAACCAAAAGTATTGAAACTCTTAACTGACTAATGCAGATTATTGTAACACCTTGTTAACACACTGTGGACAGATACCCTTATTGGTCAATGTGCCTGTTAGAGTAAAGTTAAAATAAAGAGCCCAGTCACATCATTTCATTTATAGGGTGTATGGTGTTAGTGCCCATATTTTTTATAGACCTTTGGCACATGATTTTTGTGGTAATGTGGTCAGTATTACGCTCATACTACTTTTCTTTCCAGAAAATAATCCGGTACCCATTTAAGGCTGGGTGAACTTGGAAACTGTCAATCAGGATCAAAGCTGACCTTTTTGTCTATAGTAACCCAGTTCACTGACCACTGAGATATCACGGTTGCTTATAAAGTATCTATTTACAAGGAATGGTTAAAGTTTGAAACTCCTCACCAGTCACATTCCAGAACAAAAGTGTCAACAACCATAGCATTCTGTAACTTTTTTTAGGATAACAACAGAAATCAGAGTCAACAACAGAAATCAGAGTCAACAACAGAAATCAGAGTCAACAAAAGAAATCAGAGTTAACAAGAGAAACCAGGGTTGACAATAGAAATCAGAGTCAACAACAAAAATCAGAGTCAATAACAAAAATCAGAGTCAACAACAGAAATCAGAGTCAACAACAGAAATCAGGAGTCAACAACAGAAATCAGAGTCAACAACAGAAATCAAAGTCAACAACAGAAATCAGAGTCAACAACATTAATCAGAGTTAACAATAGAAATGGTAAATAACTGTCGAGATCGAAGGTTGAGGAGAGACATATTCACCTATGCCAGCAGGTGTGGTACTTGATGATGATGATGATGATTCAGGATAACTTCTGAAAATTTAAACAAAAAAATTAATAAAATTGACATTTCTGAATGGATTTTTTAATGAAACAGTGTATCTTGAAAAAAGTTGTGATGTAAGAGTGATTACTGTAATTGTTAAAAGTTAAAAGATAAATATATTTCACAGCATTACTGTCAACTGAGGGTGGTGTATATAGGTCGTCCACTTTCCTTGGTGATATGCGATATGTGGGAGAGTGTGGTCTCATGTTGTAGGAGTTATGACCTGTAACAACTGTTGTTCTTGTGTTACTTTCTCAGAGAAGATTGGGGTTAAGGCAAAGAAATGCAAATGAATGCATAAAAATGTGGAGCTGTATACTTTGGAAAATCTCCTCATAGTCCAGTATGGTTCGCTGACCCCACGAGGCATGAATGTATCACAGTCATACACATAGTTTCCTTTTGGTTGCTCCTTCCCTTTTGCATAGCCTTCTCTACTGCACATATTTGGGTTCTTTGGTCTATCTTCTATGCCATGCTATTTATAGTTCTCCTCTTCTAGTCCCTAATGAGACACTTTGGTGTTCTCCTCTATACCTTTTTTCTGTGCTCCTTACCCCTCATTTGTTTTTATTGTACCCCACTCTCAGACATCTCACTCTTACCGCCTTTTGAGCACCTGTTAGTCTACTGTTCTATTCTTTCTCCTTTGTGTTTGCACACTGACCCCTGTGTGAACTCCTCTGGTTCTGTGTGCATTTGCGCACATTTATGCACATTCACGACAGCCACACTCAGGTTACCATTTCCTTTTCATTTTGACCTCGGCCTGACACAAGACATTTTTATTTTCTTTAACATATTTTGATTATTTTTGTTTTGGATGTTTCGTTATTAGTTTTACTTAAATATCCGTGTGTGTGTGTTTTTTGTTTGTTCCTGCTGAAGGCCTATTGGGCCGAAACGTCGTTTAATCTGTGTCGTCCACTTATCACGTAAAGCTTCCAACATACCATTTTTTTCTATTTTTTAAATTTTTCCTCAGAGAAGATTGCCTGTTTATCTTAACGAAATGTGTGGATGCTTCAAGCTTGGCAGGGGAAAAAACTGTACCAGCCCTTTGTAATGCTCTCCCTTCAAAAACAACAGCAGGAGCCTGTGTACCCATAAACACTTATCTTTGTGAGTACTTACATGAATATTGATAGCTACAAATAGATGACATATTTTATGCTCTGCTTTTGAAACTATATCTTATACCAACTCTACTATTTCAATGGTAATATATATTTAACCCCGTGTGTTACCGGGGCCTCATTATGAGGGAGGTAAAGAATAGTGACACTGTGACCTTCCAGGCATGTTGTAAGAGGCGACTAAGGAGGTTGATCGATGGCTTGACAAGCTGTCATTGTAAAAAGTATTGTTATGGAAACAAGCCATAGATTTTAGAGCAGTGATCTCTGCAATATGTGCCACCTGGGCACGCAAGGTTTCTGTTTTTGAAATTGTGGTTCTGCCCTATGTGCTGTCTTCGGCTCGAAAGGACAATAGATAGATAGATAGATATATTTTATACTCTGTTCTTCTTTGGAAACTATATCTTAAACCAACTATACTCTTGAAATGGTAAGATATATTCATCTTTCCTAAATATCTTAGTACTATCAAGCCTTAACTATGCATGTGAAAGTTGGAAAATAACAAAAGAGATTGAGAGAAAACTTAACACTTTTGAAGACAAATGCCTAAGAAGAATACACTGCATGAAATGGAATGAATTCAAGACTAATATAGAGATAAGAGAGATGGCCATACAACCAATCATCTCCTCTACAATTAGGAAGAGAAGGTGGACATATGTTGGACATGTGCTGAGAAGAAACAATAGAATCCAAAACAGGCTCTTCTGTGGAAAACATCAGGATACAGATAAAGAGTAAGACCTAGAGAGACACTGAAAAGAATATTTATAAGAGAAGAAAAGTTAGCAGGCATATGCTCATTAGATAATATTGAACATCTCGCCAAGAAAAGAGATTGGTGAAGAAAAACATTACAACCCCTATGTGACGTCTATATGCGGGAAGGATCAAGACCAAGAAATATCTCATCTCTCACAATAGTACACAGACCTGAGAAGAGCAATGTGGTCTACACCCACCTCCCTGGAAGAGAAACTATATGGGGCAATCGAATCACTTAAACAGACAGCTGACTTCACGAGAAAGTCTGGAATCCTACTCTGATTGAGTCTTGATCGCATAGAGAGTGAGAGACAATAGTATCATCATCATGTGCCATACCGGTTGGCGTAGGTGATCATGTCCCTCCACAATCTTCTATATCTACAGTGCATCGTATCAGTTCTGTTGTTGACTGTTTTCCATGCCATGACACCAAGCTATCCAGTATTTTCTCTCTTTATCGTCCGCGATCTCTCTTTCCTTTTATTTTGCCAGTTGTAACCAAGTATTCCAACTTTCCTCTTCTCATGATGTGCCCGAAAAATGTTGATTGCTTCTTTCTGACGTTTTTTAAGAGCTCCCTTTTTGTGTTGGCCTCTTTGAGAACTTCCTCATTGGTCTTTTTAGCTGTCCAGGGAACTTTCAACATTCTTCTGAGAAATCCCATCTCTGTGGCCTCTAATCGTCTTTTCATTTGTTTGTCTACTGTCCATGATTCGCTTCCATAGGTCAGAATTGGTTCTATATAGCACCGATGAACTCTCTTTCTAATTTTTATTGACATAGATTTGTTGCATAAGATATTTTTCATTTTCTGAAATGCTATTTAGGCCTGAGGTATTCTGCTTTTTATTTCTGTGGTGCATCTTCCATCTGATGTTATTATTGTGCCCAAGTATTTGAAACGTTGCACTTGTTTCAGATTTGTCTCGTTTATTTGTATGCTGCATGATGGTGATGATTGTTTCTTCGATATAACCATTACCTCTGTTTTCTTACTATTCAGACTGAGACCTTTCTTGTTGCTTTCTTTTACTATTATGTCTAACATTTCTTGTAGTTCGTCCTCTGTATCTGCTATTAAGACTGTGTCATCCGCGTATCGTAAATTATTTATGTTGTGACCGTTGACTTCAATTCCTTTTTTTGTCTACTATTGATCTCATAATATATTCGCTGTAAAGTGAAAACAAATCCGGTGACAGAACACAGCCTTGTCTGACTCCTTGTCTGCTTATATAGTATACTTATGCATAAAATATACTCCCCTGTTTTAGATAAAATCTTTTATAAAAAACTACACAGAACACACTATTTTTAGTGCCATTTTTAAGAGAGTTCTACTTTGTTCCTTTTTTAATTATTGTTTCTTATTATCTTATCACAAGTAGTCAGCCTTTCTGCAGCTCTCCCTCCTTCTCACCCATTCACATTATACCTCTTCCTTCATTTAAAGCTGGCATCAATGTCTACCTTACCTAACATTAGTTAGATAGCCTCTGTACCTTCTTTCTAAATCCATTCAGAAAAAATATCTGTCTTCTCTTATCTAAATATTTATTTGAATTTTTTTAATACACTCTGTTTTAATTATTTTTTATTTAATATTTTAACAGTCTAGTTGTTTATACATTAAGGTGACTTTGTTTAATTTGTCTTTCCTGCTTCCATACTATGTCTAGATAAAACCCATTTGATCAAATACTTAACTTCTTTGTCTCTCTAAATTATAGTGAGCTGGTTAATTAAGAGAGAGAGCTGTTGATATGTAATAACTAGTTGACTTTTTATGTGGTAACTAGTTATATTTTATGTGACTAACTGGTTAATTTGTTGACTAACTAGATAATTTGTTATGTGACTAACTGGTTAATTTCTTGGCTAACTAGATAATTTGTTATGTGACTAACTGGTTGATTTATATGACTAACTAGATGACTTGTTGTGTGGCTAATTAGTTGTTTAACTTCAAGTTACTCTGAAGACATCACCACAGTCAGCAAACCTCTTTCAACAAATCTTGAAGAGTATTCTTGCTGTTTGTTCCTATAGATTGTTGGTTTAGTGCACCTCATATATGTCCTCCCAGCCATGGTTTAGTGCACTTCTCATGTCCTACCAGTCATATTTTCCTATTTTTGCTTCATTTTATTCAAAACTTCTGTAATTTCTAGATTTTTGTTTCAGAATCTCATGTGTCCTCAAACAATTGATAATCACTGAATGATCTCAAGATGTCTCCCTTGCCCATACTCAATTCTCCCAAGATGTGAACCTCCTAAGTTAAGCCTAGATTACAATACTTATCTGGGTCATGTTTTCAGGATACCGCTATAAAAATTACTAGCACTTAATATTTTTACATTTGGAGTTTGGAAAATAAGATTTCTTTAAACTTTTGCTACACAGCCGTGTGCTTACCCAAGCAGAGACATGGGAATTTGATGCTGTAATCTTTTCCTGGGTTTCGTTAGATCTATGGCCTGAAATTCAAACTCATGGCACTGTGGCTACCGGAGGTATTGTGTTATCTATTCACACGGTGGCCATCAGTTCGTCAATTCAGCTGTATGTTCGGCCCTCTCAAAGCATTGTTCGCTGTCTATCCTGTGTTACTAAGGTTTGTTGGATGTCCTGCTAACGGCCTAGAAGGTTTCCCCCATCATAAGAAAGAACAAAATATTAATTTCTTGAAAATTTGTGAAATTTTTTTTTTTTTTTAAATAACAGTCCTATTTCTACAATGCCATCATACTTATTATGGCACACACACACACACACACATTCAACATTAAAAGGGGGGAGGGGGGATGTTTGCCTGCAGCAAACTGTCCGATTCGAAGAATTTGTATTTTGAGGTGGTAATTTTTCCGATGGTATCGTAATGTAGGGTTAAACTGTCTACACTCAAACTGTCATATCTTACAATAAAAGTGGCTTAAACATGCATGTGTGCAAGTCAATATTAATCTTGAAATGTGGACAAATGTGGAATAAGAAAGAACAATCCAGTACACATCTCTTTGACATGGGAGCTATATTCTGTGAGGCAAAACAAAAGTTCAACAGCCGAACAATGGAGGCAGGCTAGAAAGTTTTTGTTAAATGGATCCCCCAACAGCAGCAACTATTATAGGTCCCACTCCCATGCCTATATTGTGTTTAACAGTCATTTTTGTACACACTGTAATAGGAAACTATTTATACAGAAGTTCTCAGCAGGAAGCAATCCGATCATCAGAAGTTAACTCATAAAGCAAGTGTTTCTGCCTTTTAGTTTCTTGAAGGCCTACCTTGTGCATAACAGTCATATTTGTACACAAAAATTGAGTAGTCTACTATGTTGGACAAACAACACATACATATGAATATTTAAATATTGTTTTTTGCTATCTTTTAATAATTATTTTGAAACTAATGTTTTGCATTCTTTAAGTTATCGTTTAATATATTAACAACATGTTGTAGTTGTTAAACACACAATCAACATGAGCTATTAGCTCTTAGGCACAAAGTGTTATGTTATGTTGTAGGCTGCAATTGCTTTATTATTTTACAGTTTTTGTTGGATAAGTTGAATCTCTCTCTCTCTCTCTCTCTCTCTCTCTCTCTCTCTCTCTCTCTCTCTCTCTCTCTCTCTCTCTCTCTCTCTCTCTCTCTCTCTCTCTCTCTCTCTCTCTCTCTCTCTCTCTCTCTCTCTCTCTCTCTCTCTTCTCTCTCTCTCTCTCTCTCTCTCTCTCTCTCTCTCTCTCTCTCTCTCTCTCTCTCTCTCTCTCTCTCTCTCTCTCTCTCTTCTCTCTCTCTCTCTCTCTCTCTCTCTCTCTCTCTCTCTCTCTCTCTCTCTCTCTCTCTCTCTCTCTCTCTCTCTCTCTCTCTCTCTCTCTCTCTCTCTCTCTCTCTCTCTCTCTCTCTCTCTCTCTCTCTCTCTCTCTCTCTCTCTCTCTCTCTCTCTCTCTCTCTCTCTCTCTCTCTCTCTCTCTCTCTCTCTCTCTCTCTCTCTCTCTCTCTCTCTCTCTCTCTCTCTCTCTCTCTCTCTCTCTCTCTCTCTCTCTCTCTCTCTCTCTCTCTCTCTCTCTCTCTCTCTCTCTCTCTCTCTCTCTCTCTCTCTCTCTCTCTCTCTCTCTCTCTCTCTCTCTCTCTCTCTCTCTCTCTCTCTCTCTCTCTCTCTCTCTCTCTCTCTCTCTCTCTCTCTCTCTCTCTCTCTCTCTCTCTCTCTCTCTCTCTCTCTCTCTCTCTCTCTCTCTCTCTCTCTCTCTCTCTCTCTCTCTCTCTCTCTCTCTCTCTCTCTCTCTCTCTCTCTCTCTCTCTCTCTCTCTCTCTCTCTCTCTCTCTCTCTCTCTCTCTCTCTCTCTCTCTCTCTCTCTCTCTCTCTCTCTCTCTCTCTCTCTCTCTCTCTCTCTCTCTCTCTCTCTCTCTCTCTCTCTCTCTCTCTCTCCCTCTCCCTCTCTCCCTCTCCCTCTCCCTCTCCCTCTCCCTCCCTCTCCCTCCCTCCCTCCCTCCCTCTCCTATTTTGAATTGGTGAACATGTGATTCTCATTCTATTGTGGCCAGTGCGTAGGCGAAGTATGATGACTTGATCCCTCCTTGATAGTTGGTGGTATCCGTCACTCTCGTTATGCTTTGGGTGTTCACGTTTCCATTTTTCATGGAACTGACCCTTGAAGATGGATTTGGCTTCATTATAACTGAACGGATGGTTCTCTTGCGGTAATCTCCCTCCCTCTTTAGCTAATTTGTCCGCGCATTCGTTCCCGTGTATATTACAGTGTGATGGTATCCACTGAATGAGTACTCTCTGGAAGTTATTGTATAGGTGGTCCAGGGTTGTTCTCAAGTCATCTAGTTCATTATTCTTGGGGCTTTTTAGAGCTGATAATACTGACAGTGCATCAGTCAGAATCACCAATTTATTGTGCATGTTATTTTTGTGTTGAGTAGCCAGTGTTGCAGCATCTCTGATGGCCTCAGTTTCTGCTTTAAAGTTGTTTGAGAATTTCCCAGTAGCTATTGACTTGGTGATCTCATCCTGATTATTCAGCATCAAGAACACACCTCCCCCTCCATTTCTGGTGGCATTTGTAGCAGAGCCATCTGTGTATATGTGGGACCAAGAGTCCTGTGGGTAGGTATCATGTATGTGTTTTTCTGCTACGTGTTTTCTTTCTGTGTCTGATTGGGTGCCTTTTTTCATGATTCCTGTTATATTTTCCTTAAGTTCTGGTATTGTATGCTTTCCATGAGGAGACATATCAGATGGCCCAATGGTTTTGATATTGTTTGGGAAAGTACTGGGTCTCCAGTAGTTAGTTTATTGGCAATTGCAGCGAAGTTGCTCCTCTTTAGTCGTACAATTCCGGAACCAGTTATTCTTTGGTGCATGGGGTGGCTAAGGAGCCTTCTATATTTCTCTGCTTGTTGCACTACTTTAGTGACCCGTCTGTCATCTAAGGAGCCTTCTATATTTCTCCGCTTGTTGCACTACTTTAGTGACCCGTCTGTCATCTAAGGAGCCTTCTATATTTCTCTGCTTGTTGCACTACTTTAGTGACCCGTCTGTCATCTAAGGAACCTTCTATATTTCTCTGCTTGTTGCACTACTTTAGTGACCCGTCTGTCATCTAAGGAGCCTTCTATATTTCTCCGCTTGTTGCACTACTTTAGTGACCCGTCTGTCATCTAAGGAGCCTTCTATATTTCTCTGCTTGTTGCACTACTTTAGTGACCCGTCTGTCATCTAAGGAGCCTTCTATATTTCTCCGCTTGTTGCACTACTTTAGTGACCCGTCTGTCATCTAAGGAACCTTCTATATTTCTCCACTTGTTACAATACTTTAGTGACCCGTCTGTCATCTAAGGAGCCTTCTATATTTCTCCGCTTGTTGCACTACTTTAGTGACCCGTCTGTCATCTAAGGAGCCTTCTATATTTCTCCGCTTGTTGCACTACTTTAGTGACCGGTCTGTCATCTAAGGGTTGTAAACCTGTTACTGTTTCTAGAGTCTTGATAGGTGTAGATTTCATAAGTTGAATCTTATTTATTCTAAAGTTACAGCAATACTAGGTCTTCTATATCAATAAATCAACTCACCATTGCAATGCCAGGTCTTCTATATCAATAGATCAACTCACCACTGCAATGCCAGGTCTTTTATATCAATAGATCAACTCACCACTGCAGTACCAGGTCTTCTATATCAATAGATCAATTCAACATACAATGCCAGGTCTTCTATATCAATAGATCAACTCACCATACAATGTCAGGTCTTCTATCCCAATAAATAAATTCACCATACAATGCCAGGTCTTCTATATCAAGAGATCAACTCACCATACAATGCCAGGTCTTCTATATCAATAGATCAATTCAACATACAATGCCAGGTCTTCTATCTCAATAGATAAATTCACCGTACAATGCCAGGTCTTCTATATCAAGAGATCAACTCACCATACAATGCCAGGTCTTCTATATCAAGAGATCAATTCACCATACAATGTCAGGTCTTCTATATCAAGAGATCAATTCACCATACAATGTCAGGTCTTCTATCTCAATAGATAAATTCACCGTACAATGCCAGGTCTTCTATATCAAGAGATCAACTCACCATACAATGCCAGGTCTTCTATATCAATAGATCAACTCACCATACAATGCCAGGTCTTCTATATCAATAGATCAACTCACCATACAATGCCAGGTCTTCTATATCAAGAGATCAATTCACCGTACAATGTCAGGTCTTCTATTAGATCAATTCATCATACAATGCCAGGTCTTCTATATCAATAGATCAACTCATCATACAATGCCAGGTCTTCTATATCAATAGATCAACTCACCATACAATGCCAGGTCTTCTATATCAATAGATCAACTCACCATACAATGTCAGGTCTTCTATATCAAGAGATCAATTCACCATACAATGTCAGGTCTTCTATCTCAATAGATAAATTCACCGTACAATGCCAGGTCTTCTATATCAAGAGATCAACTCACCATACAATGCCAGGTCTTCTATATCAATAGATCAACTCACCGTACAATGCCAGGTCTTCTATATCAAGAGATCAACTCACCATACAATGCCAGGTCTTCTATATCAATAGATCAACTCACCATACAATGCCAGGTCTTCTATATCAATAGATCAACTCACCATACAATGCCAGGTCTTCTATATCAAGAGATCAATTCACCGTACAATGTCAGGTCTTCTATTAGATCAATTCATCATACAATGTCAGGTCTTCTATATCAATAGATCAACTCACCATACAATGTCAGGTCTTCTATATCAATAGATCAACTCACCATACAATGTCAGGCCTTCTATATCAATAGATCAATTCACCATACAATGTCAGGTCTTCTATATCAATAGATCAACTCACCATACAATGTCAGGTCTTCTATATCAATAGATCAACTCACCATACAATGTCAGGTCTTCTATATCAATAAATCAATTCACCATACAATGTCAGGTCTTCTATATCAATAGATCAACTCACCATACAATGTCAGGTCTTCTATATCAATAGATCAACTCACCATACAATGCCAGGTCTTCTATATCAATAGATCAACTCACCATACAATGTCAGGTCTTCTATATCAATAAATCAATTCACCATACAATGTCAGGTCTTCTATATCAATAGATCAACTCACCATACAATGTCAGGTCTTCTATATCAATAGATCAACTCACCATACAATGTCAGGCCTTCTATATCAATAGATCAACTCACCATACAATGTCAGGCCTTCTATATCAATAAATCAATTCACCATACAATGTCAGGTCTTCTATATCAATAGATCAACTCACCATACAATGTCAGGCCTTCTATATCAATAAATCAATTCACCATACAATGTCAGGTCTTCTATATCAATAGATCAATTCATCATACAATGTCAGGTCTTCTATATCAATAAATCAATTCACCATACAATGTCAGGTCTTCTAAATCAATAGATCAATTCATCATACAATGTCAGGTCTTCTAAATCAATAGATCAATTCATCATACAATGTCAGGTCTTCTATATCAATAAATCAATTCACCATACAATGTCAGGTCTTCTATATCAATAGATCAATTCACCATACAATGTCAGGTCTTCTATATCAATAGATCAACTCACCATACAATGTCAGGCCTTCTATATCAATAGATCAACTCACCACTACAAATGTCAGATCTTCTATATCAATTCACCATAGAATGCCAGGTCTTCTATATCAATTGATCAACTCACCACTACAATGTCAGGTCTTCTATATCAATAGATCAACTCACCGTACAATGCCAGGTCTTCTATTGCCATCATTGCATGTACTACAGTGATCCTCACTTCATTGGTCAGTCTATCTTGATGCAGACTGTTACCAGGCAGACCAGCTGGGAGGTTACAGTCTTGATCATCTGTGGACTATTAACCCTGCACTTGTTGACCACAGCATACCTGGTTTGTCATCTCGATTTTAACAATATTAAATACAAATCATTTGCAAAGAGTGTACATATTTTGTCAAACTAATATGAAGTATATTTCACTTGGGATGTTTATTAAATAAATTCAGATGAGAGTCCATACACCAGCAAAATAACAGAAATAAACCAGCCATGCAACCCAAGCCCATGTTCATTTGATGAGATCTGCCTTGTGAGAAGACGGAAATGTAAACACTCTGATGGTTGCCTGCCATACGTTTGTCATAAAGGTAGGACTAATATAAACAGCAGTTTTTAGAACATTACAGTAAATTTTAACATTTCTGCTGAATCAGTTTCTAAATTTTTGATATCTTATTATTTTTTACAGCATTTTTTACATGAAAAATGTTTCAAATATGATTAGGCTAATCAAGAAATTTAAATTAAATTAATCTTCAAGAGAAAATCAATAGCAGTTCTTAAGTTTTAAAAGAAAAGAATGCTGTAATTTTTATTTATATTACATGTTTAAAATATTCATCATCATCATCAAGTACCGTGCCTGCTGGCGTAGGTGATCATGTCTCTCCACAACTTTTGATCTCAACAGTTGTTTTAAAATATTCAGGATATAGTTTATGATACAGAATTAGCTAGGTATAGAGAAATGGCATATTTAAAGATGATATTTTAGTTTTTTTTATTTTTGTTCACCAGTATTTACCTCTGATGAAGTCCCTAGAGACTAGGAACTGAATTTTTGTGTATTAATCCATTTTTCCCTGGTAGCCGTGTGCACAGGGGTCCCTTGCCACACAGGCAAATAACTCAGAATTTGGAGGTACTCATATTTTTTCTGTTGATGAGTAATTGACGTTTAAAGATGAGCCTCACTGCTGAGACCAGGGGTGGTTGCCACAGAGAGAAATCACAAATAAAAATCCCAACCGATGCAGCCGGGATTTGAACCCACAACCTCTCTGTCTTGAGGCAGGTGTCTTGCCTAAGACCAACCAGTCCCCCTAGCATTTGTATTGAGTGAGTGTGGTAGAAGTGTCCAGAAATATATTTTTTTAATATTAGTAAAATGGAAATTGCATTCAGTGAGATTGTTGAATTGGGAAATTAAAATGACAGTAAAGTTTTAACTAAAGATTTTACTAAAAATTCATTGAAATACTGAAAGAAATAAGTTTGCACAGAAGTCAATTCTGCCGTTTATGCAGCTCAGATTCTATTGATCTTTAAAGACTTAAATGCAAAGACAAATCAAAATTAATACAAGGAAGACCTCCCAACAACATATAAATTCTTCTAGCATTTTACATACTCTCAGTTCTCTTAGATGTAATATAAGGAATGAAGTGCACCTCACTTTTAGGGTCAGACTCTTTTTCTGTTTCCTTCTGTTTCCAATTGAGGGTTTACTTTGTATAAACTCTGCTACAATATGTGATTCATCATCATCGTCGAGTGCCGTCTCCGCAACAAAGGTTGGCTCCCATGGATCGCCATTCCACTCTATTTCTTGCTTTGATAGTGCAGGTTGTCATAGATTGACTTGTCCATCTTTTGATGTTACTCGTCCATGTTAGTCTTGGTCTGCCTCTGCCTCTTTTACCTTGTATTTTCCCTTCCAATATTACTTTTAGTAGGCTGTTGTGTCTTTTAACGTGCCCCAAAAATTTCATTTGTCTTGTCTTAATTGTATTTAGTAGTTCTCGTTTTATTTTTCTTAATGTGATTATATCATATAAACAATTTTTACATCTTACATATAAATTAACAACATAAAATGACCTACAAATAACTTGAATGAAGAAAATTGCACGGCACTATTCAGAGCACTCCCTTTTTCCTTGATGCAGTAAAGCTCTTGATGCCAAGAACAGAGGAGAATAAAGTCAGCATGTTAATGCTGGATAGTCTTAATTTTGGTTTTTTATACAGGCCTATCAGTGTGTGCATTGAAATGTAAACCATACCTTTCCTATTTATACAGTTTGTCTATACCTTTCCTATTTATACAGTTTGTCTATACCTTTTCTATTCATACAGTTTGTCTATACCTTTTCTATTTACATATTTAGTCCTGGAATGTAAACTATGAGGAGAAATGAAAAAAAATAGATAAAGATAAAAAAAATAGATAAAGATAAAAAAATAGATAAAGATAAAAAAAATAGATAAAGATAAAAAATAGAAAAAACGGTATAGTCAAAGCTTCACGTAACAAGTGGACAACACAAAGCAGAATGACGTTTCGGCTCAATAGACCTTCAGCAGGAACAAACATGCAACACAACGTTTCGGCTCAATAGACCTTCAGCAGGAACAAACATGCAACACAACGTTTCGGCTCAATAGACCTTCAGCAGGAACAAACATGCAACACAACGTTTCGGCTCAATAGACCTTCAGCAGGAACAAACATGCAACACAACGTTTTGGCTCAATAGACCTTCAGCAGGAACAAACATGCAACACAACGTTTCGGCTCAATAGACCTTCAGCAGGAACAAACATGCAACACAACGTTTCAGCTCAATAGACCTTCAGCAGGGACAAACATGCAACACAACGTTTCGGCTCAATAGACCTTCAGCAGGAACAAACATGCAACACAACGTTTCGGCTCAATAGACCTTCAGCAGGAACAAACATGCAACACAACGTTTTGGCTCAATAGACCTTCAGCAGGAACAAACATGCAACATACATACAAATATGTATTTTAAATAAAAAAATAATAAAAAATATATAATAATTTCGAAAAAAATATTTTTACTTTATTATTATTTAAACTATACCTTTCTATTCACACAGTCTGTCCTCTTGGTCAAGTGTCCAAAGTTCTTGTGCCAAGGGGAACTTATGTCAGGCTGGCTAATCTGAGTGAGCCATCCAGTGAGGAAGATTGCTATGTGATGTGTCACTGTGGAAGTCATGGTCTCATAGAAAATTGTCAGCCTTTAATCTGTTTAAAACGAGACTCTTGTTTTTTGGGTCAAGGCAACACTAAAGGTAAACATTTGAATTATATGTTTAGATTAAATGTCATAAGCTGCCTTTATCAGCAAAACTTGAATAAAAACTCTTGTTAAGTGATACTTTTCTTGATCTTGATTCTTCCCGTGCAGCTATATGTCGCATGGGACTTATGTTTTTCGCCACCCATCTCTATTCTTGTGCGAGATGTTTGATCTTATCTAATGAGTCTATACCTGCCAACTTTGCTTCTCTTACAAGTGTTCTTTTCAGTGTCTCTCTTGGTCTTTCTCTTTTTATACTTATATTATGATATAAAATAAATTTCCATTAAAAAAATTCATGTAGTTTTTATCATCAAGAATTTAAAGTTTACAAAAAGTTTAGTTTTCTTAGTCCTTAAAAGCAAGTAATTAGATCAGGTGCTATCTTTGCTTTAAAGATAACTCTATTCTATCTGTTGTCCTTTTGAGCCGAAGACAGCATACAGGAGAAAAATTCTAGACTCTTTGTGTCTGACAACCTCTGTTATCAAGCATCAGACCTTGCACAGGAGCCACATTGTATTTCACCACATCATTCTATACTGGGCGAGTTGTTCAATCTCTGTGAGGGAGTTAATGCCTGCTGTTGTTGCCTCTTGTCTTAGTGTTCTTTTTAGTGTTCCACTAGGTCCCTTCTTTTTCTTTTACCCTCTGGTTCCCATTTCAGGGCCTGATTTGAGATTCTCTTGTCAACATATGACCACCTTCTTCTCTTGATTATCAATTATATTTTTGGATGTTTTGTCATTTCTCTTATTTCTGCACTACTCTTGAATTCATTCCATGGTATTAAAGATACGTGCTATCTATGGTAAAATATGTGTTGTGCTATTTTCCATGATGCACTTTGACAGGCTGTCATTTTTACTTTTTATATATTCTTTCAAAAGTGCTACTTTAGTATAGTTTGCAAATATGAATATTACTTTTTTTTTTTTTTGCTGTGAATTATTTTAACTTTCAAAAGAGCAATAATCTTTTAGTCTGTTTAAAATATTTCTTTTATTTATATAATTTACATAATTTATATTTTTGATACTACTTTTATTACATAATTTATTTACTTAGACTAGTTGCTTTGAATTTTTTTAGTTTTCAAAAAAAGCATTAATCTTTAATCTGTTGAAAATATTTCTTTTTACTTATATTTTTATATAACTTTTATTTATATAATTTATATTTTTATAGTACTATTATTTTTATTCCCAATTTATTTACATTGACTAGTTTTTACATATTTGTTAAACTTGCTTTGATCTCCTCAGTGTGTAGTGATTGACAACCTCAGTTTTATTTTAGTTTACCAGACTTCCATAGTTACCTGTATAGTACTCTTGTCTGGCATCACCCCATAGTCAGAATCACTTACTCGTCCTTCTTATTTGAGAGAATTTAAAATGTCAACCCTGTTCATTAACCATCCACTCTCCACAACAGCTTTCTCAGAAAGCCTGACTGCACATTTAATTCCTTGAGTTATTGAGTTATTGAATTATTTGCAGATCATCATCATTGCACTCCGAACATGTCCATAGGTGCTCAGATCCCCTCCTCAGCAATTCCCTCAGTGTCCAGTGACTGACGACTCCAGTTCTATGTTGGTTGATAAGTCTTCTCACACGGCCACTAAGTGTCTCATTTCTGGCTGTGCCCAACTTAACTCCCATTTCCATCATCCGAAGAAGTGACGTGGATCTGTGTTTGTCGAAGTCATGTGCTCTTCCCACATCTCGGAGGGCATTGATGATGTCCGCCTGATCCATTGGTTGCCCATCCTCAACGACAGCGCAGCTAGCCAACCTTTCCGCTCTTTCATTTCCTCGTAATCCCGCATGTCCAGGGACATAGACAAAGGTGACCTTACGTATTTTGGATTTCTGCAATGACTCTACCCATTGCATGCGTACAGAGCCCGCCTCCACTTTTTTTATCATGCTCATCGAATCACTCAGTATACATGCGTGGGTGTAGTCTTGTGACTCTAACCATTTGAATGCCTTGGTCACTGCCATTGCCTCCATTGTCATGCTACTCATGGTCACGACATATGCACCACTGTCTTCGTAGACTATTCTGCCTGCTGAGCGTGCTGTAAATGCCCATGCACTTCTTTGGTGTCGTCTTACAGATCCGTCTGTATAGATGACTGCATCTTGCTCATCGGTGTTATCACAGATGAGACCGTTGACCTCAGCATTAACCACGACCGGGTTCTGTTCCCTACTTTTCCTGTCAAGTGTGACAATACATGAGAAAGTCCCCTTGAATGACGTAGGCACCGGTATCCACTCCTCACCAACGCTGATATTGGTAAGCCCACAGACCTGTTTGATGACATCTTCTGCTCAGCCCACCCATGATTTGCCTCTTTTTAGCCTGTCACCTTTCTCTGTGTTGAGCACGTGGTGCAATGGATGCTCTGTATCTGAATTTAATCTTCAGGTATGCTCGTGCTCTTCAGATCTTGATTCTGTCAATGACTCTTGAAATCATGGAAATGCTTACTCTGTACTGCACCACTCATGGGACTGCACCGTCATCAGCATAACCTCATTGATTTATTTTTAACCACCCTCCCACAGAATTCTGTCAACTTTGCCATTTTAACTTCCTTTACCAATGTTTTCAAATAAGCAACTTTCATAACCATGTCTTGCTTCAAATGCAGGAAATGGTCAGGCTGGGCAGTTCTGCTCCTCCTAGCCTTTTGCCACATTCCAACTGCACACAGCGTCAACCTATCAAGTTCTCCATGTCATTCCACCAGAAATATTTTATTGCTTGAAATGTGTTTTCTGTTTCTAGGAAACAATTATAAACATTTTTAAAAATAAAATATCTGGTTTCTTTCCCATTTTGATAATAATAAATTGTGTGGGTCCAAATTGTTCACTAAAATCAAGAATGTAAGTTCAATACAATATTTGAGTAAATATAAGTCTCTGTAAGTAAATAACACACATAGATATTATATATTTCATCCAGAGACAAGAGACAAATCCAGCAACTGAGCTGAGTGTGATCAGTGACCCACAGCTGACTGCATGTGTCAGGATTGGTGAACAAATAAAAATTCCACTCCACCTGCCAGCAGTGCTCCTGGAAACAGATTATGCCAGTCTGGCCAAGCTAGTAGGGATCGAAGAGAGAAGGCAAGCCAGCAATCAAAAATACATTGCTGAAGTCAAATGTGTTGGGCAGAAAGGCATTAATAAATCACAACACAATGTGTCAACACCCACTTAAAGTTCTTTTAAGGACAAATGATGAAGAGGACTATTCATTCCTTTAGCAATCATTGGGTAATTGCCAGAAAGAAAGAAAATACATATTGTGCTAAAACTAAAGCTGTAGCTATCTCAGAACAAAACTTTAAATAATTATGAATGTAAGAATAAATGGTTCATTTAGTTATAAAAACATGCATGCAAAAACTTTAGTGTTTCTTTCTACTCTTAAAGCACACAGCGAGCATTTCTCTCTTGCTGGTAGCCTATGCATTTGCAATGCAGGAAAAGTGCTATGTACTCGCAATTCCTGTCAGTCAGACAGCCACACATCTCTATACAAAGGTAAGAAAACTATCCCATGTAATTGATTTAATTTAAAACTGTTTTATGTAGCATGTACAGAAATATTAATCTGTAATTAAAACAGGGAGAAGGAATCAGACTTAAGACAAGAATACATGATAAGAGTACAGAACTTTTGTCTTAACAGAACTGATACAGAGTCTACAGTAGAACTTTATGACATGACAGAAATGATATATAATCTACAGCAGGACTTTATGACTTGACAGAAACTACATTTAATCTACAACCGTACTTTATGACTGGACAGAAACTACATTTAATCTACAACAGGACTTTATGACTAGACAGAAACTACATTTAATCTACAACAGGACTTTATGACTAGACAGAAACTACATTTAATCTACAACCAGACTTTATGACTAGACAGAAACTACATTTAATCTACAACAGGACTTTATGACTAGACAGAAACTACATTTAATCTACAACAGGACTTTATGACTAGACAGAAACTACATTTAATCTACAACAGGACCTTATGACTAGACAGAAACTACGTTTAATTTGCAACAGGGTTACAGGAACTAGCGACTACTTACATCAGGATCAATAACCATCAGCAGATAAATATCCTACTCCACTTCCTCACGGTGACTCTGGTAAAAGAAAACTCGTACTAGCCGACCTCAGCAACCTGGTATCCAAAAAATGCATGAAAAAGTCAGATGTGTTGTGTTGAAAGGTGCAAATATTACATTTTGCTTCAAAACATTACATCTTGCTGTTAACTATAGCATGTCACATCTTGCTGTGAAACCACAACATATCACATCTTGCTGGAAACTATAACACATCACATCTTGCTGGAAACTATAACACATCATATCTTGCTGGAAACTAAAACACATCACATCTTGCTAGAAACTATAACACATCACATCTTGCTGGAAACTATAACACATCACATCTTGCTGGAAACTATAACACATCACATCTTGCTGTAAACTATAACACATCACATCTTGCTAGAAACTATAACACATCACATCTTGCTAGAAACTATAACACATCACATCTTTCTGTGCCTTAAAAAGAAAAGAAAAAACAGCAATGCTTTATGGCTTCTAATTTGGTCTTTTAACATAGGATTATAGCTTTCTTATGTCTGATATCGCCCGTGCGCTGCCGGGGCCCAAAAGGGGAGTAAGGAATAGCGGCGCTGTACCCTACCAGGCATGTTTGTAAGAGGCGAAAAAGGAGAGTTGGTCATGGGACTGGCTATCTATCTATCTATCTATTGACCTTTCGAGCCGTAACCGGCCCATAGGGCGTAGACCAAGATACACCTTCTCCTATATGAATTTTTGTTCTAGCAGTTTTCTTTTAAAGATATTTTATCAAATCTCGCCATCTGTCTCTGTTCTGTGCAAGCAGTTCTATCTCATTGAGGGAGCCGATTCCTGCTGCTCTTGCCTCTCTCATCAATGTTCTTCTCAGTGTCTCCCTGGGTCTTCCTCTTTTTCTTTACCTGTTGTTTCCCATATGAGGGCTTGCTTTGCTATTCGATTATTATCTCTTCTCATCACATGTCCAACGTATGACCATCGTCTTTTCTTTATTACTGAAGATATTAGTGGTTGATTGGCGATTTCTCTAATTTCCTCGTTTGTTTTGAATTCGTTCCATTCTATACCAAGTATTTTCCTTAGACATTTATTTTCGAATGCGTTCAACTTTGTTTCTATATCTCTTGTTGTTTTCCAGCTTTCACACGCATACTGGCTATCCCATACTGTAAAAAAATAAGTCGAAAAAACTTCACAAACAAGGTACAAAAATAAAAATGTTCAACTCGAATGTTAAGTCGCTCCTATTATATGGCTGTGAAACATGGAGAACAACAAAACTGACAACCATGAAGATACAGACTTTTATTAATGGATGCTTACACAGAATAAAAGGATGGAAATGGCAGGACAAAATCACTAACATGGAATTATGGAAATGTACCAGTCAAATACCAGTGGATAAAGAGATACAGCGAAGACAAAGGCACTGGATAGGACACACACTGTGGAAGCCAACTTAGAGTATTACACAACAGGCCCTTTTTTGGAATCCCCAGGGGAAAAAACAAGGAGGAAGATCAAGGAATTCTTAGAGAAGACAGATAGAAGCAGAGATGAAGATGATGGGGAAGACATGGAATGATCTTAAAAGAATGGCAAAAAACAGAACGACTTGGAAAGTGTTTGTTGAAAACCTATGCTCCACTGAGAGCTAAAAAGGTAGAAGAAGAAGATGTCTGAAATATTTTATTAATCTAAATTCCTTCTTTTGGAGTAACCATTTTCATTGTTTATTTTGTTCATAAAATATTTAGCTTGTGTTTATTCTCATAAAATTTGCCATAAAGATGTGCTTATTTCCATTGTATTAATTTAAAATGTCTCTACTAAACTTGAAAATATTTTTATGATATATCATACCCAAAGAGGTTGTTTATTGATGTATTTTTTATAAAATTGTCAGGAATGCCCAGTAATTGTCCAACAGATTATGAGCCAGTATGTGGGGCTAATGGGAAGACTTATCCAAATGCCTGCCTGGCTTGGTGTGCTGGTGTATCCAATATCATTGCTGATAAACAGTGCAGTGATGTAGATGTGTGCTCATACAAGCAATGTCCTGTCAATATGAAATGTGTGCCACATCCTCAGATATGTTTGAATGAGTTATCAGGAACAGATCACTGTCCACAATATACATGTGGTAAGTTACAAACCTGTCTGCTGTCACCAGATTTGTTTAATATTTATAGTGAGATTATTTTAAGATCCATAAGGGACATGCCTGGAATAACAATTGGAGGTCATAATATAAATAATATAAGGTATGCTGATGATACAGTCTTAATTGCTAAGAGTGAAAATGAGTTACAAGAAATGTTGGACATTATAGTGAAAGAAAGCCAAAATAAAGGACTCAGCCTTAATAGCAAAAAGATAGAAGTAATGGTAAAAACAAAGAAAAAGACATCACTGCAATGATAGAGATAAGTGGAACAACATTAAAACAGGTAAATGAAATTAAATATCTGGGAACACTGTTAACCTCAGATGGTAGATGTACAACAGAGGTGAGATGCAGAATGACTCAAGAAAAAGCAGCTTTCCAAAAAATGAGGAACATACTATGCAATCCATTTTTGACAATAGAAACAAAAAAAAAGAGTTCTTAGATGTTATGTAGAGTCAGTCTTAACATATGGATGTGAATCGTGAACAATAGGACAACAGACAAGAAAATCACTGGAGTCTGTAGAAATGTTGTTTTACAGAAGAATGTTGAGAATACCATGGACAGCTAAGAAGAGTAATTAAAACATTCTGAAAGAAGCTAAAGCAAAAAGAGAGCTAAATTTCCAATATTAGAAAGAAACAATCATAATTTTTTGGTCATGTAATGAGAAGGGAACAGCTGGAATATATTATAACAACTGGGAAAACACGCGGGACAAAGAGAAAGAGGGAAGCAAAGAGCAAAGATACCAGACAGCTTAAGAGAAATGCTTGGCAGAAAGTCAACAACAGAAATTATAAATAACTGTTGAGATCGAAAATTGTGGAGAGACATGATCATCTACGCCAGCAGGCTTGGTACTTGATAATGATGATTATAAAATTAAAAGAATTGTCTCATATTTAAAAAAAGGCTTCTTATATGGCATTGAAAAAAAAACTGTGATGAATTACATTCAAAGTGACCAACCTGAAGAGGTAAGAAATAAGAGAATTTTGTATTTCTTGAAGTGGATCCATTATCTTTACTCCTGCTTACTAAACCAAGTTCTAATGCTGTTATTTCAGTATTTAGCTGTATTCAATATTTATTTCATTGTTTAACTCCCATGTATGTGCAAGAATTTATTTCACAAAATTTACTTACTTTTAACATTATTTTATGAAGAATTAATTTTCTAATTCACAGAGCTCTATCATAATTATTAACTTGTAATTTTAGTAATAATTTTATGGTAATGTTAGTAAAAAAATTATATATGATTACACGCATGTGTGCACACACTTGTGTAATGTGGTAGATTAATAGTAAAGTAGAACAGTTACCTTCATTTTTGGCAAAATTGTTTGTTCTTTTTGGGGGTATTTTTTCCCAGTTACTTGTCAATGTTATTATATTGTGACAGTTGATGAAAGGGAGGATTGCAATTCACATAACCATGACCCAGTTTGCAGTAGCACTGGAGAGGAGTTCACCAACATCTGCATGCTCTACAGTAATAGAAAAACCTTTGGATATTGGGGTCATTGCCAGGTAATATTTGCCACTTGCCCAAAAAATCAAACTTGCATTTGTTTCTTTGGATCATTATCACTAAATTTAGCTTCACTTTTATGGTAGTTAATAATAATTTGGTTCAAATTTATATATTTTTTTTCAAAAGCAAAGCAAAACAAGAAAATGTTTGATTTTGTTTTTCACCTTACTATATGTATACACTGTATGCGAATGTGGAAAGTTTTGCAAAAAATCTTAGTTACTGTTATTTTTTTCTAATTTTAATTTTAAAACACATAGCAACATTTCAGGAGGGGATTATGTTAAAATCAGAAAACAAAAGATACAAGACATAGGAAATGAGGTCAGACTACACAAATGCACTTGCATGCATTCTGCAGTCAGATCTATCAATCCAGTAACTGCAGATTCAGCCTTGGGAGAGGCTGCTCTGTAAAACAGTAAAAGGTCAAGGCAAAGAAATGCATATAAATGTGAAACTGCAGTAAAGCTGATTGTATAGGAGAAATGAAAAAATAAATATTAAAAAATGGTTTAGTTAAAGCTTTATGTAATCAGTGGATGACACAATTAGACAATGTTTTGGCTCATTAGACCTTCAGCAGGAGCAAACAACATACACACAGATATGTAAGTTAACATTTTTACAGTGTATGTAAGTTAAAATATTTTAAAATACATATCTGTGTGTGTTTTCCTGCTGAAAGCCTATTTAGCCGAAATGTTGTTCAATTGTAAAAAGGTAGTAAAGTACCCCTGTCACGCCAAGTGGTGTATAGGGAATATGGTGTTAGTGACCATAAATTTTACAGACCTTCGGCACATGATTTTTGGGGTAATGTGGTCGGTATTACACCCGTGCCACTTTACTTTCCCAGAAAAAAATCCGGTACCCATTAAAGGTTGGGTGAACCGGAAGCCGTCGGTTGGGATCGAACCCTACCTCTTGTCCTTTGTAGTCCAGTTCACTAACCACTGAGCTATCGCGGTTCAATTGTGTCATCCGTTAATTACGTAAAACTTTAGTCATACCATTTTTTCTATATTTTTTTGTGTAAAACAGCACCGAGCTTATTAAAGCATTAAAATATTACCAAACTGCTAACAAATTATGATTGCTTACAACCAACTGTCACCAAAGGTCACATAGATTTATGCATAATTTGGCACATGAAACAATAATTTAGGTATTTTTTTAAATTATTGATCTTGAAATAAATTTAAGGAGTTAAGAATAAATTGATTATAAAAAATATGTGCACAAGAAAAAGCTTTTTTTTAAAAATTCATATAGTGAGTTATTTTTTTCAATTCAAATAGTGAGTTAATTTTTTCTTATATGAAATGTGAACTTTCAACAGTTATAGGTACAAATGTGATTAAAATAAGTCACAGTGTTTGATATCTGATAATTGGAGCAAATAAAATTATATTGTTGGAATACAGGCTTAACTATCCAAGTCCAAACAATCTCCTCATTGACAACTTTGTCTATCTTGAATGCACCTCTTCTTCAGATTAGTAAACATTAACTATAATACCAACAACAGAGTCTCTAAAGCCAGTCTACATTTTGAAGGACCGACTGTGTGTGGGATGATTGATATAAATTTTTCTATTGACCTTTTGAGCTGAAAATGACACTTCGAGCAAACATTTTAAAAAATTTTTAATATCTAACAATTTTTTGCAGATGTCTATCAGACTTTTCACAAGACTCTTGATGATTTAAAAAAAAAAAAGAAAAAAGTGGTATGGTAACAGCTTTATGTGGTGATTAACAAAACAAAAGTTGACATTTTGACTTTTGTTTTTGTTAATCTTGGTTGCGCTGAGGATCCTTAATCGGTACCACCCCATTCTCCACTCTGATCCCACTACCCGCCTACTTTTCAGTGATCATCTTTTGGTACCCTTCAAATGTGACAGGAGTCTGAGAGATATTCTTGTCATGAGATACTTCCCCTGCTCAAACCACATACACCTTGGTACTGTCCACTGTGGACGTCGAGTTTGCAGAACTTGTGACTACATGCTCTGCACCGATTTAGTCTTGTTCCCTAATAGGTAATTCGAGATCAAGGAGGGGTTTACTTGTGTGTCATATAATATCATCTATGCCAGAATATGTAAGCATTGCCAGATGACGTATGTGGTTGAGTCTGGACAATGATTGAGTGACAGATTTTGCATCTTCGCGATGTTGAGCAAAAGACTGACAGCCCGGTGTCTGCCCATTTCAACTCCCCCGGCCATAGTGGTAAATCTGACATGCAAGTTACCAGCATTGTCTTGTGTCACTCCAGCAATCGCAGCCGGTTTGCCCTTGAGAATTGCCTCATTGTCCAGTTGTGTTCGCTGTCCCCCCATGGCATGAACATATTGCTCTCATATACATACGACACCTACCACACATTTTTTACCCCCATGCGCTACCAAACCTATACATGTATGTATATTTATCTGCATATGTATTGGCACATTTAGACACCTTCGGGTTTTGTTTTGTGTGCTTTTTGGTAATATATACGGATTTATGCCTGCACACATGTATGGTTAGGTACACATGTTTTTTTTACACATCTGTTCATTGTGCACACACACAGTTAGATACACACAGTTTATACGTATCTTGTACCCACCTCCCCATATCTTTAGAACCTTTCCGTCCTCCCACCTGACTGCCTGGTCAGTGAGATATATAGTTGGTCATCCCGCCTAATTTTAGTTCATTCAGAAATTGAGCACACTCTGGACCATAGGGAAGTGACCTTTTTTTTATTTCCTTTCTCAAGTATCTAGCATATTATCACCAAGTAGTTAGATTTGTGTACATATCTTTATATATATTTTTGTATTGTTGTTTGTTGTTCCAGCTGAAGGCCTACTTGGCCGAAACGTCGACTTTTGTTTTGTTAATTACCACGTAAAGCTGTTACCATACCACTTTTTAATTTTTTTAAAATCGTCATTACCATCAGCTTTACAGCAGCTTTGCATCTCTATGCATCTTGATGCCTTTACTCCTTCACAAGACTCTTGGTGTGGTATGCCACACATCCCTGTTCCATACAGGCCTTTCATTCTCAACAAAAGAAATTGACCTCACTACATACTCATATGTTCTTGAAACATTTCATAGTCCCATTAAACATGGAGCATTTTGTCTCTGTGCTGGGATGCAATACATTTGGTTATGTTGGTAAACATACCTGAAGATTTAGAAAATTCCATGATCTATCTAACAAAAAATTCATCATAAAGTGGCAAGAGAAATGAGAATTGAAGTCCTATTGAAATCCAAAATTCAAAAGCTCTATTCTATTCTATTCTATTCTATTCTATTCTATTCTATTCTATTCTATTCTATTCTATTCTATTCTATTCTATTCTATTCTGTTCTATTCTATTCTATTCTATTCTATTCATAGAATCAGTTTCATTGCAGTCAGGGCTTCCCCATATCTGCTCCACCGCCCATCTTATCATTTCTCGAAGTGTATGCAGACTGATTGTTCATGTAAGGTGTTATTTATAGATATATCTGCTTTTCCCCACTAAGCAGTCTGAATCAACCAGACCCCTTTTCCACCTTTAGACTCCTCAGTCTCTCAATATATAAATCAGGGATGGCCAATTTCTTTCAAATGGCGGGCCACTTTTTTATTATTTTTTTTCTGTGGCAGGCCACACACATAACAACATCAATACAAATAAACTTGACATTTGTTTTAAGGTAATATTTTTGTTATTTATCCGCATTATTTGCTTACATAAATCATTTTGTTGCAACAGAGTTAAAAATGCCTAGTTGATTTATAAAAATGAATAAAAAATGCTATTTATATTGTTTAACAAACATGTTTTAGTTAGGTCATTTTAAAGTTGACATGTAACAAACCTTAATGAGAACAATGTGGATGTTAATGTGCAGCAACAAGTTCATCAAAGTCAATGTGTAAAGATTATGATCATATTCGTAATAAATCCTGAAGGTGGCCATCAGTGAGTCGGTTTCTTTGTGACGATTTAATCTCCTTCATTGTTGAAAAAGCGCATTCACATATATATGTGCTTCTGAACATAGAAGTAATTTTCAAACTGAAATCACTCAATACAGGATATTTTTCCCGTGGCACAAGTTTCCAAAAGTCAACTCCTATCTCCATCCTTGATTGGAAAAAGGGTTCACTTTGGAGGTTACATAACTCCAACTGAAAAGTGTCATGTTGTTGGAAAATATCACACTTCATAGGGTTGTTAAACAATGCCAGTTCTGGTCGTATACCACTGAAGTCAGAAAATAGTTCATTGAATTGATCCAATAGTTTGTCTAACATTAATACAGAAAATTTGAAATCGTGTCACTGCACTCCTCAATCAATTCTTTGCACGAAGGAAAATGAATGAAGTTTTCTTTGGCCAGGGTAAATCTAAAAACTTTTAGTTGACTTATAAATCCATCTAGGTGTTCTACCAAATCTGAGACTGTTTGGGAACGTCTCTGTAGCTTCACGTTGAGTTCATTCATGTGCTGGGGAATATAAGTTAAAAAGGCCAATAGGCTGTTAAAATGTGGATCAGACATTTTTCTGATCAGTTCTTTGTTGGTATCATGTTTCTCTAAAAACTGCTTTATCTCGTTTCTCAAAGCAAAAGACCGCCTCAAACAATTCCCTCTGCTTAGCCAGCATACTTGTGTGTAGAGCATTAAATCGCCATATTCCGCCTCAACTTCTAACAGAAAATTTATAAACTGTCGGTGTGTCAAAGCCCGATTCCCGCCTTTTATTAAATTCACACACTTTATTACAGTTTTCATAACATCCTCCACGTCTAGAATCTTGCCACACAGCGCCTCCTGGTGTATAATGCAATGTAATGCTGACCAATGGATTCCAGCCGTCCTTAATAATCCAACTAAACCTGTTTGAGTACCACACATTGACTTAGCGCCATCTGTCACTATTGCTAAAAGTCTGTTTATGTCACCGATACCATTAACAACTTTCATAACTGAGTCATAAATGTCTTGACCTTTGGTCATATTATGCAATGAATCTAAAGCTAGTAGCTCTTCATTGATAATAAAGTCTTTTGAAACAGTTCTTATGAAAATTAAAAGTTGTGCTGTGTCTGATATGTCAGTAGATTCATCCAAAGCCAGAGAAAAGTAAGCGAATTTGTAACGACACTCTTTAATTTACTAGATATATGAGAAGTTATTTCCTCAACCTTCTAGTGACTATCTGTTTTCATAGTGGAACGCTCTTAAAATGACTGGCAATGTTTTCTTCCCCAAATGCACGCGCCATATTAATAGAACAACGCTTTACGAAGCCACCGTCACATAATGATTTTTTTTTTATTTCGCTATCTCTGCACTTGCAAGAAACGATGCCATTAAGGAACTTGTTTGTTTTGTTGTTAATGTAGTAAAAACAGATTTTTGAGCACTAACCTTTTTCTTCAAATCGCACACAAGTGTAGAACGTATTGTCCCAATGTAGTCCTTGTATTTAGCGGCGTGGTGCTGTGTGTAATGCCGTTTAAGATTATACTCTTTATTCACAGACAACACTTGCAAACAAACAAGGCACTGTGGTTTGCTATCCCTATTGTTGATAAATAAAAAATCATTTTCCCAATTCTCATGAAAAAAAATGATTTTTTCATTTAATTTACGTTTATTGCTCATATTATACCACGACCAAAGCAACAGACAATGAAAACACAGATTACAACAATAGCACTGTTTCCTGTTAAAAATGGAACTGTTCACTGTAACTCGACAAAATCAGAATGATCAGATCGGATATCGGATATATAATTTTGACTGATGAAAAGAGGATTGGAGAGAAAGAAACGGAAAGTAAAATAATTGTGGGGTGAATGTGTTGGGGAGGAGGAGGTGGGTGACAGTATTTCTTGGCGGAAACTGTTTGAATTCGCCGAACCGAGAGTCAGTTCTAGAATCATTCATCGGCTTCTTCATTTGTTTCAGTTGATCGCAGGATGATCAAACGGAAAAAAAGGATGGGTCGGGAATGACGGGAAGGCGACATTAAACTAACTTCTAGAGTGTTCCGAGTGTTAAACATAGGTCTACTCATACTATTATTCTTCTTTGATTTACCTCGGATGTTTCCACCAATAAATATTCTTTATTTTAAACAAATCTAGAGAATATTTGAGTTAGCTTTCTCCACGGTAGAAGTTAATGTAACAAATTTTAAATCAATTTTACCCAGGACATTTTGCTCAATGCAACCTGATTTTATTTTTTATCCACTGCGGGCCATAAAAAGGATGTCGCTGGCCACTTGTGGCCCGCGGGCACCTTATTGGCCATCCCTGATATAAATCATTGTCCCACCCATTCTCTTGCTCTTCTCTTAAAGAGTGAAGAACAAACTTGATGATGTCTTCTTTGTCCACAGTTAGGCTCTGTATGCTGTAGCAAAACTATTTTTTTTAATTATTTGTTGCTCTATAAATTTAATTATTGTATTTGTTTTTTATTGACATATGCTAGGGATGATCAATGAATAATGGATTATATTTCTCAGAGTTCTTGCTCAAATACAGGAGTTGTATGTGGGGTTGATGGTGAAACATATACCAGCGAATGCGCAGCTTTAGCTGCTAAAGTACACGTTGATTATTTCAACAAATGTCAAGCTTTTGGTAATCTAACAGGTGGGTGCTGTTTTATTATTATTATTTTTAACTTTAGTAACTTTGCAGGTGTCATGGAATGTGGTGAAAATTTGGCATTTTGTGGCTTATGGATAAAAGCCTGAGA
Organism: Megaustenia siamemsis; assembly: GCA_032433765.1. Taxonomy (NCBI): domain Eukaryota; kingdom Metazoa; phylum Mollusca; class Gastropoda; order Stylommatophora; family Ariophantidae; genus Megaustenia; species Megaustenia siamemsis. Next base: position 149,225,868 of record JAVIAB010000051.1, on the reverse strand, counting down.
TAAAATGAAGAGATTTGGTAGCTTTGCTGTGTTAAAAAAGTGAAGACATTTGGTAGCTTTACTGTGTTAAAAAAGTGAAGACATTTGGCAGCTTTAATGTGTTGAAAGTGAAGACATTTGGTAGCTTTACTGTGTTAAAAAAGTGAAGACATTTGGCAGCTTTAATGTGTTGAAAGTGAAGACATTTGGTAGCTTTACTGTGTTAAAAAAGTGAAGACATTTGGCAGCTTTAATGTGTTGAAAGTGAAGACATTTGGCAGCTTTACTGTGTTAAAAAAGTGAAGACATTTGGCAGCTTTACTGTGTTGAAAGTGAAGACATTTGGCAGCTTTACTGTGTTGAAAGTGAAGACATTTGATAGCTTTACTGTGTTGAAAGTGAAGACATTTGGCAGCTTTACTGTGTTGAAAGTGAAGACATTTGGTAGCTTTACTGTGTTGAAAGCGAAGACATTTGGCAGCTTTACTGTGTTGAAAGTGAAGACATTTGGCAGATTTACTGTGTTGAAAGTGAAGACATTTGGCAGCTTTACTGTGTTGAAAGTGAAGACATTTGGTAGCTTTACCGTGTTGAAAGTGAAGACATTTGGTAGCTTTACTGTGTTGAAAGTGAAGACATTTGGCAGCTTTACTGTGTTGAAATTGAAGACATTTGGCAGCTTTACTGTGTTGAAAGTGAAGACATTTGATAGCTCTACTGTTTTGAAAGTGAAGACATTTGGCAGCTTTACCGTGTTGAAAGTAAAGGCATTTGGTAGCTTTACTGTGTTTAAAGTGAAGACATTTGGTAGCTTTACTGTGTTGAAAGTGAAGACATTTGGTAGCTTTACTGCGTTGAAAGTGAAGAGTGTCTGAAATAAAAAAAATATCTTGTAACTTTACCATGTAGGCAATAAAACTAACAATTTTGGAGTTATCAAGCAGCAATAGAGATGTCATTTTTCAGAAGAGTGCTCTAAAATATAAATAATTTAAGATATTTCTGGAAAACAAAATGTAAAAAAAACATTGGTTGTACACAATTTTTAAACAAATGTAAAACGTCTCTTTTTTTTCAGTGCAACCTTTGATATGTCTCAAATGATAACTGAAATACTGATATGAAAATAAATGTGTATCGTTGATAATTACATTATTGTTAATAAATTAAATATTAAACACCTGATATGCCTTATTTTCGTGACTTCAACATTTTTGGCCTAAGTGAAGATTTCCTTTCATTTTGATTTTTAAAATATTGTATCATGATTTTTCTTTCTTTTAAATGATTTGGTATGCATGTAGTCATTTTGTGACATGTTTTTTTTGTGTATTTCTCCTTTGCAACCAACAATATTTATTTTTGTAGAATTTTAAAGAATATAAAGTCTATTATTAAACAAGGTTTGTACAAGTTGCTTCCAACTCTAGAACCAAACTCTTATCATTAAGGATCAAAAAAACTATATTTAATGTACATTTTTATAATACCCATAATCAAATTTGCATAATTTTATTAGCAAGACTTGTGTCACCTGAAAATATTAAATAATTTTGTGACAAAATATTTTATAAATTTCAGTTGGTGGAACAGTGAGAACTTTGTCTTGCAGTCATGTACACTGTCCGCCAATTTATCCAATTGATTGTGTTGGCATTGTACCTCCTGGAGCATGCTGTCCTGTTTGTGGTAGGTTTTTTTAATACATGTTTTAAATTATATGTACTGTACATGTCTATAAAAACCTGTACACACATGGCCACCAGGGTCCTGATCACAGTGAGGGGAGAAAAGAATAGAGCCACTGTCACTTGCCACACATGTCGTAAGAGACATCTAAATATGTTGGGGTCAAGGTGTAATAGGTGGTGATGTTATTTATCTTGATGTTATTTACATTAATGTTCATCATTCACAGCACAGCACATGAGTCAACAACGTTAATCATCACAGACTATTCTCAGTCATAATACATAATCAAGTTTATTGATCTCTAACTTGGCACGTGATACATAATAGTGGAAGCACTTATATGAGAATTCTATTTATCTATTGTCCTTTCGAGCCGAAGACGGCACATAGGGCAGAACCACAATCTCAAAAACAGAAACCTCGTGTGGCAAAATGGCACATATAGCAGAGATCACTGCTTCTAAAATAAATCTATGGTTCTGTTTCCATAACAATGCATTTTACAATGACAGCTTGTCAAGCCATCGATCAATCTCCTTAGTTGCCTCTTACAACATGCCTGGAAGGTCACAGTGTCACTATTCTTTACTTACCACATAAAGAGGCCCCAGTAACACACGTGAGAGAATGGAATGGCGATCCATGGTAGCCAACCTTCGTTGCGGAGACGGCACCTGATGATGATGATGATGATGTGTATGCACACTGACCTCGTTATGTACTCTTCTGGTTATGTGGGCGTTATGCGCACATTTCTACACAGATATGATTGTCCCCGTATGGGTGTTCATATGCATGTATGTGTTCATATATATGGGTATTATATAGAAAATCACTAGTCTGTAGAAATGTGGTTTTACAGAAGAATGTTGAGAATACCATGGACAGCTAAGAAGAGAAATGAAAACGTTCTGAAAAAGGTCAAAGCAAAAAGAGAGCTAATTTCCACTATTAGGAAGAAACAATCATCATTTTTGGCCATGTAATGAGAAGAGAACAACTGGAATATATTGTAACAACTGGAAAAATTGAGGGACGAAGAGATAGAGGGAAGCAAAGAGAAAAAATACCAGACAGCTTAAGAGAATGGCTTGGCAGAAGGTCAACAACAGAAATGATAAATAACTTTTGAGATAGAAAGTTGTGGAGAGACATGATCACCTACGCCAGCAGGCCCAGTATTTGATGATGAGGATGTTACAAAGGTCTTTGCCAGTGCTACAGAGTTTGTGCGTCTGAGCTAAAGCCATCTTTAGTACCTTCGCTAGTGTGTGGTGGGCATGAATAAAAAAACTGTAATAAAGAGACGATCTGAGCACTATTAGAGTTTTGTATTGCAATGAAGATGATCTGAGCACTATTAGAGTTTTGTATTGCAATGAAGATGATCTGAGCACTATTAGAGTTTTGTATTGCAATGAAGATGATCTGAGCACTAATTAGAGTTTTGTATTGCAATGAAGATGATCTGTTGAGACTGTAAGTCAGACGAGAAGTCGGGAGGTGGGAGGGGGTAGTGTTGGAAACCAAGCCATGTGATTTGATGAAAAATCTGATAAGATTTGGTGGCAAGAAAAAAGAAGGTGATGACACTGGTGGTGTGAATGTACTTGTTGCTTATTTGTTATTGAATTAATTTTTTTGGTATTATTACCTTTTGTACAGTATTGGCCGGTAGTGTGTAGATTTCCTGTCTGTCTAGGCCTCTTTTGCTACCACAGAGAGGGCAAATGGTAAAACTCAGAATTATTGTTTCCTTTTGAACTGTTTTATGGACAGGGGTAAACAACCCCTGCTAACCTGCTCGTATAGATTTTTAACTATGAAAGGTAGTTTTGCAGAAATTATGTTGACATAATTGTCTTTCTGTGTATGTCTCTTGTGTATTTTTATTTGGTTACAAGCATCTTGAAGCCAGTCATCATTTTATTTTTTTTTCAGCTGCCCAGTTAAAGCTGCTGTGGGACTCGCGTTTAATGATGGCTGCAGCTAGTCATACAAAAACAAAAGTCATATCTGTCTTCAACATGTTGAGCCAATTATCCAACCATATCTCTGTGCAGGAATGTGATGCTTTTGGTTATGTTAGTGTCATAGGTGAACTCATTGTCATCATTGGATCACTTGTTGCACAACCATCGGCACTGCAGGTTTGTTAAACACTGAACAAATATGTAATGATGTTATTATCCTTAATATACTTTTTTAATAGCCTTCACTAAATATTTTTTTAAAACTGTCAGTGGAACAGTGATCATCATCTGGTTGCATGGCCTTTGCAGAACGTTACATTCACCACAGCCGTTTGAAGGAATCTCTGTCTCTCCCACTTCTTCTGTTGTCACGTTCTAGGTCTTCTGTCATTCTGGATGTCATCTTGGATGTGCTGATATTCAGGAAAATTAGAAAATTGACAAGTAACCTTGAAGATACCAAAATTTTATTGGAGAATTTAGTATAAAAGTAAAAAGTAAAGAGCCCCATCACGCCAAGTGGTGACCATCATTTTTATACACCTTCATCACATGATTTTTTTGGGGGGTAATGTGGTCAGTATTATGCCTGTGCTGCTTTACTTTCGCAGAAAAAAATCTAGTGCCCGCTGAAGGCTGGGTGAACTTGGAAGCCGTCAATCAGGATCAAACCCGACCTCTTGTCCTTTGTAGTCCAGTGCACTAACCACTGAGCTATCATGGCTCCCAGAATTTATTATGAAAAAGACAAAATTACTGAGATCACTCCATGATCGTTATTTTGATGATGACATGATAATTGATGAAACTACAATTCATAAACTTCACAAACTTTGGAATATGGTTTGCCACAATTAGGAAAGTGTGATTTTGGGATGAACAAATTATATGCTTGAACAACCAATAACACTGTGGAAAAGATGACTTAAGGTATAAATAAAATGTGTGTGTGAACAATCAAATAACAAGAAGGGAAAGGATACTTTATGATATAAATCAAATTTAACCAATGATCTACTTCAGCCATCATACATGTGCATAATTTAACCAATGATCTACTTCAGCCATCATACATGTGCATAATTTAACCAATGATCTACTTCAGCCATCATACATGTGCATAATTTGCCAACTGTTAAATGAGTGTGATCACATATAAAACAACTTAAAGTGCTAGGATGTTAGTTCTGTTAATTAATAAATGTTACAGTAATCATATCTATCACAAAACTTAGACTATTCAAATCAAATGTACTATCAACCCTTACGTATGAGTGAGAGCTGGAAAACAACAAGAGACATAGAAACAAAGTTGAATGCATTCGAAAATAAATGTCTAAGGAAAATACTTGGTATAGCATGGAACGAATTCAAAACAAACGAGGAAATTAGAGAAATCACCAATCAACAACTAATATTTTCAGTAATAAAGAAAAGACGATGGTCATATATTAGACGTGTGATGAAAAGAGATAATAACTGAATAGCAAAACAAGTCCTCATGTGGGAAACAACAGGTAAGAGGAAAAGAGGAAGACCCAGAGAGACACTGAGAAGAACATTGATGAGAGAGGCAAGAGCAGCAGGAATTGGCTCCCTCAATGAGATAGAGCTGCTTGCACAGAACAAAGATAAATGGCGAGATTTGATAAAATATCTTTAAAAGAATTGAAAACTGCTAAAATAAAAATTTAGATAAGAGAAAGAATATCTTGGTCTACAACCTATGGGCCGGCTATGGCTCAAAAGGTCAATAGATAGATAGATAGAAACATATCTAAAATATCTTTGATAATTCAGCAGTGAAATTTACTGTTAATGTGAATTATAAATTTAATTTGTGTATTTTTTTAACCAGGTTGAAGCTTGTCAAAGTGAAGCCAAACGAATTCACAGTCTTCTTAAGATGGGCAGCCCAAACATAGCTTCCTATCTGACTTTGTCACCAATAAGCCTTTCTACCCTTGAGCGTTCATCTGTTAGCTTTACAATGGTAGACCCCATTTTTGACCCATTCAGTGCTTCTGATTCAAGCCACAACGGCTCATGTATGCATATTGAAGATGTGTCATCCAGTTTTGCATATGTATTGTTCTTAATTGTATGTTGTCTTGCACGCAGGGCTATAGAAAGAGATTATGGCTCCTGAGATATGAACACATGCAACAATTGTTTTAGTTTTTTAAAGAGCCAAAGAGATCATAGATACTAAAATGAGAACACATATCTACAATGATTCTCTTAGTTCTTCAAAAGAGCTGTTGATAGAGATCACGGATACTGAGATAAAAACACATCTGTGACACAGTTCTCCTAGTTCTTCATTAGAGTCATAGATTACAGTCATGCTTATAGGGACAAGAACATCTCATAGATGACTCTTCAAGTTCTTCATCAGGGCTGTAGATAAAGAGATAGCATGGTGTTTCTGCTTTCCCTTTTGAATTCTTTCCCTTTTAGGTCTTTGCATTCTGTTACTGTAGAACTTAACAATTTAATCCAATTCTCACTAAAATAATTGATATCTATGGGCTTGTTCTTTTTAATCTGTAGATGAAAGTTTAACTTGGTCTCCATTATCTTTGATGGTGATGTTGATGTAATCCCTTTTAGCTATGAGCTCATAGTTTTTCACAGCCCATGACCTCTCATGCAAAGGTCACTGTGCTTCTCATTTGTGTAGCTGTTGAGTTTGTTGACTAGTAGATATCAGGAGTGGGTTATAGATGCTTTCCTCTTCATCCCAATGGGAAGACAGTCTTCTTAGTGTGTCAATATCCCAGGATTCTCACATCCTGCCAGAAATGTAGCATGTGCCAACTGATCAGATAAGATTCATCATTCTTTTATCAGCATCTGGGGACCAGTCTGAAGAGATGGTATATCCTGGCATTTCCTACCACCTATGGCACTGTCATGGGAAGACAACGATATAATGTTTCTGGGCTACATCTCACACCCTCCATGAAGATTATAATGATAGAGATCTAACAGAGAAGAGTAAGAAAAAAAATGCATTTAGCCCCCTGCAGTGGGAATAGATTAGTTCAGATCAGAGTGTATACCACTTGTCAGTGGATTTTGCATCTGCACTTAAGGGTTCCATCCACTCCTGGCTTCATAATTTGACCATTCACCAAAAACTTATTCTAGCTTGGGTGATCCTGCTAGGAACTAAAGCTTCTGATCGCATAGTTCACAGGATCACAGACACACAATTCCTCCAACTGTGAAAAGGTCAACCTAATATAGAGGGCCCTTGTTTATACAGGCCAAAACAACATAAGTACTATTAAGCTCATTAGCATTGGCACTGCATGAGAGTCAAAAAAAGTATACATTGTGTCGAATTTGTTATTTAAATGAAGAATAATGGAATGACAAATTCCGTGACCATGTTAAAGATAAAAGTACAGTCCTGCTAGTTGAACCCACATATACAAGACTGGATGAACCAAAAATACATGTTAAAAATGGCTATTTTTATCTGGGAGTGACTTTTTTTGCAATAAAAAATGTGTTTGCCTGTTGAGCTGGTAAACTGTTAAGCTAAATATTTGTGTGGTTATGATTTGTTATCCCTGTTTGGAAGCAGCTATAATAATTTAAATCTTATTTTACAATAATTATTAGCACTGATTTGTCTGTATGTATGTGTTGTGTATGCATGTGTGTGTTTGTGTTATTGTGTACCCAAGATAAATATCAAGAGCAGAAAAAGTAAAGCCTGCCATATTTTTTGGAATATAGGAATATGGTGTTAGTGCCCATATTTTTTCTATGACCATAGTGCAATTTTAGATGTTTTGTCTGGTGGTAACCATTTATAGATGCTGGATGAACTCCCAGCCATGTTGATTAGAATTTCCAGTTAATAAATGTGCCAGGACCACCACATCAGCAGATGATGCACTAGCCACTACACCATCGCAGTGTTGTATAGTGTCAATGATCCTTATAAGTATCTTCAATAGTTAAACATTTGATTTACTTTTTATACGCTCTAGCTACAATTGCATGACAAAAGAGGTGAGATGCAAAATGGCTCAGGCAAAAGCAGCTTTAAAGAAAATTAGGAAGATACTATGCAATTCATTTTTGACAATAGAAACAAGAAAAAGAGTTCTTAAATGTGTTATGTAGAGCCAGTCTTAACATATGGATGTAAATCATGGACAATAGGACAACAGACAAGAAAATCACTGGAGTCTGTAGAAATATAATTTTACAGAAAAATGTTGAGAATACCATGGACAGCTAACAAGAGTAATGAAAACGTTCTGAAAGAGGCCAAAGCAAAAAGAGAGCTAATTTCCAATATTAGGAAGAAACAATCATAATTTTTAGGTCATGTAATGAGAAGAGAACAGCTGGAATATATTGTAATAACTGGTTAAATTGAGGGACGAAGAGATAGAGGAAAGCAAAGAGAAAAAATACCAGACAGCTTAAGAGAATGGCTTGACAGAAGGTCAACAACAGAAATGATAAATAACTGTTGAGATTGAAAGTTGTGGAGAGACATGATCACCTATGCCAGCAGGCCCGGTACTTGATGATGATGACAATTATATTGTGGACTACAATTATATGCTTTCTTTATAGAAGAGATACATATCTTATTGCATTATTTTTGTAAAATGTCCAGCTTTTTGTACAATAATATTCACAACAAACCATGCCTAGAAGTATCTAGCTTTTTGTACAATAATATTCACAACAAACCATGCCTAGAAGTATCTAGCTTTTTTTACAATAATATTCACAACAAAACCATGCCTAGAAGTATCTAGCTTTTTGTACAATAATATTCACAACAAACCATGCCTAGAAGTATCTAGCTTTTTGTACAATAATATTCACAACAAACCATGCCTAGACTCCAAATTAAAAAGGATAAAGTAGTAGAGTGTAAAGGTAGCCTCTGTTGTATAACAGTGTAAGAATGTAAAACATTTTAATCTCATGATTGTAAATCACAACCTTTGAAGGTGAATTATCTATGGCTCCTGTCTGCTGTTACTATTTCCCTAACTCAGTGAGCCATACACTCAATGTTAAGTCAGGTCTGTCTGTGTTCCAATATGCCAACTGTCTAGATATAAACATGGCAATGCTGCTTCATGATTATATGAAGATGTTCTGAAAGAGACCATAGCAACAAGAAAACATGTTACCAACATCAGGAATAACTATTTATTTTCATTTTGTAATGAGAGGGGAACAATATTTTATTGTAACACATGAAAAAATTGAAGGAAGAGGGGGTACAGCGAATTAAAGAGGAAAGGTAAGACACTTTAAAAGAATGGTTTAGTAGAAAGTCAATAACACTAATAAAAGATACAAAAGATACAAAATTGTGGAGCAACATTACTTATGCCAGCAGGTATGGCACTTGTTGATGATGATGATGATGCTGCTACTACCTCCCGACATTTCCACCAGAGTTTCTATCAGAACTCTGCTGCTGCTACATTACTGCTGGTCAAACAGATAGATACAACATGTAGAGTTGTAATAATTTTTAAATTGTCAAATATTTTATTTAATTTTATTGTTTGTGTATATTTTACATAATGAAAATTATATTTGTATATTATAAACAATTTTTTCAAAGCTTTAATTATAATATAATGTGTGTGTATATATATATATATATATATATATATATATATATATATATATATATATATATATATATATATATATATATATATATATATGAGTATCTTATGCTATAATTATTTTACTGGAATTGGCATAAGTTCTATTTGGGCTGCAATGAAGCTCACTATTTTAGAGCACAAAGAATAAAAATAAACAATATATACTTATAGTTTTATGTAGAAGGATAGTACCATAGTCAACATATGGTGTTGCCCATAAACATAAAGATATAAGCATAGTTTTTAATTATTTCAAACCTCATTATTCCGTCATGTTGTATGAAAGAGCAAAATATAGTTCAGAAACATTGTGTATATTTCCTTTTCAATTTGATGTTTCCAAATAATGGCAGTTTTCCCAGGAAATCAACAAATGCATAATAGAGAAGTTTTTGTATATTATTTTATATGATGTAAATACTTGTTAATATGTAATTGATGTGATATATTCACAATACAAGTTATATATGTTAAATTGTGTGATATGTGGAAGACAGAGCAGTGAAGTGTATGTATGAAATATGTAATTGAAAAAAAAAACTGTATTTCTAATTTCTTTAAGATTGTGCATTTAATATTTTTAAAATTGTGTATTTTATTTTCTAAAAGTAAAATGCATGTTTTAAACAAAGTGCCATTGTTATATTTTGAAAACAAAATTCTTTTTTAAAGAATATTGTTTTGTCAAATTATCTGTAAGCTTCATTTTGGTATTACAGTATATTGTTTGTCTTGTCCAGTTGTGTTTTGGTCTCCCTGAACTATGCTAACTCCCTCTCTATATATTGACCTTTCGAGCCGTAGCCGGCCCATAGGGCGTAGACCAAGATACTCCTTCTCATATCTGAATTTTTGTTCTAGCCATTTTCAATACTTTTAAAGATATTTTATCAAATCTTGCCATTTGTCTCTGTTCTGAGCAAGCAGCTCTATCTCATTGAGGGAGCCGATTCCTGCTGCTTTTGCCTCTCTCAGGAATGTTCTTCTTAGTGTCTCTCTGGGTCTTCCTTTTTATCTCTTACCTGTTGTTTCCCACATGAGGGCTTGCTTTGCTATTCGGTTATTATCTCTTCTCATCACATGTCCAACATATGACCATCGTCTTTTGTTTATTACTGAAGATATTAGTGATTGATTGGTGATTTCTCTAATTTCCTCCTTTGTTTTGAATGCTACTCCCTCTCTGGTGTGTATTAAATCATAAATATTACTATACAATCCAGTGATCATATGGTTTTTGTAAATTTGTGATCCTTGCTTTGACAGACGTAAATGGATAAAAAAAGAGTAGCAAAAAAGTAGCAAATAAATTAATTATTTCTGTTTAATTTGTTTACAATTTTTTTTCTGAATGCCTTGTCTTGTTCTAACCACATATGCCATGTAATGTCAACCAAAGCTGCAATTTTCTATCCATTCATATGCATAGTGCATGCCATTTTCTAAAAGACTTGGAGATAAGTTAATTATACAAGGCTAATTAATTATCAGCTCTGTACTTCTCATGTTTCACAGTTCGTCAGCAATCCGCTCAATGTTTTCTACATTCTGCTTATAATATTTTACAATTGTTTATAATTATCAATGGTTCATTTATGGACAGGTCTTCAGTATGTCTAATCCATAGTTTCATGTTTTCAACGTTAGTCACAGACTTGAAATCAGCTTTATTTATATTCTTATCTCTCCTAAATCTGTTTTTAACTTCCCCCTCTATGTTTATATTGCCCGCTTGTCTCATTATTCCAGTGAATTCCAGAACATGATCTCTGTCCTGTAATGTTTTAACTGACTTCTCAAATCTCAAATGAATCTTTAATGCAATATTAAAATTTCTTTTAAATTCTCGCAATGCCTTTGTTTCTTCTTGTTTCTTCCCATGGTTTCCTCATCAGTGGCCCCCACCAATTATTTACTCATGTCTCAAAGCTTCACAACATTATTCAAATACTTCACTGTTTCATCAATATTTATTTTAATGTATTTAAACTTATTATGCTTTCAAAATTTGACTTACTGACTTACTTGCTGGTTAGTGATTTCACTTATTTTATACTTTGTAGTTGAGTTATTACTTATTTCATTGATACATATAAATAAACTTATTTTCTTTGCCTATGTTTTAGATGCTTAATCTCATAATCATCAATCATTTTTGCTAGTCATTGTATCTTATCTTGTTTTTACCTCATTTTATAAAAGTTTCATTTGAAGCTGCATCAGTTTTGCCAGTTGTGAGCTGAAGAGGAGTTTACTGGATTACAGCAAAGTGAAATCACAGTTTTATTGTGTTTTTTTTAATCAATTTTTACATGACTTTTTTTTAGATAAATCTGTAATGATCATTTGTCTTACATTAATTTATTAAAGCAGGAAACACCTTATTAAATGGAGAAAGAATATCAGGGACAGAGCTGTTCTGGTGCCCTAATAACAGTAAGACAATTAACTTAAATGTATGTGAAAAAAATAGACAAATAAAAAATAATAGTTAAGGAGCAAATAATTTGACAGAGCAGGCAGAAACATACTCGAAGCTATGTTTTTTTCTTAAGCCAGGAAGATCCAAAACACATTATGGGTATGTTTTAGAACTTTAATGGTCCAGAGATACATATTTTATAGGTAATTGAAAACTAGGATTTTTGGCAGTTTTTTTTTTATTTCATGGGATGGGCTGATAAAGTTTCACGAAACATCTATTTACTTTTATGAATGAATTCAACACTAAGTTTGATGAGGCAATAAATGGGAGTTTAGATCAATAATCACTCATTCCAGCTAGTACAGTATATGACATAGCAACATTCATTTTAATTTGATAATGTGCATATTTTACTATTTGTGAGTACAATATTTTAAGAAATGAACTAGCCATATGAAAAGCGTTAATCTCCATTAAAGCAAACTATTGGAGAAGGAATGTTTTGTACATTTAATGGAAAACTGGTTAATAATATTTATATTGCAGGTTTTGTTTTTAAGTTTTTAAAATTGTATTTATACCTTTTAAATTTTTCTAATCAAATCGAAATTGTGTATTTCTTTAAATATTAAGGTATATTTACTTTTGAAACAATATTTTGTCAACTATCTATATAATAGAATTATTTGATTGCTTTCTAAGAGTTTTATTGAGTCTCAGTCCTAAATAAGGAACAGCACTTAGTAAAGTGCTGTGCTGAGATCACAGTTTAAAGGAAGCTGCCATATATTTTGAATAGTTCATGTGTGGTTGGGTTTTTATTCATTTTTACACACAAGAGGTTTATAATAATTGCTGGAGTGACTCTCTAGAATTTTAATTTGTGTAAATAATTATAAATGTTTACGTAAACATAAACTTTCACATGCATTAAATTAAAAACAGAGTGAGACGGAGGGAGATATTGATGATTGCATTTTTTTTAGAATACTCAAGCAAAATGCATTTGTGTACATTAGTGATATTATTCAACACATTAAAGATTATTGATATAACTAGGGAAGTATATGGTGAACTTTTTGTTATTATGATTTAATGTGGACATGATAGATCCAAAACATATGACATACAATGGAAAATGTTTGAACACCTCAATACTAAGGTGCAGCAGCATTTGAAAGTAAAAGTGTCTGTTTGTTTGTATTCGCCAACTTTATATCTCTAGCGAAGTCCCAAGGAATTGAATTAAGCATAAATATCACATTTTCATATTTTTCACACCAGCAGACATGTGCTTTGGTGTCCCTTGCCATACAGGCAGACATTTTCCAACTTTAGGGGTATTCTCATTTTTATCAGAAAGTTTTACCATTTATCAGGATTTTTTTCCTGTTAATTTTGCCCAGGCAGCAGCCATTTTGGCCTACTCTTTCTGATTTCCAACTGTCAAGGATTCTTTAATGTGTACAGAATGCACACAGGACCTCCTGTTTTTTGCCATTATCAAAAAAGGCCTGCGGTAGACAGAATGAATTTTTTTCTATCGGGGATGAAATAAAAATCCTGTGTCTCACACGTCGTGGCGACTGCATGACCAAACGGCCTTTACCCCTTTGGTTCTGTCATTGCCCCCCGACATACACCAGCAATGGTACTATGTGTCGTAAAGATATTTTTTTTTTTAATAAAAGAGGGCAAGACATCAGATCTCACTACCCAGAAACCAGAGTAGGGTAAAGCCACAAAGGAACATTAATTACATTTTTATTTTATTTTATTTTCCTTTTTTTTTTCATGACTGGTGGGAATTAAACCTGGGACTTTCTCATCTAGAAATTGATGTCTTGCCTCCAGACCCCACAGCCCCACCCGCTAAAATTGTCAGTGTTCTTTCTTCTGTTATAGTCTTCTCTTTCTCATTGATTCAAATACCAGTCTTCACTGCTGTACTAGATGTTCAAGACTTTCACGCTCTAGGATGCCTTATAGACATACAAAAAATATTATCACCATTAAAGCATAATATTGGCAAAGAAATGGTTTTGTACATGTTAATGATGGAAAACTATTATCTATCTATTGTCCTTTCAGCCGAAGACGGCACATAAGAACCACAATTCAAAAACAGAAATTGCGTGCCAAAACGGCAATATTGAGATCTATCTAAAATCTATGGTTCTTTCCATAACAATACTTTTTATACAGCTTGTCACATCGATAATCCTTAGTGCTTAGCCTGGAAGGTGACAGTGTTACTATTCCTTCTTCTAACATGTTTCCATTACTTTAATCTTTGACTTATGGATATTGGACAGAAGCTAAGAATGTTGCAGGACATAAATATGATTACTTTGTTCTATTTATTTGGCCTTACATTGTTCACAGTACATACCAGCTCAAGAGAAAAGAACAATTAACAATTTTTAGATGCTGAATAGACCACAAGAGATTGTAGTATCACTTTTTAAATACCTTAAGGATAAGAGTCTTTGATGAATGTGACTGCTGAACATCTGCCACAACCATGCCCAACATTTGATGAACATAGAAGACTTTTGTGGTCATCACTGGTACCATACCCAGACAAGCAGTATGGTGATGTCACCAGCCTTGAGCTGTTAAATACTTTCTTCGAACTTATTAATATTGACATCTTGAGTTGTACGTAGAAGAAGTTTACAGTCTATCTTTACAAGTTTGACAAGTTTTGCAAGGTTTCTTCTTCTTCTTCTTCACTTCCACATATACCCATTTGGGTGTCAAGGGATATAGAAAGTTCTTGTTCTCACCCCCTAGTAGTTTCAACCATTAGCATTTGATGTTGTACATAAATATCAATGGGAATAAAATGTTAGATGTTACCAAACTAGGCCACATCATTTGGAGGAGGCCAGTGTTCTTCCTTCCTGTTATTTACCTTCTCCAGCCTGTTGAGCCAGGTACCAATTTTAATGCTGCATCAAAAGACAGCATCAAGCTGTATTAAACCCACGTTCAATCCATCGCTATGCCAACTTTAACATTTAATTAAACACAGTATCATCTTTCCAAAACCAGCCTGCATAATTGCAGCAGGTATTGCACCATAAACAGACAATTTCATGTGGCATTCTACAATTCAGTGTCTTATAAGACAAGGGGGCCTATTATTATTAAGCATCATCAATCATGGAAAACTATGACTTCAGCACTATGTCTGTCTTCGATCTGAGGGGAAAATGAATGAATGAATGAATGAATCTTTAGGCCGGAGCTTTAAAATGGTGAATGTGAGATACAGAGCTTGTAAATAATTTCTTCAACATTTGTGTCATTGATAAGTTTGTGAGAGAATGTCATTTTAGTAGTGTTACTGAGAGTTGCAGCTTTAAAAATAAAGTAAAGAGTCAGTTTTACTTCTAGTGAGAATAAAGATTCATAATGAGCATAACCATAGACAATAGATTGAGAATATATGTACTCCACTATAGGTACTCCACTAGCTACCGATGTTCGGACAACCTGTGTTCGATTCCCACTGGAAGCAGTGTGAGTTGTACTTGTGGTTGGAAAAAATACCCCATATGGTCGACAAAGCCACTGGCACAAATGGATACCAGGGTTGCACTCTGGGTAGGTGAGGAATGGTGCCTCACTTGTGAGTTACGATATTTGAGGCGACACTAGAAGGAGTCTCCGAACATTTCTGGATAGGTGGCTGAGCACGTATGGGTAAAAACACACATGCTAAGATGCAGATTCAAATTTTGTATCTTTCTATCTATCTATCTATTGTCCTTTTGAGCTGAAGACGGCACATAGTGCAGAACCACAATCTCAAAAACAGAAACCTTGCGTGCCAAAGTGGCACATATTGCAGAGATCACTGCTCTAAAATCTATGGCGCTGTTTCCATAACAATACTTTTTACAATGACAGCTTGTCAAGCCACCGATCAACCTCCTTAGTCGCCTCTTACGACATGCCTGGAAGGTCACAGTGTCACTATTCTTTACCTCCCTCATAACGAGGCCCAGGTAACACACAACTTTACCTTTTAGGATAAGAAGTACACTGATCTTTTATCATCATTATCATGTGGTTAGTCAGTCCCAAAAATGAGACTGAAATCATCATGTCTTGTCTATCTTATGTGTGAATTAATTATTGTCGGCATCAATCATTTTCTTTTGTAATGGAATGGAACTTTGGTTTTTATTTATAGATATTTAGTAGTTTCTGTGGACACTTCAAGCACCAAGAAAAAATAGACTGGCGAGCTTTATTTTGATGGCAGCAGCTAATTGGTCATCACTGCTTTTAAAAGTTGAAACTGTTTGTTCAAGTTATTCATTTCTGTCCGATCTGTGTCTTTAAATAGTTGTATATATTTCTGCCAATTCTGACCTATAGAAGCAAATCATGGACAGTAGACAGACAAATGAAAAGACAATTAGAGGCCACAGATATGGGATTTCTCAAAGAATGTTGAAAGTTTCATGGACAGCTAAAAAGACAAAAGAAGACATTCTCAAAAAGGCCAACACAAAAAGGGTGCTTCTAAATAACATAAGAAATAAACAATCAACATTTTTTAGGAAAATCATGAGAAGAGGAAAGTTGGAATACTTGTTTACAACTGGCAAAATACAGGGAAAAAGATATAGACAACAAAGAGAGAAGATACTACATAGCTTGGTGTCATGGTATCGAAAACAGTCAACAAAGATTTGATACGATGCACAGTGGAAGGACATGATCGCCTATGCCAACCGGTATGGTACATAATGATGATATATTTGTATC
Source organism: Megaustenia siamemsis (assembly GCA_032433765.1). Classification (NCBI taxonomy): domain Eukaryota; kingdom Metazoa; phylum Mollusca; class Gastropoda; order Stylommatophora; family Ariophantidae; genus Megaustenia; species Megaustenia siamemsis. The sequence goes on along the minus strand of JAVIAB010000051.1, from coordinate 149,209,345 downwards.
ACATTATTAATTTCTGAGTTTGTTTAGTTACAGTTAGTTGAGGGCCACGATATAACTGTAAACAACTTAAAATCCATAATTGCTCAACTACCTGTCCCAGTGGAATCATCAGAATTAACATCTCATCTCATTGAAGGATCCAAACAAAGAAAGGCAACTGCAGTCCCCATCATAGCAGCCACAGCACACGCCAAAGGCATATGGCGTAACCGCACCGAAAGTGACCACAACCAAACTGTCCTTTGTAATATGATATCATCATTCATCATAAGCAATCGGAATATCGAAACATGGTCAGGATGAAAAACACAGCTCACATTGTGCAGAGCACTGAACTCATTAGCTCCGGCAGCAAGCCAAACTTGGAATATGAGGAAACTGCAACAAGGAACACTTTTAGACAAAGCCTCAAAGGTTCCTGCCGCCTATCTGCCATATTGACCGGAAGTCCTTCTTAGTTTGTTCTGTCTTTAAGCTGTTGAAAATCTATATTTGTAAGTCCAAAAGTATCATAAATTGTTTCTTGGTATCATCGAAGCTTACTTGGGATATTGACAACTTATCTTCAAAAACCAGTGTCTAATAAAACTGCTAATAGATGGAGCTATTTCTTAATTTATAAAATTTGAAGATTTGTTCGGATGAGTTTCATTATATAAAATAAACATAAAATGGTATGGGACAGCTAATATTAAAAAAAAAGACAAGAAAGGCATTTTGAAACAGTTTGTCTTGTCTTTCTATTAGTTTAGCTGCATCGTAATATTACATGTTTATTTTACATGCTCCCTGCAGCCATACTCGCAGCCCCATGTAACATTTAATATTTTGTATATTTCATATTTGTGCTTATCTGTTTCATTATGTACCACAGACCAGAGGATATGTTCTTGGCTCGGGTTAACACAGGAGATAAGCTGGGCTGACTTTTAACAATTTTTTATTATTTATTTTCTGCTTTAATGAACCATTTTTGAAAACCTCATTTTGTTTGAGTTGAATGTGAAAGTAATACAAATGCAGAATGCTCATCAGTAAATGTGTAAATGTCTGTGAACAAAATTGATACTAAAGGGTAACTTATATTGTGATTTTGTAGAATGCCAGACCCATAACTGGCCCTTAGCTTTAAGTTCAGTTGTATAGTTTTGTGCTCATCTGATGTTGTATATTATTTTTTTTTAACCAAATTAATAGAAATATTGTTATTTAAACTGCACAAACCTGATGTTTATCACTTCAGATTTTGTTTTTTGACAATCATTTATTCATATCTTTGCTGAAACGTTATAATAATGTAGCAGGTTCATTAATTGATGCTTTCATTTGCATAATTTCATGTGTTGAATAAATTTGTAAGTCATTAAAAACAATCTTATTTATTTAGTCTCCAAAGTGTTCTCACCACATCAAATTCTTGCAATCTAGAATCGTAAACAAATCTACACTGGCTCTGACATCAACATTTCAGTGTTTTATTCAGTGCTTGTTGTTGATGTAATAATGCCACGAATAGATGCGGCAGGCAAGGTGCCCTTTTGCTCATTGGTGTGGTGGGTCATAATAGCTTTCTTGACATTCCGGGTTCTTACTGGAGAAGTTGGAGTTTGTTTATCCCAGGCTATGCTGGGAAACTACTAGTCCAGCCAAAAGGTACTGCAATACTGGGTTCTCTAAATCAACAACAGTTACTGCTACAAGGAAAATGACAATCCTAGCCTCTGTTAGTCAGCCTGTTTTGATGCAGACTGTTACCGGGGAAGACCACGCGGACCTAGAACTGCTAGGTCTTGATCAACTAATGGTGCGCTTATGCTCCCCCTTTATACAGTGATATACAAGACAGCCTGCACTGTCAAAGAAAGAGATTGAGTGGATTGCCTCTCCATGGTAGCCAAACTTCAATGTGAAGACGGCACTCTATGATGATGATGATGTACTGATAGTATAAGTTATTCACGGAGGTGCTAAAGACAGAATGGTGAGTAAAATTTGTGTACCAAAAGTCAGTTGCATATAAGCCAATTTAGGATCATCATCATGTGCCATACCAGTTCACATAGGCAATCATGTCCTTCCACAATTCTCTATCCACAGTGCATCTTATTCTGTTGTTGACTGTTTTCCATGTCATGACACCAAGCTATCCTGTATCTTCTCTCTGTCATCCACGATCTCTTTCCATTTATTTTGCCAGTTGTTACCAAGCATTCTAACTTGTCTCTTCTCATGATGTGCTTGAAAAGTGTTGTTTCTTTCTGATGTTTCTTAGGAGCTCCCTTTGTGTTGTTAATAAACCATCTAGGATACCATTTGTAATGTTTAACCACCGGAGAAATGAAACTGGCCACATAGACAGACAAATCTTAATGTGTGAAAAACAATGTAAATAGAAAGTCATAATGCTGTGATAAGACAAAGTGTTCATAAAAGGAAGACATAGATAAGGCCATTGAGAGTGGGCTGTTTATGATTGTAGGACTTAAACTTAGACAAGAGTAAAGTGGCTGTCTGTGATTGTAAGATTCAACACTAGCTAAGACTTAAGTGAGATGTCTGTGATTGTAGGATTCAACACTATTGGTTATTGGTTATGGAAGGCCTTGGTATCACAGCAAACGAATTAAAATCCATAATTGCTCAACCGCCCGTGCCAGTGGAATCATCCGAATTACCAACTCATCTCCCAAACAAAGAAAGGTAACTGTAGTCCCCATCGTAGCAGTCTCAGCACACACCAAAAGACATAAGGCGAAACCGCGCAGAAAGTGAACACAGCCAACTGTTCCCTGTCATACGATATCATCATTCATCGTAGGATTAGCTAAGACTTAAGTGAGATGTCTGTGATTGTAGGATTCAACACTAGCTAAAACTTAAGTGAGATGTCTGTGATTGTAGGATTCAACACTAGCTAAGACTTAAGTGAGATGTCTGTGATTGTAGGATTCAACACTAGCTAAGACTTAAGTGAGATGTCTGTAATTGTAGGATTCAACACTAGCTAAGACTTAAGTGAGATGTCTGTGATTGTAAGATTCAACACTAGCTAAGACTTAAGTGAGATGTCTGTGATTGTAAGACTTAAACAATACTGGAAAAGACTGTCTGTGATTGTAAATTTCAATACCATTTAAGACGTAAGTGGGATGTCTGTGATTGTAGGATTTAACACTAGCAGAGACCCAAGTGGGATGTCTGTAATTGTAAAATTTAACACTAACTAAGACTCAAGTGCGATGTCTATAATTGTAATATTCAACTCTAGCTAAGTATTAATTCAGACCACAATCTTGTAATGATAAAAATGAAAATCAAATTAAAGAGAAACAAACAAAACTAATTCAGCAACACCAATAGATATAACAGCGTTAAACCAGAAAGATGTGCAAGAAACTTATACTGTACAAGTAAAGAACACATATCAGAAGCTGCTAGAAGAGGGAATTGAGCAGTACAGAAGAGAAAATCCTGAGGAAAAAGTCACAACAAAATGGTAATGCATAAAAAACAGCATTCAAGAATCCTGCAACACCTTGCCCAAAAAGAAAGTAACAAAAAACAGAAATGGATAACTGACAAAATCTTAGAAAAAATGGAAGAAAGAAGACAAGCGAAAAACACTGCCAGATACAAGGATACAGACAATGAAATACGGAGAATGTGCAAAAAGGCAAAAGAAGACTGGCTCAACCAAAGATGTCTAGAAGTCGAAACTATGGAAAGTAAACAAAACTTAAGAGAGATGCACACAAAAATAAAGAGAATGACTAATAAAGACAAAAAAGCTGCAGGAAACGGATGTATTGCAAACAAAGAGGGAAGAATGCTAACAGACAACAAAGATATAATAGATAGATGGCAAGAATATATAACAGAATTATTTCATGACGAAAGGGACAAAAAGCCAGACATAAAATGTACATACAACTATAAAATCCTGAAATCTGAAGTAGAAAAAGCTATAAAAACAATGAAAAAGGGTAAGGCAGCAGGACCTGACAATATACAGATAGAGATGATACAGGCTCTAGAAGAGTTTGGCATCGAAGTGATCATCAGACATATGCAATGACATATACCATACAGGATACATACCAAACGATCTAAAAACATCAACTTTCATTGCATTGCCTAAAAAGAATGGTGCATTTGAATGCAGTGATTTCAGAACAATAAGCCTAATGAGCCAGGTAACAAAAATTTTACTAAAAGTTATACAGGGAAGGATTCAGAATAAAATCAATACTGAATTAGATGAGCAACAATTTGGATTCAGGAAAAACAGGGGGACAAAAGAAGCCATATTAAGCATGAGAACACTGATTGAAAAGTACACAGAAGTAAACAAACCAATATATGCCTGCTTTATAGACTACACCAAAGCTTTCGATAGAATACACCATAACCAACTTATAGACTGCCTACAGGATATAAATCTAGACGACATAGACATACGACTAATATGTAATTTGTACTGGGAGCAAACAGCAATAATAAGATATAATAAGGAGAACTCTACACCCATGGACATAAAAAGAGGAGTAAGACAAGGATGCATCCTATCACCAAGCTTGTTCAATCTATACACTGAGCAAATCTTTAAAAACATCTGAGAGATGCCAGGCCTAAACATTAATGGAAAGATAATCAATAATCTAAGATATGCTGATGATACTGTTCTACTAGCAGAAAATCCTAAAGATCTACAACAATTGCTTAATGTGATAAACATAACAAGCAAAAAATATGGACTAGAAATGAATATCAAAAAGACTAAAACTATGATCATAAACAAAGAAAATTCTCAAGACCTACAATTAAATATCACAGTTGAGGGAATACATCTGGAGACAGTCCAGAGCTACAACTACTTGGGACATACTATAACCAATGATGGAAAATGTAAAATTGAAATAAACTAAAGAATAGGTATGGCAAACAGTAATTTTAATGCCATGAAAAATATACTAACAACAAAACAAATATCAACAGGGCTGAAACTAAGAATGGCAAAATGTTACATCTTCTCAATATTCCTGTATGGTGCAGAAACATGAACATTAGACCAGAAAACAGAACAGAAAATTGAAGCCTTTGAAATGTGGATTTATAGAAGAATAGGTAGAATTGGATGGAAAGAAAAGATAACAAACGATGAAGTTTTAAAACAACTGAAAATAAAAAGAGAACTACTAAATACAATTAAGACAAGACAAATGAAATTTTGGGGGCATGTTAAAAGACACAACAGCCTACTAAAAGTAATATTGGAAGGGAAAATACAAGGTAAAAGAGGCAGAGGCAGACCAAGACTAACATGGACGAGTAACATCAAAAGATGGACAAGTCAATCTATGACAGCCTGCACCATCAAAGCAAGAAACAGAGTAGAATGGCGATCCATGACGCAACCTTCGTTGCGGAGAAGACACTCAATGATGAACTCTAGCTAAGACATAAGTGGGATGTCTGTAATTGTAAGATTCAACACTAGCAGAGACTCAAGTGAGATGTCTGTAATTGTAATATTCAACTCTAGCTAAGATTTAAGTGGGATGTCTGTAATTGTAAGATTCAACACTAGCAGAGACTCAAGTGAGATGTCTGTAATTGTAAGATTCAACACTAGCAGAGACTCAAGTGAGATGTCTGTAATTGTAATATTCAACTCTAGCTAAGACTTAAGTGGGATGTCTGTAATTGTAAGATTCAACACTAGCAGAGACTCAAGTGAGATGTCTGTAATTGTAATATTCAACTCTAGCTAAGATTTAAGTGGGATGTCTGTAATTGTAAGATTCAACACTAGCAGAGACTCAAGTGAGATGTCTGTAATTGTAAGATTCAACACTAGCAGAGACTCAAGTGAGATGTCTGTAATTGTAATATTCAACTCTAGCTAAGACTTAAGTGGGATGTCTGTAATTGTAAGATTCAACACTAGCAGAGACTCAAGTGAGATGTCTGTAATTGTAATATTCAACTCTAGCTAAGATTTAAGTGGGATGTCTGTAATTGTAAGATTCAACACTAGCAGAGACTCAAATGAGATGTCTGTAATTGTAATATTCAACTCTAGCTAAGATTTAAGTGGGATGTCTGTAATTGTAAGATTCAACACTAGCAGAGACTCAAATGAGATGTCTGCAATTGTAATATTCAACTCTAGCTAAGATTTAAGTGGGATGTCTGTAATTGTAAGATTCAACACTAGCAGAGACTCAAGTGAGATGTCTGTAATTGTAAGATTCAACACTAGCAGAGACTCAAGTGAGATGTCTGTAATTGTAATATTCAACTCTAGCTAAGATTAAAGTGGGATGTCTGTAATTGTAAGATTCAACACTAGCAGAGACTCAAGTGAGATGTCTGTAATTGTAATATTCAACTCTAGCTAAGACTTAAGTGAGATGTCTGTAATTGTAAGATTCAACACTAGCAGAGACTCAAGTGAGATGCCTGTAATTGTAATATTCAACTCTAGCTAAGATTTAAGAGGGATGTCAGAGATTATAAGGCTTAGACAGATCTATAATATAAATTGACTGTCTGCAAAGAAGGCATAGGCAGATCTCATTATGACCATAATGGACTATGTATGACTAAGATCTACAATAGATTTGACTAGGTACACAGAGCTGAAAATAGATCTACAGAAAGCCAAACTAACACACACACAAATTTAACACAAGAAGCCAGAACAAAACATCGAAACATAAACAAACAACAGAAAAGAAATTTAAAAAACTAATGTCCACCCAAATATGTTGAATGTTGCTGGCGTAATCTTGCTGAAAACATAAACACTTAAGCACACTAGTGATAAATGTAAAAAGTGTTGTCAAGTTTATGGTTTCATATAGAAAAAGATAATATTTACTCTCTCATAAAAAACAAAGTGGATATTTGCAGTGAATGATTTCATATGTTTATTTTGTAACTTAGAGGCCATGAACAAAGATGTACACAAATGTGAGTACGGATGATGAAAATGGCAAAATGGACATAATTCCAAACACTGACTACCTTTATTGTGTACATATAAATGCAGACATGGAGTGACTTGGGCAAATAAACACTCAATAGTCTAGTAGGTTTGGTGCATCATCTTCAGATCCAGTACTCTGAGAATCTACACAATTTGATAAGAGTTTTCTCTCTTTCTCCATTCTCTCTCCTTAAGATACATTTAAAACATTTCATTTGGCAACAATCATTTCATGAGAATTTTAAATAACCTCTCTTTCCCTAAAAAAAAAAAAATTAACCAAAAATATAATCTTACAACAAATTTACATACCAAAATGTTCAAATCAAATAGAAAACCTAGTATTGTGTCTGCATACATACCTTATTATTTCTTACATTTCCACACAAATATTAAAGTGTTTAGCCAGGTTTATGTTTAGTTTAGCAGAATCAACTTCAAAGCAACCTAAACAAATCTACACACACGTCTCCCATCTACATGCACGTCTCCCATCTACACACGTCTCCTATCTACACGCACGTCTCCCATCTACACACATGTCCCCCATCTACACACACGTCTCCCATCTACACACATGTCCCCCATCTACACACATGTCCAACAACTGAACGGTATGCAACCTGATCTTAACTACTTTAAAAACCATAAGTATAGCAACTAGGAAAGTTCCAATGTTAGAATAGTAAGTAGATTATAACCATCTGTGAGATACCATATATATATATATATATATATATATATATATATATATATATATATATATATATATATAAATGAATTTAAATATTTGGGAACTTTGTTAACCTCAGACGGAAGATGTACAACAGAGGTGAGATGCAGAATGGCTCAAGTAAAAGCAGCTTTCAAAAAAATTAGGAAGATACTATGCAATTCATTTTTGACAATAGAAATGAGAAAAAGAGTTCTTAAATGTTATATAGAGCCAGTCTTAACATATGAATGTGAATCATGGAGAATAGGACAACAGACAAGGAAATCACTGGAGTCTGTAGAAATGTGGTTTTACAGAAGAATGTTGAGAATACCATGGACAGCTAAGAAGAGTAATGAAAACATTTTGAAAGAGGCCAAAGCAAAAAGAGAGCCAATTTCCAATATTAGGAAGAAACAATCATCATTTTCTGGCCATGTAATGAGAAGAGAACAGCCGGAGTATATTGTAACAACTGGGAAAATTGAGGGACGAAGAGATAGAGGGAAGCAAAAAGAAAAGATACCAGACAGCTTAAAAGAATGGCTTGGCAGAAAGTCAACAACAGAAATGATAAATAACTGTCGAGATCGAAAGTTGTGAAGAGACATGATCATCTATGCCAGCAGGCCCAGTACTTGATGATGATGATATATATATATATATATATATATATATATATATATATATATATATATATATATATATTATATATCTATTGACCTTTCGAGCCGTAGCCGGCCCATAGGGCATAGACCCAGATACTCTTTCTCTTATCTAAATTTTATTCTAGCAGTTTTCAATCCTTGGAAAGATCTTTTATCAAATCTCGCCATTTGTCTCTGTTCTGTGCAAGCAACTCTATCTCATTGAGTAAGCCCATTATATACCCAAAAGTCCTCAACAATCAAATCAAACAAGAACTTTGAAGCCTTAGGGGAGACTTCTAGAAACTATTTTTTCCCAGCCTGTGCTGTTATGGAGATGTAAGCACCATTGTACGTTGCAAACATATGTGTGGTCCAGTAATATAACAATAAGCGATATTTTTAAAAAAGCTTCTTGTAAAAACTGTCAAATGTACAACTGAAATAAACAAAAGAATAGGTATGGCAAAAAGTAATTTCAATGCCATGAAAAATATACTAACATCAAAACAAATAACACCTGGGCTAAAACTAAGAATAGCAAAATGTTACATCTTCTCAATATTCCTGTATGGTGCAGAAACATTAGACCAGAAAACAGAAAATTGAAGCCTTTGAAATGTGGATTTATAGAAGAATAGGTAGAATTGAATGGAAAGAAAAGAAAACAGATGAGGAAGTTTTAAAACAACTAAAAATGAAAAAAGAACTACTAAACACAATTAGAGCAAGACAAATGAAATTTTTGGGGCATGTTAAGAGACACAACAGCCTAATAAAAGTAATATTGGAAGGGAAAATACAAGGTAAAAGAGGCAGAGGCAGACCAAGACTAACATGGATGAGTAGCATCGAAAGATGGACAAGTAAACCTATGACAATCTGCACCATCAAAGCAAGAGACAAAGTGGAATGGCGCTCCATGGTAGCCAACCTTCGATGCGGAGACGGCACTCAATGATGATGATGAAAAACTGTCATTCTGAAATGCAAATATTCTTAATCTATCAAGAAATGCAAATATTCTTAATGTATCAAGAAATGTATTTTTACACGCGATCTCATATAACCCATAAATGTATACATTACTCTACAGAATAATTAAAATACAAGAGAAAAAAAAAACATTGATATGTGACATATACCTTTTGCATGGCCATCACTGTTTAGCTACTGTACTAGCTTCAAGCACAATAGATATGGCTGTTAGATATTATTATAGTCAAATTTTAATTATTAAAATGATGTTGCCCTGCAAATAAGGGAACACACTCTCTCTCTCTCTCTCTTTCATACTTTAGATGACTCTCCTCAACGGTGCTCTCAATAATCCTCTGTATTATCACAAACACAGCAGAATGTAATTCCTTACACTAATGATAATCAATGTCTACATACAACTTTCTTCAACAATTTAGCATATCTTGATAACTCTACACTGTATATCACACAGTGCAAACATACCACACAGTCAACAACACTGACAAATGAGAATGTATTCAAGATGACAACAAAGTAGTATACAAATAATATTTTGGTACCACTACAAACCAGTGGACACATTAAACTACAAGAAAGCCAGGTAAACCTTAACTATATAGTTATAAGAACTATGTAAATCAGAACTCGTATGTGCCAAAATTATTAGACGTATATATGTGCATTCATATCTTAATACACTATTTGCATGTTAAGCACAAACAACTTTGAAAGCAATGCTCAACTCTATTCATATTTTTATGAAGTAGTCAAAGTTATGTCCTAATTAATATAACAACCAAAGGACTAATTAGATGAATGACACAAGATTCTCATCTCCAATTCATGAACAACCTCTGTCTTCCTCAAACAATATTACAACTAACAGTCCAAAGAATTCCAACAATTTGTGTTCTTCTTCAATATTACAACTAATAGTCCAAATAATTCTAACAATTTTTGCTCACCTTCTTCAATATTATAACAAATAGTCCAAATAATTCTAACAATTTTTGCTCACCTTCTTCAATATTACAACAAACAGTTCAAATAATTCTAACAATTTTTGCTCACCTTCTTCAATATTACAACAAACAGTTCAAATAATTGTAACAACTTTTGCTTTCGTTTTTCAATATTACAAGATGTTCAAAGAATTCTGAACTTTCCTTGCCATCCTCAAAGAATATTACAAGTAATTCTGAACAATCTTAATCTTTGTTCTCCTCATTCAATATTACCAATAGTTCATCTTAATCCATCACCATTTAGAATACACTATTGAAATGAATTCATTTAAGATAAAATAGATATTCAAAGCCATGTATTTGAATGCACTGAATATAGCTTTCAAATGTGCCATGAAATAGATAATCAAAGTTATGTATTTTCATGCACTGACTATTACTTTTCAAATGTGCCACGAAATTAGGCACAGTCAGGACTGATGACTAGCTTGCAAAAACATACCCAAATTTATATTTGATTACACATGAATCACTGGACTTGGATTGGAAATAAAAAACACAACTTCGCAATGTTATCCTTCAATAAGGATGTTGCAAGAGAAGACCAGGGGAGGTCACACATGGGGTTGGCAACAGTTGCAAGGAAAATATAGAGTAGAACCAGCACATTAAGGACTCTAGATCTGGTGTTGAGTCATAATGTTAAACTATTTGGTTACGACGCACCAAAAATATGATGAAAAATAAGAAATATAATGCAAATTTATATAGAATAAATATGAACCATCCACAATGTGAATTTAACATAAAGTAATAGCAATCAATCAAAGAAAATTATAGACCTGAGATGTGCAGTGAATAAGATGGTAGCAGTTTCAAACTCATAGCTGATTGTTGGTTAAAGTTAAGTAAAGACAGTCATGTATGATTGAGTATAGACAGTTGATTTGATCAGAGGTGTTGTGCAGAATAAGTATAGTTACTATATGTAAGCCTTTGAGTTCAATGCAGCAGGAGGTCGATGCCTGGGAATCATGATCCAGGTGGGCCCATCTCCCCCAGAGAGTCAAGAAGCTAAAGGGTCAAAACACTTGCTTTGACAGGGGCTTTTTCTGATAATCAGATTGTGTCCTGCTGTGAAACTCTGTATAAAGATTTTCCTATTGCTGGTTCAGAGTCGATGAACAAGAATTGACCATGACCTACTCCAGCTTTCTGTGGCAGTCTTCGAAACTGGTAAGTGAGCTTGGCTAAGTAAACAGAAAGCTAACCAGGTTCCAAAAGGTGACAAGTGACTTTCTCATGTCAAAAGTGAGGGTGACAAAGTCAGAACTGCCAAGCCCATAGAATGCATTTCATTGTAAACTGCAACACAATACAATAAACACCAGTTTCAGGACAGATACGGATGACATCATTGTTTCTTATACTCCTATACAAATGGAGTTCTTTTTAAATCTGTTATGAAATAAAGTTTATGAGTATGTTACAAAGTGTTTTCTTGTAATGTCAGATTATACATAATGTATATTATGAGATTTGCTCAAAGAACTTGATCTAGTTATCTCAGCATAAAGAATAGAGATTTGCTCAAAGAACTTGATCTAGTTATCTCAGCATAAAGAATAGAGATTTGCTTAAAGAACTTGATCTAGTTATCTCAGCATAAGGAATATAGATTTGCTTAAAGAACTTGATCTAGTTGCTTAAAGAACTTGATCTAGTTATCTCAGCTTAAGGAATAGAGATTTGCTTAAAGAACCTGATTTAGTTATCTCAGCATAAGGAATAGAGATTTGCTTAAAGAACCTGATCTAGTTATCTCAGCAAAAGGAATAGAGATTTGCTTAAAGAACTTGATCTAGTTATCTCAGCATAAGGAATATAGATTTGCTTAAAGAACTTGATCTAGTTATCTCAGCATAAGGAATATAGATTTGCTTAAAGAACTTGATCTAGTTGCTTAAAGAACTTGATCTAGTTATCTCAGCTTAAGGAATAGAGATTTGCTTAAAGAACCTGATCTAGCTATCTGAACATACAGGCTATGAGATTAGTTTAAAAGACCTGATCTAGAGCCATTAGAAGATAAATGGCTGTTGGGCCAAAAGGCAACATCTCACATGATGCTGGATCAATGTACAATCGATGGTTGAACAAACACAACCACAATACATACACAACATAATGGCAATTATGGAGATGATGACACATCAGACAAAAGGTCTGCCAAAAATACAGCTTCTAGCCGTAGGTAGGTCTCGTGTAAGCATTCATTATTGACAGACAACATCAAAATTCAGAAACAAGACCAAATAAAAATAAGTAAATTGAGACATAACAGAGGGAAAACAAAATCTATGCCAAGTTTTTGAAATGGGTATTGTATACCAGTCTAATTAAATTACAGCCATGTTTTCAATACTAGCTAGTTTAGAAAACACTAACAGTAAAAATAAGACAAATTGAAGTATAGTTTAAACTAGTGGTTCCATAAAAAGATGAAAAATAGACTAGTAAACAGTAAGATTATATGGTATGGGTTTTCACAGTGGATTGAATTATTAGTGGAACAATGGAATTGCTAATGGAACATTGTATTGTTAAGGGAACATTGAAAAGTGAAACAGAAGATACTGATGTCCTAGAATGACCAGATTGTTGCATGCTGTTTTGAAAAAGAAGCACCAAAACGTGCCAGCTTAACAATAGTTTATTGTGACTGCTCCAGCATTCTCTTTTCGTCGTTCTATTTTACACTTTGCTATTTAGCTATATATTGAGTGGTTTTGTTTTCTAAATAGGGCACTGGATATTAACATATTAATTATATCAACTGAAAGATTCTGTTAATTTCTAAACAGCCATTGATGATCTTATCTTGCAATGAGTTGGGTATGAAGAGCTATTCTAAATTGATTTATGGAGCAGGCATGAGCAAGTTCTGAAGGCCTCAGCCATGATTGATCTGACACCATGCAACATTATAACTCTATAGACATTCTACTATAAAATGAGGTTTTATATATTAAAACGTTATCATTCAAGCACCTGTACAAATGTTCTCTGGTGTGTCTCCACCACGAAATGGAGGAGGTGCCTTTGTGCCCACATCCCCCAGAACTGTTCTAGTAATGCTACCAAGGGATCATTCAAGCCAGATAGGACAAAAGGCTGGGATCAGGAAAAGAGAGACACAAAAATGTTGAAATCAGATACACTTGACTACATGCCTAACATAACAGATAACAGTGCAACATAATCATCACAATGAATATGTTACTGTCTAGAAGAAGCTGATATAGTGCTCATACTGTGGAATGGTTATGTCACCAACCTTGAGAAATGCTTTCTTCTAATATTTTAATAATGATGTCTAAAGGTGTATGCTGAAGAAGATTTATGGAAAATAAGTTTACTGAACCAAAAGAAGATCTTTACAGTAAGTTTACTGAAACATGGGAATTTACTGAGACATGGGAACAATGAGAATAAGTTTATTGAGACATGGGAACAATGAGAATAAGTTTATTGAGACATGGGAACAATGAGGATAAGTTTATTGAGACATGGGAACAATGAGGATAAGTTTATTGAAACATGGGAACAATGAGAATAAGTTTATTGAAACATGGGAACAATGAGGATAAGTTTATTGAAACATGGGAACAATGAGGATAAGTTTATTGAGACATGGGAACAATGAGGATAAGTTTATTGAAACATGGGAACAATGAGGATACGTTTATTGAAAAATGGGAACAATGAGAATAAGTTTATTGAACCTCAGAAAGGATAAGGATCAGCTTATTGAATCAAGGGTAAGTGGACATTAAATCAAACTGGAGGTGAGACTAAATTGATTCAATTCAACGTGAAATGTTTATGAAACCAGAGATGTTCTGAGGAACCCAGGGAGAAGTAAGGAATGAGGCTTGAAACCAAAGAGATATACAGAAACCACTAGTTTTAACCTTGTTTGTCTCCAAACCAAATTTTCTTTGACATTTAATCAACCTTGCACAGTCAATTTGTAAAAGTAAGTAAAAAGCCATGACTAACTGTACTGTCATTACTTTCTTTATGTGATGACTTTGTGCACACTTGGTTGTTACTCTTTACAAATATATTCATAATCCAAATGAAAGAAATACAAAAAAAGACAGAAGATACATGGCAGATACAACAAATGGTACTTGAATGAGCAACTCAACAACAATCTCACCCTCTTCTTAATGGTAAATAATTTATGCAACAATGACAACAGCTAACATTAACCCCATGCCTAACTAGGTCACCTAGGCTCTGATGCTTGCTTTAGATGTAGGCCCATCCAAAGCCTGTGGTACTCCATTGATACTCTTGGACTTGAGCACACCATCCTCCTCAACTATCACAGTTTCCTGTCCATTCTCAACCACTCTGGGGAAGTTAATGAAGTTTTTATAAATAGGGAAGCAAAGAATGTAAATTTATATACTAATTCCCTAAGAGAAAAAAATATCCATATACTATTCTTAACTCCACAAGAGAAGAAATCCATACATTGCTACTTATCTTGGGGGCTAATGTTCTAAAGGTAAGGTGTTGGCCCCTGTACAGAAAGGTCATGGATTCAAAAGTTTTCTCTTTGAACTAATGGTCTCTTTGTAGCTGTACCCTTCTCATGACTCTATATAGTGAAATAAGATGTCCAACTCTCTCAGATAAAGGGGAAAAGAAAAACAAACAAGGTCCTATGTGCATGTTAAAGAATTCTCGGCAGTTAAAATTTAAAGGAGTAAACAAAAATGTGCAGCAGTCCGGGTAACATTGTTTAACACTTAATTACAATATGTATCTGTAACATGTCCAACATATGACCATCACTTTTTCTTGATTACTGAAGATATTAGTTACAGTTATGATATCATGGTAAAAATTACTACCACTTAAATTAACATTAGATGCTCTAAAAATAGTAATTTCTCTGAACTTTTGACACACTCCCATGTGTTCACACTAGGCAAAACACAGAGATTTAGAATTCTTGGCTCAGGTTTATTTATGACCTGAGTTTCACCTCATGCACCAGATGTGTTATAATGTCTATCAGTATGGTCACATAGGCTCGTCAGTATGTTCGACTACTTCATAGCGTTATTCGTTGTATTTCCTGAGTCACAAAGGGCTGTTTGATGTCTGCCTAAAACCAAGGGAATTTCTCTGGCCACATAAGAAAAAAAAAAGACCAATGTCTTGAAAATTTATTTTCTTTTTCTGCATTAAACAATGTATCTCACGATCTCAAAATTAAAAAAAAAATCCAAAAGCAAAGGAATCAAATTAAACACTTATGGGTCACCAGAAGTAGTAATTAGGAAGGTACATGAAGGGGGATAATGTTTAACCACAAAACAAAATGTTGAATTTTGAAGAATTTGTGTTTTGATGCTGTAATTTTTATGACTGTATTGTAATCTAGGGTTAACATTAGAAATCTACTCACGCTGAAGACGGACATTTCAGGTCAAAAGACACAGATATCACGCCTTGAGTTATTGATACTTGAGCACAATAATAATATCAGATGGAAGATGCACCACAGAAATAAAAAGCAGAATAGCTCAGGCCAAAATAGCATTTCAGAAAATGAAAAACATCTTTTACAACAAATCTATTTCAATAGAAGTGAGAAAAAGAGTTCATCGGTGCTATATAGAGCCAATTCTGACCTATGGAAGCAAATAATGGACCACAAACAAACAAATGAAAAGACGATTAGAGGCCACAGAGATGGGATTTCTCAGAAGAATGTTGAAAGTTCCCTGGACAGCTAAAAAGATCAACGAGGAAATTCTCAAAGAGGCCAACACAAAAGGCAGCTCCTAAGAAACATCAGAGAGAAACAATCAACATTTTTTGGGCAAATCATGAGAAGAGGAAAGTTGGTATACTTGGTTACAACTGGCAAAATAAAAGGAAAGAGAGATCGCGGCTGACACAGAGAGAAAATACTAACTAGCTTGGTGTCATGGCATGGAAAATAGTCAACAACAGAACTGATATGATGCATGGTAGATAGAAGTTTGTGGAAGGACATGATCGCCTACGCCAACCGGTATGGCACATGATGAAGATGATGTTTTATGACTTCAAAAGATGGACAAGTCAGCCTATGACAATCTGCACCATCAAAGCAAGAGACAGAGTGGAATAGCGCTCCATGGTAGCCAACCTTTGATGCGGAGAGGGCACTCAATGATGATTTATGACTTTTGACTTCATAGATTTCTTTTATGATATAAAGACTCTGTAATGTATCTGCATGTTTACATGGTTTTTATTGTATTATTGATAGTTAGTGTCATGTTCAGTAGATCTTCAAAATATTCTTTCCATCTCTGTTGCATTTTTGGTTGTTTGATATTGATTGATTGTCCTTCTTTGTCATTTGAGTTCAGTGGGGGTCAAAGATTACTTTTCTTGCTCTCATTGCTTTTACTGCTTTGCAGAAGTCTCTTGTGTCTGTCTTATTGCTCCTGCTCATCTTTTGACCAAAGTCTATCCAAGTATTTTGTTTCACTTCTTTGATAAATATTTTAACTTTCTTGCTAAGGCATATTTTAAATTCTTTGTTTTCTTTTCCTTCCAATTTTTGTGAACCTTTTCTTCCTTTCCTTAACTGTTTCTCTGTTTCATTCCACCAAGGAGTGTACTTCTTACCATCTTCCTTCATAACTTTTGTCCCATATTGTTCTTGCCATATTGCCTGTTCTATTAAAGAGTTCCCACTTTTCTTCTATTGTTAGGTACTTCATCATGGAGCATTCTGAGATCCTCTTTTAATTTTTCTTCTATCTACTAGAGTTTTTCATGATTCATCTTTTAGTTCTTTTATTTTTTATTATCTGTTCTCTTGGTTTCTTATATTTTGTGTATCTTCAATTGACTACTGGTTTTCTAAGTGTGATGATCATCACCATATATTTGTTCTGTATCATCTATAAAATTAGGGACAGCACAGCTGTCAGCTACTCTTTTCTTGGTCTTTGCTGGTGCTAAAAAGTTTGTGCATCCGAATTGACACTATCGCTAATGCTTTAGTTAGCCTGGGAAGAAGGTGTTGCACACTTGGGAAGATGCTGGTGAGGGGATCTGGGCACCAAGAGTTGTCCAAGGCATAATGAAGACGACCTGTGGACTAAACTTACTAAAAGTAAAACTCTTTACTTTAGTTATTCTCTCTTCGCGTTAGTATGAAATGTATCTGGCTTCTGCAGGATGAGTCGTTCCACTTATACCATTTGCGAGTTTGTGTTTGCAAAATGTGCTGGTGATATACATGTCATTTTGGTTATGTAGTTTTAACAATCTGTTTATCTCTTTCATCAGTGTTATTGTCAAAAGGTTCCATACGGTAAATAGAAGAAAATAACTTTTCATGACTGAAGATTATTTGCTGTTGTCATTCAAGCATCATCAGGTTTGGCACTGAACCCACAGTGATTTACATAACACATTCTCTCAATCTCAGTAAGGAAGCTGATGCCCCTGTTGTTGTCTCTTGTATCACCATTCTTCTTAGTATTTTTCTGGGTTGGTCTCTTTCTCTTTTTTCTGCTGTTTCTCATTCAAGGCCATGCATTGTTATTCTCTAATTATATCTCTTCTCCTCACAGAGCTGATATATGTCCACATTATTTTAATTACAGATGATATTCTTGGTTGTATGGCCACTTCCCTTACTTCTACACTAGTCTTGAATGCATTCCATGGTACAAAAGCTACTTTCCTTAGACATTTGTTTTCAAATGTATCTCATTTAATTTCAATGTTTTAATTTTTTACCAGCTCTCATGTGCTGAAGGATGAATAATACATTTGATTTGAAAAGTCTAAAGTTTTGTTTTCATGCTCAGCAGTTCTCATTTTCATATTTCCTCAAGGTTTTTGAAAGTCACTGCTGCCTTTGCTATTCTGATTCTAATTACTTTCTTTGTGTCTCCTAGATCAATCAAATTTTGTGAGACTTATGAAGTGATCTTCTTCCACTAATTTTACTTCCGGGTATTCTTTTTCTTCTGAACAAAATTGATTTTTCATTATCTCATCTTTGATCTCCAGTCTTACTCTGCCAGCCAAAGATAACAGGGAAGCTGTGTTTTACTGTATCATGTTCACATTACTATTAGTAAGAACTGTCATCTGCAAAATCAAAGTCCTCAAATTGAGACCATTCAATGCCTCTGTTACTTGTACAACATTTCTACAGTATAATCCCAATGACAATTCTGTACAACAAGGGAGATAAGACCATTAGTGTATGTATCCTTCTGACTCTTAACCCTAGTTAGCCTAAACTCCACTAGTGTTCAGTAATGATGTGTAAAGTCTGAGCTATCCCGAACCCTACTGTAAAGAGATTAATGAAAGCAACATATACACAATAATGAATACTAACTTTTTGGTGACAATACGTTTTCCATTAACTATTTTGGTTGATGTGGAGGTGGAGCGGAAGTTGCCACCAACTGTTGGGCCACCAAAGCTTGTACTTGAGAAGTGGGCTATCCTGTTACATGAAACAGAAAGGGTCTAGATTAACACATGTTCAATTCAAACCTGATTACACAACCAGACAAGCAGGAAAGCACAACAATGTACCATGCAAAAATGCAATATCACTAATACTGCCTTATCTAAGGCAGTATTTTGTCTGAATGCCCATATTGTATGGAAATGAAAAAGTGTAAATATT
Source organism: Megaustenia siamemsis (assembly GCA_032433765.1). Taxonomy (NCBI): domain Eukaryota; kingdom Metazoa; phylum Mollusca; class Gastropoda; order Stylommatophora; family Ariophantidae; genus Megaustenia; species Megaustenia siamemsis. The sequence continues at coordinate 149,190,306 of JAVIAB010000051.1, read as the reverse complement.
TGTTTAAAATAATTATATGACATATGAAGTCAGTAATGAGATTGTCAGCTACTACATGCGGAAGGATATATTAAGGAGAGAATGTGAGCACTTATGTGTAGTGAAGACGATCTGTTGACTAACTGAAGCCAATAATGTATAAAGCCAGTTTGAGATGTGTCTGCAGGTCTCTTCCATGGTCTGTCGAAGAGAACTACACCAGCCAGATACAAGTACAACCAGAAAAGTTTGTCATGAACAAATTTATGAATAAATGGAATACAAAAAACAAGGGCTACCAGAAAAAAAGATGCCTAACACCAGCTCAATAGAACAGGTAACAATTTTTAGATCCATGAACTGATTGAAACATGAACATCATAATTGATTGAAACATGAACATCATAATTGATTGAAACATGAACATCATAACTGATTGAAACATGAACATCATAACTGATTGAAACATGAACATCATAATTGATAGAAACATGAACATCATAACTGATTGAAACATGAACATCCTAACTGATTGAAATATGAACATCATAACTGATTGAAACATGAACATCATAGATGATTGAAATATGGACATCATAACTGATTGAAACATGAACATCATAGATGATTGAAAAACCACCATCTTTTCATCAAACTAGGGATAGGAAACTCTGATGAATGGGACTAATTTTCTTCTTCTTCTTTCCTCATTTGCCTTTCAGTGTCATGGGGAGATATAACGTGAGGTCCTTTGCTCTTCTGTTCGCCTCTGCTGCTGTTATGTTTCCTAGTGTTTCCGATATTCCATCAATCCATCTTTTTCGTGGTCGGCCTTTGGGTCTGGTGTTCTCATAACGTCTTTCGAAGGATCGTTGTGTTGTGTTTTGATATTTCTGTTTTGTCAAGTGGCCAAACTATTTTATTTGTTGTTTCTTATACATTCTATGGTGGGGGTTATTCCTAGCTAATGGGACTAATACACATGCAAAATGACTGCTGAATTGCTGATACAATCATGCCTGGCAGATGATAAATACAAAAGGCTCTTTGGCACACATCATTACCATATCAGAACAAATTATATGGAAGTTCATCAGCCTTGGGCCGACCAATGCTTTCTTTGAACCTATATTGTATATGCAAAAGAAAGACAAACTGCTGCGGTCTGGCTCTATGAATTATGAATGTAATATATTTACAGAGTGAGGGTTTTCAACTATTAAAAAAAAAAAACGGTGGTTTATGTATATAAAATTAATTAATAGTTATTTTACTTTTGAAGATTTTGTGCCTGCCCCCACTAAACTGAACACATTGTCTTAAATATGTAATCAAACTACGATGTTGGAACTGAACATAGGAATAACTGGGAATGGGGTGTTGATAGCATGAATCTATTACCAGGTAGATGTGTCCTATAGTTTTTTTCATAAGTATAACAATATGTTGAATTTAACTGGAGACCAAGACCACTACCTCTACAGCACCAGAGCTGTATATGATTTGCAACTCATAGCTGACTGCTTGCATCAGGATCTATGGCAACATCAGCTAATCAAAATTCTACCTCAAAGTCTCGCTTATGGAAATAAATTAACTAGTCTAGTCAAGCAAGCAGGAGTCAAAGAGGGAAGGCAACCTTGTACTCAAAAATGACAAGTTGAAATCAGATGTGTTGGGCCAAAAAAGTGCAGATACTGTGGCTATACCATCAACTGGAGTCACAACACATTTACACCCACTTAACATGCTTTTAAGAGTGAACAATGAAGTCGTGCGGTGAGCACAGAAACATACAAAATAATTTGTTGCATTTGGAGGAATCAAGTGTAGGAAAGTCTCACAACCATTAACTCAAACAAGTCTCAGATAAAATTGTGTCTTATCAGTTCCTGAACACTGGAAGACACATGAAGTTGCCTGTTCCCAATAGGTTAGTAAGGTAAAAATATATTTTCTCTATGCTTTAGTTAGGCATGTAGAGAAATTTGTTCCCTTTTAAGGCTATGTGAAACTATGAGTCGCAGACTGGGTCCGAACTTGATCTCTTGTCCTTAGTAATCCAGTAACCGCTGGGCTATCACATCTCCATAACCAGATGGTTACTCTGTGCATTTTAGTGAGCAGTTGAAGAAGTCATTGCTCCAGTGCCTCACATGGGGACACAACAAGTTAAACTTATAGCCCCTGGATTACTCAACTAAAAAAACATACAAACATTTATCTCTTGAACTATGGGTTCCCAAAAACCCATTGGGGGGGGGGGGGGGGGGCACTGCTGCATCAAATTAATTAAAACAAAACAAAGTTTTTAAAAAAAAACTATTGACTAGGACATGTTTGCTATATCAGTTTCAAAAAGACTGCAATTCTTCATTCTCCACAAAACAATACAGGTCAATTTATTTGTGTAAGATTAATTATTATTCATATTTGGTGAATAAAAGAAAGAATATTATACACACTGCATGATCATAATGGATTACACCTAAGGCTGAGTAGCAGTCCCAAATGTGTGCTGAATGATGCATTGGATCAAACGTGAAACACAACCCACAACTGAGCATTCAAAACAAGGAATATCTTCAGAACATCTTCAAATTATGTGCAGAGACAGCAAAACAAATAAAACCATGCTATGTTCTTGGGTATGGAGGTGGGAAGAACATATTGGGTACATGTGCTATGAAACTTTGAGAATGACAGAGAAAGGAACTTTCACTTTTTAAAAAAAATGATAAAAGTTATTAGTTGAAGGCTGTGAGAATATACAAAAAAGTAATTAAATAAGGAAAGGAAAAGGTATAAAGGCAAGATAGGGAAATTTGAAAAAAAGAGGAAGAGGTAGAGGAAAAATATATAGATACTGGGCAATAAGAAAGAAGACAAGAGAGCAGACCATCAGGATTTGATACAGGATATACATTTACCAGATGATGTTTCTGTTTAAAGCTGAACAAACTCTCACAAAACAATCCTGGTGAACTTTGGCCTCAATATAATGTCAGTCTAACCTACAGGTTTAAAGAAGATGCCATGTTTACATAACACACTCTGTGTGTGGCCAGGCCAAGCCTGCTATGAAGTACACCAGATTGTAAAAATTTAATTACTCTTTATATGTGAGAATAATTTTTTATGTTGATCTGACACCAAAACATGATGGTAGACCTTGAGAAATAAAACATGTATGAGAAACTAGGAGAACTTCAACAAAACATATATCAAGAACATGTTAATAGACACTATTTTGTACTAGTGGACAGAACATTTTTAGACATATATATATGATGTGTATGTTTCAAAATTGCAATGGTGTATTATAGGAAAATGTTAGTCTTCGTACAAAGCAAAGTGAGATATATAACAGAATCACCACTTACATTACAGTTGAATTGTCGCCCATGTTAATGCAATTTAAGTCTCTATAAGCTTGTGAAAATGATAGGAAAATATTTAATATCCCACAGCATAGCTGGCACTGGAAGAAAAGTATTGAGTTCCCCCTATGCATGAACACATCTACTAGGGTAGTTGTTGCACAACTTTCATGACTTCCCTACCTGACAAATGGCTGGTACCTGTTTTTTTTCCCAGCTGAGAAAACGAAAGGATGTTATTTCAAACTCTATTTTGGTTTAGTCCACAGGTCATCCTCATTACACATTGGACACACCCATAAGTGCTCAGATCTCTTCCAAAGTATATTCCTCAACACGAAGCAACTAACAACACTGATGATGTGTAGATTAACAAGTCTTCTTTGGATTCCAGAATAGCACTGTGTCTGGCATCTCCCACCTTGACATGATATTCATGCAGCCTGTTCATGATTATAGATTCAGGGTCAGATTTAGATCCAGCATCCCTGAGAGCATTAAAATGTCAGCCCGGTCCATTGCCCTTCCACACTCAACAATTTCAGTCAAATTGGCAAGTCTGTTGGCATGCCCACAAAACACATATGACAATGAAGTAGTCTTTTTTTTACTAGACCTCCCCAGAGACTCTAACCACTGATGTGTTTCATTACAGTTCAACTATCCCATCTACAGTATTAAGAATAGCCAATCCATCAAGGCTGTACAAGACAAAATTTTTGGGGGGCATGTTAATTATTTTAATATAATTAATTATTTAATATAGCTAAAGCAGCAATAAGAAATTCTTAACCGTCCACTACCTCACAGTTTAATAGATTTTGAAGCTGAAACACCAGCAGCAGAATTAGATGTAAATTTAGATGACTTCACCTTGAGTGAAATAGAAACCACCTTAAAGCTAATGACCAATAACAAGGCTGCTGGAGAGGATAAGTTAACAGCTGAGATCCTCAAGGCAATTGATAGCCATAATTTAATACATCTCCAAAAAATGTTCAACATCATTTGGAAAACAGAGAAGACGCCTCATAAATGGAAAAAAGGAATCATTGTTAAGATCCCAAAAAAGGGCAATCTTAGAGATTGTAACAACTGGAGAGGCGTGACACTTTTGTCAGTTGCCTCAAAGTTATTCTGTAAAATCATCCTAAATAGAATAAAGGATTCAATAGATACAGTAATGCGTGAAGAACAGGCTGGGTTTAGAAAAGGGAGAAGCTGTCTTGACCACATTTTCACTCTACGACTTATATTGGAGGAACACATTGAAAAGCAAAAACCTTTTGTACTTAACTTCATCGACTTCAAAAAAGCATTTGATAGTATTCATAGAGATTCTTTGTGGAAAATTCTGAAGCAATATGGTTTACCATCAAAAATCATAAATATTATCAAAGACATGTATGATGGTTACACATGTGCAGTTCGAACAGAGGAAGGACTGAGCGAATGTTTCCCAATAGAAACTGGGGTTAAACAAGGATGTATTTTATCGCCCTTGTTATTTGGAATTGTTATGGACTTCATAATGAAGAAATGCTGCACTGGTAATAAAGGCATCGAATGGATACAAGGAGACCATTTGGAGGACCTCGACTTTGCTGATGACATAGTTCTCATCAGCAGTCAGATAAAAACGATGCAGGAAAACACAAATGAACTATCATCAATAGCCAGCAAAATTGGGCTTGAGGTCAATCATGAAAAGACTAAAGTCATGAAAAGTTTAATTCCAACAAGTGACAAAATATACATGGAAAACAAACCAGTAGAAGAGATCGATCACTTTATCTATCTTGGAAGTCACATTGATCGAGAAGGGGATACGAGCAAAGAAATTAGAATCAGACTGGCTAAAGCAGCAATGTCTTTCAGAAGCCTTGAAAAGTTGTGGAAATCAAAACTCATTAGCACAAACACAAAACTTAGGCTATTCAAATCAAATGTACTATCAACCCTTACGTATGCGTGTGAAAGCTGGAAAACAACAAGAGATATAGAAACAAAGTTGAACGCATTCAAAAATAAATGTCTAAGGAAAATACTTGGTATAGAATGGAACGAATTCAAAACAAACGAGGAAATTTGAGAAATCGCCAATCAACCACTAATATCTTCAGTAATAAAGAAAAGACGATGGTCATACGTTGGACATGTGATGAGAAGAGATAATAATCGAATAGCAAAGCAAGCCCTCATATGGGAAACAACAGGTAAAAGAAAAAGAGGAAGACCCAGGGAGACACTGAGAAGAACATTGATGAGAGAGGCAAGAGCAGCAGGAATAGGCTCCCTCAATGAGATAGAACTGCTTGCACAGAACAGAGACAGATGGCGAGATTTGATAAAATATCTTTAAAAGAAAACTGCTAGAACAAAAATTCATATAGGAGAAGGTGTATCTTGGTCTACGCCCTATGGGCCGGTTACGGCTCGAAAGGTCAATAGATAGATAGAAAGCAGCAATGTCTTTCAGTAGCCTTGAAAAGTTGTGGAAATCAAAACTCATCAGCACAAACACAAAACTTAGACAGTTCAAATCAAACGTACTATCAACCCTTACGTATGCATGTGACAGCTGAAAAACAAGGGACATAGAAACAAAGTTGAACGCATTCGAAAATAAATGTCTAAGGAAAATACTTGGTATACCGTGGAACAAATTCAAAACAAATGAGGAAATTAGAGAAATCGCCAATCAACCACTAATATCTTCAGTAATCAAGAAAAGACTAAAGTCATATGTTGGGCATGTGATGAGAAGAGATAATAACCGAATAACAAAGTAAGCCCTCATGTGGGAAACAACAGGTAAGAGAAAAAGAGGCCGACCCAGAGAGACACTGAGAAGAATATTGATAAGAGAGGCAAGAGCAGCAGGAATCGGCTCCCTCAATAAGATAGAGCTGTTTGTACAGAACAGAGATAAATGGCAAGATTTGATAAAAGATCTTTATAAGAATTGAAAACTGCTAGAATAAAAATTTAGATAAGAGAAAGAGTATCTGGGTCCATGCCCTATGGGCCGGCAACGGCTCAAAAGGTCAATAGATAGATAGAGATAGATAGATTGTGCTATGTACAATTGTTGGTTCCCGGCATGTACTAAAAGAACTTTTATTACAAACAATATGCACTCTACCAGCAATTTGGATTAGAAGATATTGGATATATTTTATAGCAGTGAACCCATGACTGACTATATCCAAAGTGATTTGAAAGTGAATGACTGACACACCCAAAATCAATTCTACCTTCAATCCTACATCCAAAATTGATAATGATGTTCTCAACTTGATGTTCTAACCCCACCCCAGATCAATTTGAATCTGAAATCCTTCACTCTAAACTGATTACAATTCAACTCAATTACCATATTGTGCCCCAAATCAATTCTAGCACTTATTCTTCAACACAAAATTAATTCAGACCCCACCTCCATGATTTTCTTTTACTCTGATTTCATCACAAATTGATCTCAACCTGATTACTCTGACTCAACCCCCCAAAAAAAACTGATTCTGATATTGATAGCCCTGGTTTAAAACATGCAAGCAATATCTGTATATCTGCAGGTAGAATAGCCAACACAGTAAAATACAGCAATTCTCTGGTATGCACTACTTTTATGCACTAAACACAGTATGTAAAGAGTACAAAGATCACACATATTCAATCCTTATCTACAAGTACAGCTAAAGCTAAAAAGCCCTGTACCAATTACTCCAAAACCAAGACCAGAAGTCTGACATGAATTATGCTGTACAACTATTCTAATCCTAGATATATTTGTTTAAATAATACAAACACCATAATTGATCAGCATTTAACGTAAAAATTCATAAACATTCACACCATTAAGAATAAAAATACTATCAAAATGGCTAATATGTAAGCAAGCTTCCCCCACCCCAATTCATTTTACATTATCCAAAATGTAAACATGTTATCTGTAAACTGTCTGCAAAGTTATATATATCAATGACAATTGTAATGTATTATATCTATCTATCTATTGACCTTTCGAGCCGTAACCGGCCCATAGGGCGTAGACCAAGATACACCTTCTCCTATATGAATTTTTGTTCTAGCAGTTTTCTTTTAAAGATATTTTATCAAATCTCGCCATCTGTCTCTGTTCTGTGCAAGCAGTTCTATCTCATTGAGGGAGCCGATTCCTGCTGCTCTTGCCTCTCTCATCAATGTTCTTCTCAGTGTCTCCCTGGGTCTTCCTCTTTTTCTTTTACCTGTTGTTTCCCATATGAGGGCTTGCTTTGCTATTCGATTATTATCTCTTCTCATCACATGTCCAACATATGACCATCGTCTTTTCTTTATTGCTGAAGATATTAGTGGTTGATTGGCGATTTCTCTAATTTCCTCGTTTGTTTTGAATTCGTTCCACGCTATACCAAGTATTTTCCTTAGACATTTATTTTCAAATGTGTTCAACTTTGTTTCTATATCTCTTGTTGTTTTCCAGCTCTCACACGCATACATAAGGGTTGAAAGTACATTTGATTTGAATAGCCTAAGTTTTGTGTTTGTGCTGATGAGTTTTGATTTCCACAACTTTTCAAGGCTTCTGAAATACATTGCTGCTTTAGCTATTCTGATTCTAATTTATTTGCTTGTATCCCCTTCTTGATCAATGTGACTTCCAAGATAGATAAAGTGATCGATCTCTTCTACTGCTTTGTTTTCAATGTATATTTTGTCATCTGTTGGAATTAAGCTTTTCATGACTTTAGTCTTTTCATGATTGATCTCGAGCCCAATTTTGCTGGCTATTAATGATAGTTCATTTGTGTTTTCCTGCATCGTTTTTATCTGACTGCTGATGAGAACTATGTCATCAGCAAAGTCGAGGTCCTCCAAATGGCCTCCTTGTATCTATTCGATGCCTTTATTACCAGTGCAGCATTTCTTCATTATTCAGGGTTCACCCAGCCTTAAATGGGTACAAGATTTTTTTTCTGAGAAAGCTAAGCTGCATGGGCATAATATTGACCACATTACCCCACAAATCATGTGCTGAAGGTCTGTAAAAAATTATGGTCACTAAAACCATATTCCCTATACACCACTTGGCGTGATGGGACACTTTACTTTTTTTGTGTTTAGCAGAGTGGACTTGATTGTACTCAGGACAGCTCTAAAGGTGATCAGTCACATTCAGTAGATAGCAAAGAGCATTCATGTTGAGGGTTTCCAGTCATATGGTGAAACACTGGTCTCACCCATATCCTCTAACATTAGTTCCCAGTGGTGCCACATTTTATTCCAAACTCCTTCAACTATTGGATTGTAGTTTACTTGAGGTGCCATCATTAAAATAATGATTACTGAATGAACTTCTAGTTGATGTGGTGGCCAAGATGCCTGTTTAGTCAAATCAGGTTCAGGGTTAGTGGCATTATGGCGGCAATGTGGTTTCAAGTGATTCTTTCTGGTTTGGATTTTCGTTTGTGGAGACAGCGGTAGTCTAGTCGCATCCACCTGACCGCAAAATCAACATGGTTTTGGTGCCAATGCGCTGAGATAGTGCTGCAAGTGACTGGTCATGGAGTGTAGTGAGATCCCAGATCTCAGCTATGCCCTGGTACAGGATGTGTGATCTGTGTTCAGCTGCAAATTTACCACCAGTTGGACTGCGGTTGGATCAAGTGTTTTATCAAAGTGGAGGCCTGACTTCATTTGTTGAGACAGCGATTCTTGGTCACTTTGATCATGAAGTCTACACCAGAATTGGCATGAGGCGTATGAAGATTATGCTGTCTGTGGCAGTCATTACGACGACCTGGAAGTGTCTATTTTGAGCTGCGTGCCATTTTTACAGCATGCAACATGTTTAATAGAACAGTTTTCATGATTAGAATGAACACTTTGTTGGTTGCTGGAACAGGGACTGAGAAGATATGGGAATGTCCCTCTGCAGTGAAGTCATTCCATTCTAGAGTCTACTCACTGAATGATGTTAGTATTAATGTACACACAACAGTCTTCATTGAGCCAACTGCTCACCACCAGGGGGTTCATGTATGTTCAGGGGCATCAACATTTAGTGCCCTGAAGGTTTGAGATCTTATCCACCCAAGAAGCATTATAGTCTGAAACATGAGTGGTTTAGAAACCAATGATCACTGGTGAGACACTACTGGCCAGAATTCACGAATAAATTATTATTATTTTTTTGTTCAGAGAAATGTGGCTTCGGAGACCACTATAACCAGAATGTGAATGATCATTTGGTGTCTACAAAGTGTGAATGATAATTCGGTATCTACAAAGTGTGAATGATAATTTGGTGTCTACAAAGTGTGAATGATAATTTGGTTTCTACAAAGTGTGAATGATAATTCGGTATCTACAAAGTGTGAATGTCATTCCTGCATCTGATGCAAGATCAACACTGTCTGTCCATTGTCGACATTTTGATGACTTCTCAGCAACAGCTGTTGTTATTTAACTTAAATTAAGCTTAACTGCAAGACTGCACCCAGTGCAAGCAATGAAAGTAGTCCTATCCTCAGTTTTGGCAAGCTTTAATTGATAAAAGTTCATGGTGACCAAAATCATATTTTGTGCATTGAAATGGGCGACAACATTGTAATGTGCATAGCAACATTTTGGTGTGTGATGCAACAGTATGGCATCTGCATGCCCACATGCAGTTTAGAGGGAACTATCATCTTTGGTCTGCATTAAACATTTTTAAGAACTATGTAAGGAGCACCGCAAAATATACAAGGTAAATAATTATAAAGAATAAAAAATGAACATCAAATTAAAAATTAACTCAGGTTATCATTATGTCTATGAAATGATAAAACATACAATTACTGCAATGACTGCAACTAAACTTGTATCATACCCAGTATTGGCTCCATGGAATCCCACAAAGGGATCAGCCATCATAGACATAGGCATCATGGGAAATCCGAAGTGCACACGAGGGAATCCTAGGAAAGGGTGGTGGGTGTGGTGAATGTGATGGATTCCACCATATCTACCCCGGCTGTGTTCACCACGTCTCCGCCGGAATGGTCGACCATAACTGAAAATAGCAAATCATTTGGCTTTGGAAGGTTGGCCAACAAATCAATTCTTTTTTTCACAACAGCCAACCATTTTAACAAAGTTGTCAGTCTATTAAAAAACAAGTTCATTTTCTCACATTCCTCAAGTTAATCTGCTCCAGACCATGAAGGCTAAAATGCTCTGTCTGGATCTACTAAGCTATGCAAATGTTAGCCACAAATGATGCCTCAGTTAACATCTCCACATGGAACATTGAAAAACAGAAACCAAAGAAGACGAAGATGGAACTCAAAATTAAACACACCTAATTTTTAATAAATAAATATGCAATTATCCACGCCAATAATACAACATGTATTAGATATTAAAGAGCAACTATCTACTAAAAGAAAAGCTACACTACACAAGCATAAGATACCTGATTAAACTATCTAGACAGCTTCTCATATTTAAAGACATAAGTCATAGGTACAGTTTAAAATTTGAGAATTATGTGTGCTTATCTCCTTTCATTTAAAAAAAAATGAGTAGCGCAAGTGTATTTGTTTATGAAATGACTTGATTTGTGAATACAATCAAAATTGTATTCTATAATGGCACCTTGTGAGTCTTCAGAGACAAAGAATGCAGCGGTGGTGTCTGAAGCTATTGTTGCTTCCTTTGTGTACACTCAGCAATTATGCCAAAGTTCAGTTCTTCCCAAATTAACTATGTCTATCTTTAGTCTTCTTGTTCTTTTGTCCTACTGCTAGTACCTTGAGGTACTGCAGATGTTTTATATGTAGCTTTATGGACACTGCTAGGTGTGTAGCTTGAGTCGTCATATTGTGTCCTACTGCTTGTGCCTTTGAGGTGTTCTATCATTGTTAGTTGTGTTGCTCAAGTAATCTGGAATTTATTTAAAGATCAATCTATTCATCATATCTCAAGTTGTCTTTCCACCTTGAAAGCTGATATTTTCATGTAAGCACATGCTGTAGATTGGAAGACATGCAGGCTTCATTCTGGTCAGATGTCCAAACCATTTCATTCTATTATGTTAAACATAATATTTACTTAAACTGTCCCTAATGTTTTTCTCAGATTAATGTAGTCTAGCAATGGTAGCATAGTTTAATTACAAATGGTGCACCTAACAGTTCCCTTTTTCTTACATAGTAACAAATTTATGTTTTAGGATGAGCTCTTTTTGTAGTTTATGTTGTTTGATTTCTTGATTCTGGATTCTGTCTCTTTATCTAATCAGACCAAGCATCTAGAGGTTGTGTTTGCTAATGTCTCTGTTAGTTCAGTCTCTTTCAACAGATGTAGAGAATACATCCTCGCCATCATCAGGTGCCATGCTGGTTGGCATAGGTGATCACCTCTCTCCACATCACTCAGTCCTTCGTGCATGTCATAAATTCAGTCGATCTTTTATTACACCTTTTGGATAAGTTGTTCAATATTTTTTTCTCCTGGTTTTCCCTGTACTCCTTCTTTTTTGAGTCATTCTGCATGTTATAGTATTCACAATATCTTCTTTTCGCCTGACATGCCCAATTAATGTATATTGTCTCTTCCTTATGATTTTGATGATATTCCTGGTTTCTCCAGCTCATTTTAACCCTTCATTTGTAATTGTTGCTATACATAGAATTCATAGAATTCTTCTGATAAACCACACCTCAGTTGTCTCTAAAGTTCTTTGAGTTGTCTTACTTATCATCTATGACCACTTCCATATAGTAGAAGAGGTTAGATGAAGCCCTTTAGGACACGTTTTCTAACATTAACTGACATTGATTTATTACATAGGATGTTTTTCATTGGATGAAATTCTGTCCTTACTTGTCCTATTCTGCTTCTAATTTCTGCAGTGCATCTGCCATCTAATATTATTATTGATCGCAGGTATTTGAATATACTCATTTGTTTCAGGATTTTTTCATTTAGTTTTACTCTATATTCTTGTGTGTTTGTTTTCTTTGATATTATCATAGTTTCTGTTTTTATTATGTTGAGGGTCAGGACTTTTTGTTCACTTTCTGTCACAATTTCATCTAATAGATTTTGTACATTTTGTTGGTTTACTTCTATCAATACTATGTTATCTGCACACCAGAGGTTGTTTATGTTGCTTTCCCCTACTTTAATGCCAGGTTTGTTCTCAATTGTTCTTAAAATATTTTCGTTGTACAACAAAAATAGATACAGTGACAATACACATCCCTGTCACACTCCTTGTTTTATTTGTTGATATTCACCCTGTATGTTTTCAATTCTAATGACAGCTTCTTGTTTCCAGTATATATGTTTACCAATCCTCAGATCTTTACTATCTATATTGATATTTTCTAGCATATTGGTCGTTTGTACACGATTGACTTTATCGAAAGCTTTTGTGTAGTGTATAAAGCATAGGTATACATCCAAGGCCTTCTCTGCCAGTGTTCATAGGGTATAAATGGCATTTTGTGTTTCTTTTCCTTCAACAAATCCAAATTGTTTTTTTTTGCTATTTCCCTTTAAATTTGTTGTCTTGTTCTTCTCAATGATCTTTGACATGATAAATTAATAGTTCTATATTCATCTCATTCTTTTGCTCCTGGTAGCTCCTAAAACTGTATAGTTCCAAACACTCTTAACCAGCAGTCCTACAGGCACTGAGACTGACTCAAATCTCCCCACCTTAGAACAAAACATTCACAAATAATTGCATTACCCTCTAGTAATGATAATGGGAGACATTTGATCTCCCTTGCCAAGTTTTAAGAGGTGTCTTCTACATAAGTCTATTAATTCTTTGACTACCGTGGACTCTGGACTGACCAGTACAGCAGATACACACAAACTGTTTCCAGTCTCTCAATTTACAATCCACTTGTGATTCATGAACCCAACCTTGACAGACCACAAGGCCAATTATAAGTTATTATGTCAGAGTGCAGATAAGCAATAACAAAACCATTCAAAGTAATTCTTAGACGCTCACAAATCTGAGATCTTATCAACTCAGTAATGTCAGATATGGTGGCTCTCTTAACTAAATTATCCAATTAAATATGGAATGCTCTTTAGTAGCTAGATATATATCTTCAGCACTCAGCCATTCTGATAATTACATCATTAACATCAAATGGTAACACAGGCATTGATGATGAATTCCTTCCATATCTCTGTCTTTTGATATATCAAGCATTTCAAGACTCAACAAGACTGTTGTCTGTTTGTCAACCACTTTGTCTTTCCATTCCAGATCTTTTCTTTCTGATAAATTTTACTTTATTTTAAATAATATAATATAATTTGATCATATAAATAGATACAGATGCAAACAAGAAATTCACCAAGAATTCTGAGAAGTGCTCCAGTTTTAGTGTCAATGACTCAACTATCACAGTTACACAAGATACACATACCGTTTTGTGTACATAAAGGTCTAAGCATGTCCATTAAATAAATACACTGCACTAAAAAATCAAATTCAAAAGATGTACTATACAGCTTTAGGCATGAGCACAAAATAAATATCTATCTATCTATTGTCCTTTCGAGCCGAAGACGGCACATAGGGCAGAACCACAATATCAAAAACAGAAACCTTGCATGCGAAAGTGGCACATATTGCAGAGATCACTGCTTCTAAA
>JAVIAB010000051.1:148481274-148571274 GCA_032433765.1 Megaustenia siamemsis | reverse complement strand
AGAGAGAGAGAGAGAGAGAGAGAGAGAGAGAGAGAGGGAGAGAGAGTTTGTTAACAATGGGGATGAGAAAAAAATCAAGATTAACTTAAGATTGTTAACTATAGGGAATGAGAAAGAAATCAAGATTAACTTAAGATTGTTAACTGTAGGGAATGAGAAAGAAATCAAGATTAACTAAAGATTGTTAACTATAGGGAATGAGAAAGAAATCAAGATTAACTTAAGATTGTTAACTATAGGGAATGAGAAAGAAATCAAGATTAACTTAAGATTGTTAACAATAAGTAATTAGAAATAAATCAAAGTAACATTAAATATAGATCGCTAACTGTAGTGAACCATACCAAATAATGCGTACTGCCCAATTCGTGATACTTGCCAGTCTAGACACAGAGTAGAAATAGCAATAGAAATGCTTAAGCTGAAGAAATCTAGATTGTGAAACAGACAATATGCAAGCGTAGATTACTTGAAAACTGTGCATATGATACGTGACTTACTGTGTACAACTTGAGTTCTGCAATTCCTTTAATAGGCAAGCCTTAGATATTGTACAGCAGCTGCTACAGACAAACCAGACGTGCTAATTTTAACAAGAAACTAAAGTACGGTTTTGTGATTCTCCTCGGTCGGAAAACTCTTCGTTATAATTTGATTTAACAGGCTGTAAAATTAACTTCTATTAACCTATGAGTTTGATGATGTGTGCGATTATAAGAGTTCTTCTCAGCTCTTCAGTTTCCATTCAGGAGTTTCGTGGTGGGAGTAGTGTCTTTTCATACGCATTTTAAAATATTATATCGCATTTTCTTTCTTTTTTCTTTCTTTCTTTCTTTCTTCTTTTTCTTTCTTTCTTTCTTTCTTTCTTTCTCTTTACCTCTTTCTTTCTTTCTCTTTACCTCTTTCTTTCTTTCTCTTTGCATCTTTCTATTTCTTTCTTCCTATTTCTTTCTTTCTTTCTTTCTTTCTCTTTACCTCTTTCTTTCTTTCTCTTTACCTCTTTCTTTCTTTCTCTTTGCATCTTTCTATTTCTTTCTTCCTATTTCTTTCTTTCTTTCTTACTTTCTTTCATTCCCTCCCTTAACTACTTTCCATTTCCTTCTCTCTCTCCCTTTATTTCTTTCTCTTTATTTATTTCTATCTTTCTTTCTTTCTTTCTTACTCTTTTCTTTCTTGTCTTTTCTTCTTTCTTTTATTTCTTTCTTTCATTCCTTCTTTTCTTCTTGATACATACAGATGCGTCTGCTGGGTTCCTGTTAGACCGATGCCTATTTTAGAATGTTGAATTCTAGTCTACTACACTGATGCCTATTTTAGAATGTTGAATTCTAGTCTATATGACTGATGTCTATTTTAGAATGTTGAATACTAGTCTATATGACTTTGATGCCTATTTTAGAATGTTGAATTCTAGTCTATATGACTGATGCCTATTTTAGAATGTTGAATTCTAGTCTATATAACTGATGCCTATTTTAGAATGTTGAATTCTAGTCTATATGACTGATGCCTATTTTAGAATGTTGAATTCTAGTCTATATGACTGATGCCTATTTTAGAATGTTGAATTCTAGTCTATATAACTGATGCCTATTTTAGAATGTTGAATTCTAGTCTATATGACTGATGCCTATTTTAGAATGTTGAATTCTAGTCTATATGACTGATGCCTATTTTAGAATGTTGAATTCTAGTCTATATGACTGATGCCTATTTTAGAATGTTGAATTCTAGTCTATATGACTGATGCCTATTTTAGAATGTTGAATACTAGTCTATCAGACCGGTGCCCCATATTAGGCTAAAGTTACGTTTGGTTTGAGAGCAATATTAAACTGAGTTCCCTTGATTTCTTCATTAGGCGGGTGTCCCTGTAATTATGGCGTCATAATCAAGCACGGTTTGTGTGTCTGGTTGGTCAAATTCTTGCTGCTAGACTTCAGGAAAAATGGGGCCCATGTTGACCCGGATCTTCAGGAAAAATGGGGCCCATGATGACCCGGATCTTTAGGAGAAATGAAAAAAAATGGTATTGTTAAAGCTTCACGTAACAAGTGGACACCACTAATCAGACCGACGTTTCGGCACATAGGCCTTCAACAGGAACAAACATAAAAAATATTTTTTTTATCTCCTTACTGTTAGCTTCACTGCAACTTCTCATTTTGGTGAATTTATGTGCATTTCTTTGTCTTGGCCTTCCGTAGACAACGCAGTTACAAATATGATTTTCTGGTTTTTGATAGTCTTTGGTGAGTTTCTTTCGATTTATTCACGTGGACTAGAGCAGGGAAGCGGCATTAGGTGTTCTCTTTCAAGTGATATAGTTTGAATTTTCGATGCAGCAGACTATGGCTTGCACGGAGTCGGCTTTGCTAACGTTATAACTGACAATGTACAATTGTTGTATATGTTGTCCTGTACTTGACAGAGTCTATCGTAGTCGCTTCAACTCTTTAGGATGCTTTGTTTCATTTTGTTTTTTGAGGCCCGGCTTGAAACGTCAATTACTCATCGACGGAAAAACATATGAGTACCTCCGAAGACGGAGTTATCTGCCTGTGCGGCGAGGGACCCATGTGCATACGGCTGCCAGGGAATAATGGATTAACACGCAAAATTCAGTTCCTAGTCTCTCTCTAAGGACTTCGTCAAAGGTCAAAGCTGGCGAACACATTTTTTTATTTCGAGGGAACTGAAGTGAAGAAGCGACTGTGTACTCTATTATCGATGGAAGTTACTTGGAATCGTCGCCAGTGCAGCCCAATAGGACATGCAAGGTGGAACCACACATGACTTGATATTATTGTCATTATAATAGTTGCAACATCTGGTGGCGCAGTAGCTAGCCCAAACATCTGTTGACAGAATGGTTAGTGTCCACAACACGTTGTAGAAAAGTTTATTTTTTGTTTTAGTCCACACAGATTGTCATGGTCCTTGAAGTTTGTATCCCAGGTCGCTGTCTAGGACGTTAGTGACGAGGCGTTGTGTAACGCCATATTCCCCTACCGCCAATGGTGTAATGGAAGTCACCAATAATTCCCTAACATAAAAAATTAGGTTCGGAACACCCGCTCTCGGTTGTGCCTCAGCAATTTATGAAAGTGTGACAAGATTAGGTCACAAATTTATGAAATCATTTATCTCTTGCTTCTTTATATATTCATTGGGGACTGGTTGGTCTCGAGGCAAGACACCGGTCTCGAGACAGAGGGGTTGTGGCTTCAAATACTGGCTGGACCATTTGGGATTTTTATTTATGATTTCTCTCTGCGGCAACCAACCCTGGTCTCAGCAGCGAGGCCCGGCTTGAAACGTCAATTATTCATCCACGGAAATAATGGTTTGAAGTCGGAGTTATCTGCCTGTACGGCGAGGGACCCCTGTACACACGGCTGTCAAGGAAAAACGGATTAACACGCAAAATTTAGTTCCTAGTCAGTTCGAAGTCTAGGGACTTCCCCAGAGGTGATAGCTGGCGAAAGAGAAAAAAAATATGTATATATATTCATTGGCTGGCATTCTCCCTAGCTTGTTTTTATTTCTTAATGTCTGATCTTTTCTCTCAGGCTGTTTCCTGTCATTCGTCTAACACCATTTAATCTCGGTTGCAGTTATTTTTTCTATTGTTCTTGCGTCTAGCTCTCAGGTCTGGCATTAGTAACACAACGTTGGAATGAAGATTGTATTGTAGAGTCCCTGTTTTGCCTCTAGAGTTATTTCCTTGTTGAACAATAATGGTGATAGCTGTCCAATGATTTGACAAGCTTTGTTGCATCTTGAGTCTATTTCTGCTGTTTGTGAATAGTCGTTTGTCAATAGACATCCTAGGTATTTAAGCTACCCCACTTGTTTTAGTTGTCTGCTGTCTAAAGTCTAAAAGTACCCCCATCACGTCAAGTGGCGTATAGGGAATATGGTGTTAGTGACCCGTCACGCTAAGTGGCGTATAGGGAATATGGTGTTAGTTACCCGTCACGCCAAGTGGCGTATAGGGAATATGGTGTTAGTGACCCGTCACGCCAAGTGGCGTATAGGGAATATGGTGTTAGTGACCCGTCACGCTAAGTGGCGTATAGGGAATATGGTGTTAGTTACCCGTCACGCCAAGTGGCGTATAGGGAATATGGTGTTAGTGACCCGTCACGCCAAGTGGCGTATAGGGAATATGGTGTTAGTGACCCGTCACGCCAAGTGGCGTATAGGGAATATGGTGTTAGTGACCCGTCACGCCAAGTGGCGTATAGGGAATATGGTGTTAGTGACCCGTCACGCCAAGTGGCGTATAGGGATTATGGTGTTAGTGACCCGTCACGTCAAGTGGCGTATAGGGATTATGGTGTTAGTGACCCGTCACGTCAAGTGGCTTATAGGGATTATGGTGTTAGTGACCCGTCACGCCAAGTGGCGTACAGGGATTATGGTGTTAGTGACCCGTCACGCCAAGTGGCGTATAGGGATTATGGTGTTAGTGACCCGTCACGCCAAGTGGCGTATAGGGATTATGGTGTTAGTGACCCGTCACGCCAAGTGGCTTATAGGGATTATGGTGTTAGTGACCATAAATTTAAAGACCATCAGCACATGATTTTTGGGGTAATGTGGTCGGTATTACGCCCATGCCGCTTTACTTTCCCAGAAAAAAAATCCGGTACCCATTTAAGGCTGTGTGAACCCGGAAGCCTTCGGTTGGGATCGAACCCTACCTCTTGTCCTTGGTAGTCCAGTTCACTAACCACTGAGCTATCGCGGCTCCCCTGTCTGCTGTCTATCATTACGTTAATTTTGTTGTTCTGTTTCTCTTTTACGATATTCATGACTTCTGTTCTGTTGATGTTGATTTTCATGTTGTTTTTTTATGTCTGTACTGTTGAGTCTATTTAAATGTTCTTGTAGGTCTTCTATTTGTCTATGTATTAGTATTTGATAATCTGCAAATAAAAGCTCGTAAACTCCTCTGTCTCTGATGGGTTGGTGAACTTTCATATATAGTCCATGTATGTTATAACCATTAGTGGGGATAGTACGCACCCCTGTCTTTCACCTAATCTAACTTCGAAGAGGTATGTGTAACCTGCTGCTGTTCTGACTGTGCAGCTGCTGTTGATGTGGAGACTTTTAATTAGGTTGGTTAGATGTTGGTTTACACCGTATGTTGTTAGTATCTCCCACAGTTATCCACCGTTTACTCTGTCGAATGCTTTTACTTGGTCAATGAAAGCTATGTACACATTTTGATTGTGTTCTTCTGTCTTGTCTGCTAGATGTTTTAAGGTGGATAATGCGTCTGTATAACTTTTTTCAGAAGCGCAGTTTATAATCGCTTATCTTTAGTTCTGTTATTGGCCGGAGCCTTTTATCCATCAATTTGGAGTAAAACTTTCCCAAATGGCTAAGAAGGTAGATACATCTATACTGATTGCAGTCTCTCTTACTTCGTTTCTTTTTCAATATTGATATGATAATTGCCTGTTGCCAGTCTTCTGGGAGTTTCTGTTGTTATGCTGCATTGAATATTCTATGCAGCTATTAACTCCCGTTTCTTCGCTGTTTCTGTGCTGCTGCTATTATTTCTACTGGTATGTTGTCTATCCCTGTTGCTTTATTTCTTGGTGCATATTTGATTACTTCTTCGATTTCCTCTTTTATGCTGCTGGGTTCAGTATTTGTGTATTCTTGCGTGGTTTTTGTTGTGTTATTGGTAGTTGGTGCCACTTCAATATATCTTCGAAATATTCTTTCTATTTCTGTTGCATATGTTGGTTATTTGATATTGGCTGTCCGTCTTTGTCATTTATAAGCTCAGTAAGATCGTGGGTTCTCTTTTCTAGCTCTTGTTGCTTCTACTGCGGTGTAGAAGTCCCTGCTCAACTTTTTTTTCCCGAATTCTGTCCAAGTGTTTTGCTTAGCTTCTCTTATAAAAATGTGAACTTTTTTTCCAAACAAAGACATATTTAATTATGTACATGTTTAAACACAGGCGTGAAATAACAATAAAATAAAAAAAATAAATCATAACCAAAAGCATTCCAAACCAAATCATTACCAACAATAAAAAAAAAAAATGCTCCCACTCCTGAACGTGAATACGTGAATGGACACAATACCTTTCCATTTATTTGTAATCATCTTGCCCGAGACTTGTACGAGTCTAATAAATGTGTTATTAATTACTTACCAATGATTACCGTAGACAAGATAAACATCGAAGTATAATTGGCACACTGCCAACACGATAGAAATGATTGTACACTTTGCAGGTTTCAGAAAAGAAACAAATTCAATGACGCAGGAACCTCTGAGACGCGACGAATTGCAGTCAAAGAGAAAGTATTGCGTACTTAAAGCTCCGTGAATGTTTAATGATAGTATTCTGGTCTAGCATGCTCTTTGTTCAGGTGCTCTAGCATTCAGTTGCAAGTTGAGGTCGTTAGTGTAGACACAGCACAAACCTTACAAAGACATTTGGCTGATATATAACACAAACATGAGTGAAGTAAAACATACAGGATATATGTATATATATATATATATATATATATATATATATATATATATATATATATATCAACTGAATGAAGTAAGGAACACATTGGTTTGTTTTTGATACTTTAATTGTTTTGGAAGATAAAATTCATGAATATAGAATATAAGATAAAATACAAGAAGATGTGAAATATAGGAAGATAAAAAATACATGAAGATAAAATACAAGAAGATAAAATACAGGAAGATAAAATGCAAGAAGATAAAATACAGGAAGATAAAACATAAGAAGATAAAATACAAGATTACAGGAAGATAAACCACAAGAAGAGAAAATACAGAAGGATAAAATACATAATTTTTTTCCTATTCAGCTTTCAAAGTGATTTTAAAAATCTGCATCTTAAAACTTGACAACTTTTATTGTTAGAAATTTGATATTGCATCTCCCGAAACTCTCACATTTGCAATTTTAAAATCGTTTTTTATTGCGAGCGTACGGTTACGTACTGAACTATCGCTCATACAAAAATATTATTTTTAGTTTAACATTTCATGTTTTGTCTAAGGTGTCACAAAGTGAAAGCTCTCCCATAAATATCAAGTTTAAAATATTACATTTACAGCACACACGGCATGCAGAATAGTCAAGGAAGACAGTAGTGCATACATTATGATCACGAGTAGCATGAAGATGGAGGTGATGGCAGTGACCAGGGCATTCATCTGGTTAGAGTCACAAGATTACATCCATGCCTGTATAGTGAGTGATTTGATGAGCATGATAAGAAAGGTGGAGGCGGGATCTGTACGTATGCAATGGGTAGAGTCATTGCTGAAGTCAAAAATACGTAAGGTCACCTTTGTCTACGTCCCAGGACATGCGGGAGTACGGGGAAATGAAAGAGTGGACAGGTTGGGTAGGTGCGCTATTGTTGAGGACGGTCAACCATTGGATAGGGCGGACATCATCAATGCCCACCGGGAAGTAGGAAGGACACAGGACTTCGATAACCATGAGTCCACGTCACTCCTTCGGATGAAAGAAATGGGAGTTAAGATGGGCACAGCCAGAAACGAGAAACTTAGTGGCCGTGTAAGAAGACTAATTAACCAACACAGAACTGGAGTCGTCAGTCGCTGGACACTTCAAGACTTGCTGAGGAGGGGATCTGAGCACTCATCGATATGTTCGGAGTGCAATGATGATGACCTGCTAATAACAACTCAGTAACTCAATAACTCAGTAACTCAATAACTCAATAACTCAATAACTCAGTAACTCAATAACTCAATCAAGTTTAAGAATAGGTGGAATGTGCCAGGCCTAGAACTTCTTCACCTATAAATACAGCAACATTTCCAATAATAGAAGAACTAAAATGTCACTTTGGGACGGAAACAAGCAGCCGTGCTAGCATTAAAACAGGAAAAGGAAGTCTGGGTGAAGGTAAAAACATAACGTAAACGTGAGTGAAGTAATATACACAACGATTAAACAACGAAACTATAACATTAAATCAATGACAATACTCTTCTATCACAGAGCGAAAGAGTGGAGTCAAAGATATGAATCATTGAATGTGATGTATCGCAGCAATATAATTGGAATAGAAGCCCAGTGCTTTTTTAAATTTAAAATAAAGATTACCGGGTCGCTATCATCCCATCCAATAAAACGGAGGAAACATAATATACCAGACCTTTGAAGCTCAGAAATCTGTTCTTAATGGATTGTGTATTATCAAATTATATTTTAGTATTACATTTGTGTTACCATTTTTTAAAAAGAAATTTAAAATAGACGGCAAGTGAGGTTAACGTTTTACAAGAGTTCTTGGATGCTTTCTGGAGAGTTCTGGCTGGAAAAAAGGAGCTACGGATAACGTTGTTCTTAGTTAAATAGACGTTTAATAGAAACAAGAAAAATACTTCTTATTGTTATGTATAGCCATCTGTAACATATGGTATAAATCATGGACAATGGGACAACAGACAAGAAAATCACTGGTGGCTGCAGAAATGTGGTTTTACAGAAGAATATTGAGAATACCATGGACAGCAAAGAAGCGTAATGAAAACGTTCTGAAAAAGGCCAAAGCAAAAAGAGAGCTAATTTTCAATATTAGGGAGAAACAATCATCATTTTGTGGCCATGAAATGAGAAGAGAACAGCTGGAATATATTGTAACAACTGGGAAAAGTGAAGGACGAAGAGATAGAGGGAGACAAAGAGAAAAGATACCGGACAGCTTAAGAGAATGACTTGACAGAAGCTCAACAACAGAAATGATAAATAACTGTCGAGATCGAAAGTTGTGGAGAGACATGATCACCTACGCCAGCAGGCATAGTACTTGATGATGATGTGTTACACTGACAAATGCTAAATGACATTAATATTAAAGAATAGAGCATTAATAGAAGTGCAGTAGATAATCTCTTTTCTTTCCTTTCTCACCTGAATTCAGGATCAAGGAGAGATATACTTTGCGACCGTTTGCTCTTCTGTTGGCCCCCGCAGCTGTTACGTTTCCTATCTTATTCTTCTTCTTCCTCTTCCTCTTCAACTTCTTCTTCTTCGTCTCCTTCTTCTTCTTCTATCCTTCCTCTGCTGCCGTTGGCGTCGAGGGGAGAAACAATCTGCGATTCTTTGCTCTTCTGTTGGCCTCTTCTGATGTTATTCCTCCTAGTGACTCTAGTATTCCCTTTATCCATCTCTTTCTCGGTCTTCCTCTTAATCTGACGTTTTCGTAGCGTTTGTTTATGGCTCTTTGATTCATTGTTAGTTCTTTTTGTCTTGTTATGTGGCCGAACCAATTTATCTGTTGTTTCTTTATGTATTCGATGGCTGGTTCAATTTCGAGTTTCTTCCTCAGGTCAGTGTTTCTTACTCTGTCCCTTAATCTGTTTCCTGTCATTCTTCTGACACATTTAATTTCTGTGGTCGTTATCTTTCTTATTGTTCTAGAGTCCAGCGTCCAATTCTGACACTGATAGCACAGAGTTGGTAGAAAAATTGATTTGTATATTGCCCTTTTTGCTTCCATTATGTTTCCTATTGTATCTAGTATTCCATATTTCTCGCGGTAGACCATTGAGTCATCTGGTGTTTTCAATCGTTATTAAAGTTGTATTTTGTTTGGTCTTTCTGTTTTATCACGTTTCCAAACCATTTTATATGTTGTTTCTTTATGTATTCAATGGCGGGGATTATTCCTAGTTTTTCTTTCTCACTTCTTTATTTCTGTTTTTATCTCTCAGACTGTTTCCTGCCATCCGAATTACGCGTGTAATCTCGGTAGTAATTTTTCTTGGTGTTGTTTGAGTCTAGAGTTCAAGTCTGGCATTGGTAGTTCAACTTTGAGGTGATGATTGTGTTGTAGAGTGTCCGTAACAAATAACAGTGTTATTAAGTAAGGAACCATTAAAGCTAGAATTGATAACATAGCTCTTAAGTAACGAAACAGTGGTTGTGAAATAATAGACATAACTGTTCAATAACAGAACATGTAAGTTGTTTTAAGTGACATGTTTGTGTATTACTTAACTCTGAAAGCGGAGTAAAAGACATTTTAACCAATTGAGTTTTGGAATAATTTTCGTATCAAAGTTCAGTTACAGTTAGTTACCTTGTATCACAGAACGCTGAAATATTAGAATCATAACTGTCCTGTTGTAAACGGGAGATATCAACGAAGGAAATATCTTTCACATCTCCTGGTGAATGAAGAAATGGAGTTCAGACCAACAACGACCACCGACATGTTTACGAGTGTTTTGGTCAGTATCACACTAGGATGCTCTATCTTCCCACAGAAAATAATTGGTACCCATTTTCAAAAGGCTTTCCCTGCGAGCATGTCGGTCCAAGAAAATTGAAAAATTAGGCTCTGAACACGGACTTATCAGGTAAAAAGGCGGGGCACTAACCGTGTCTCAAATGCAGACTGTAAACATGAAATAATGATATATATTTTTGTAGACAAGATTAGAATCTCTCTCACTCTTTCACATATGAACGAACTCTCTCTCTCTCTTTCTCTCTCTCGCGTTCTCTTTCTCCTCTCTCTCTCTCTCTTTCTCTCTCTCGCGTTCTCTTTCTCCTCTCTCTCTCTCTCTCTCTCTCTTTCTCTCTCACTCTCTATCTCTTTCTCTGGAAACCTTTAGCCATCTTGAGACTCAAGTACCTGCTACCGCCAAATCCATATTCATTACACTCTTTCGTAGCGACCAGTTCATTTTGTGATACTATCTTCCCGCATCGTCCAAAACATGTATTTCCTTCAACTGCTTCCGACAGTTCCCTGCAATGCTGCTTCAGTCAGTGCCGATAAATACGACACGTAAAGCCCTCTTACCTCTCAGCCTACAGTCTTCATTATAAAAGTTAATAGTAAGAAGATCGATAGTGTTGAGATAGAGTTAGCTTGTACACCAATCAGTTGGGAGATAAAGTATGGCCCATGGCATGTAAAGCTGTAGGAGAGTGCAGTAATACGCTTTACAATACTAATCCACAACGTGTGGAGACGAGGCGTGAAACATTGCTTCTGCATTCTCTTGGTACCTCGCAAACATCAGTGAGCATCTCCCCTCTCTTGTTACCTCTCAAACATCAGTGAGCTTCCCCATTCTTTTGTTGCCTCATAAACATCAGTGAGCTTCTCCACTTTCTTGTTTCCTCTCAAACATCAGTGAGCTTATCCACTCTCTTGTTACCTCTCAAACATCAGTGAGCACCTCCCCTCTCTTGTTACCTCTCAAACATCAGTGAGCATATCCACTCTCTTGTTACCTCTAAAACATCAGTGAGCATATCCACTCTCTTGTTACCTCTCAAACATCAGTGAGCATATCCACTCTCTTGTTACCTTTAAAACATCAGTGAGCATCTCTCCTCTCTTGTTACCTCTAAAACATCAGTGAGCGTATCCACTCTCTTGTTACCTCTAAAACATCAGTGAGCGTCTCCTGCGTTGGTCTGACGACCACTTCTCTCCATCATTATTTTAACGACGTGAGTAGACGTCGGTGCTTTGTGTTGTCGTTTACAACAAGTTGCTATTTCTGCTTCTTTCCGTCGACACTTCTGATTTCAACATGGAATGTGTTGAGTGCGGGTTGTTTTCTATCTTTGATTCCTATTTGTCTGATCAGACTGGCTACTGTTTACAGTCCAACCACGGAAAGATGGCATATGATATTGGCTAGCTTTGATTGGTAGACTTTCGCGCGGAAGCAGCCGATAATGTGTCACTGACTAATTCTCTTTTTTTTTTTAGCTGTTTATTATTTTATTATTCATGCTGGGATTGAGCACGGCGAATTACGTCGTCGAAAAGTCCGTGCCCAATCCACTATGTCACGACACACAACATAAACACCAGAAAATAAAGTGCAGGAACACAGGGACAAAATAAGTACAGAAGCAGTCACGCGAAAATAAAATATTCATGAACATCGGTATTTAAGGATTAACTATTAGGGAATTTCACTGACTTAAGGAGGGTTGCGAGCAGTAGAGAGACATGCACAAGTGACGTTAGCACTAACCTTGGGAATAAGAAATTCGTAAAGAAGTACGCCGCGAGATATGGTAAGATTAACTTCATATTATTCATCAGAATAAGAAGAGTTGCGGAGGAAAAGGATTAGTAGGGGAAGATTTAGCACCAGCTCTTTGAATAGGGAATTCACGTGTAAAATTTAAAGTCATGAGAGACATAAGAAGGACTTTAGTAGCAGCTTTCTGAAATAACAGTGTAGCAGTGTAAATGGAGTGATGTCGATTCTTATTTGTGTAAAGGTAAAGAACGTGACTTGAATCGTTGTCTTAACACGTGAGTTTTCACCCATATGTGCTCGGACGCCTGTCCAGAAGTGTTCGGAGACTTATGGATAGTGTCGCTTCTAACATCGAAACTCACGATGCGAGGCGGCATTCCTCACCTTCCCAAAGTAATACCCTGGTACCCACTTCTGCCAGCGGCAGGGTCGATCGCGGTTTTTTTTTTTTAATGTTTAAATCACGAGTACAATTGACACAGCTTCCATCGGGAATCGAACACGGGTTGTCCGAATGTCGGTAGCCCAGTCGGGTTTTTTTCCCAATTAGACTACCGAGGCCTCCACTTATTCGTCTTTAGTACCAGTCATTGGAATAAGAGGCTCAAGGTAATACAACACTGCACAGACATGTACGAACAACTTTTGAAATAACACATTTCATCAGGTCGCATGATTGCAGGACGTTACATTCACCACAGCCCGTCAGAAAGAATCTCTGTCTCTAGCCAGATCTCCCACAAGACGTTACATTCACCACAGCCCGTCAGAAAGAATCTCTGTCTCTAGCTTGATCTCCCACAGAACGTTACATTCACCACAGCCCGTTAGAAAGAATCTCTGTCTCTAGCCAGATCTCCTAGCATCTTCTGTTATCATGTTCAAAACCAATTTGATGTCTTGAAACCACTTTGTTTTTGGTCTGTCTTTGATGCGCCTTCCATTATTATTTTTTCCAGCCCGCTTTGTTTTTGACGCGGCCATAGGATTTTAATTTTTTCTCTTGAATGGTGTTTATAAGCTTGTTTTTTTTATGTTAAAATCTTTCAATATGTCTATTGCTCTTTTTCATTATCCAATGTATCTTAAGGATTCTTCTGTAGTAATTTGTTTCGAATGAATCGATTTTTTTCCTTGCTGCTTTCGTGAATGTCCATGATTCACAAACATATGTTGCTATAGGAGAAACATGTTCTCAGTATTTTTTATTTTACTGCCTTGCTGGTATTGTGTCATATGTTATTCATGCGTTTAATTTTTTATAACACAAATATATGAATAAATTGATGACATCTGGTGTGAAAAAATAACTCTAAACTGGACATCTCATGTCGACTGCACTGACAATGAGGCTTTCTTTGTCCAGACCCAGTGATAATGTCGCCATTCCCGTCCGACCACACACATTTGATACCTGCCGTAAAGCGAGACTACAGAATGCAAACTGCTAACCAGAACCAGGTTTTAATGAGTTGACTAGACGACCAAAGTTTGTTCTACTTCAAGAAATCACTTGTCTCACTTAATGAGTTGTTTAGACGACCAAAGTTTGTTCTACTTCAAGAAATCACTTGTCTCACTTAATGAGTTGACTAGACGACCAAAGTTTGTTCTACTTCAGGAAATCACTTGTCTCACTTAATGAGTTGACTAGACGACCAAAGTTTGTTCTACTTCAAGAAATCACTTGTCTCACTTAATGAGTTGTTTAGACGACCAAAGTTTGTTCTACTTCAAGAAATCACTTGTCTCACTTAATGAGTTGACTAGACGACCAAAGTTTGTTCTACTTCAGGAAATCACTTGTCTCACTTAATGAGTTGTTTAAACGACCATAGTTTGTTCTACTTCAGGAAATCACTAGTCTCACTTAATGAGTTGTTTAGACGACCATAGTTTGTTCTACTTCAGGAAATCACTTGTCTCACTTAATGAGTTGACTAGACGACCAAAGTTTGTTCTACTTCAGGAAATCACTTGTCTCACTTAATGAGTTGACTAGACGACCAAAGTTTGTTCTACTTCAGGAAATCACTTGTCTCACTTAATGAATTGACTAGACGACCATAGTTTGTTCTACTTCAGGACATCACTTGTCTCACTTAATGAGTTGACTAGACGACCAAAGTTTGTTCTACTTCAGGAAATCACTTGTCTCACTTAATGAGTTGACTAGACGAGCAAAGTTTGTTCTACTTCAGGAAATCACTTGTCTCACTTAATGAGTTGACTAGACGACCAAAGTTTGTTCTACTTCAGGAAATCACTTGTCTCACTTAATGAGTTGACTAGACGACCATAGTTTGTTCTACTTCAAGAAATCACTTGTCTCAATTAATAAGTCGATCAGACGACCATAGTTTGTTCTACTTCAAGAAATCACTTGTCTCAATTAATAAGTCGATTAGACGACCGTAGTTTGTTCTACTTCAAGAAATCACTTGTCTCTCTTAATGGGTTTACCAGACGACTAAAGTTTGTTCTACTTCAAAAAATCACTTGTCTTAATTAATAAGTTGACTAGACGACCAAAGTTTGTTCTACTTCAATAAATCACTTGTCTCACTTAATGAGTTGTTTAGACGACCATAGTTTGTTCTACTTCAATAAATCACTTGTCTCACTTAATGAGTTGATCAGACGATCATAGTTTGTTCTACTTCAAGAAATCACTTGTCTCAATTAATAAGTCGATTAGACGACCATAGTTTGTTCTACTTCAAGAAATCACTTGTCTCACTTAATGGGTTTACCAGACGACTAAAGTTTGTTCTACTTCAATAAATCACTTGTCTTAATTAATAAGTTGACTAGACGACCAAAGTTTGTTCTACTTCAAGAAATCACTTATCACACTTAATAGGTTTACCGGACGACCAAAGTTTGTTCTACTTCAATAAATCACTTGTCTCACTTAAGGAGTTGACTAGACGACCAAAGTTTGTTCTACTTCAAGAAATCACTTGTCTCACTTAATGAGTTGACTAGACGACCAAAGTTTGTTCTACTTCAATAAATCACTTGTCTTGTCTCACTTAATGAGTTGACTAGACGACCAAAGTTTGTTCTACTTCAATAAATCACTTGTCTTGTCTCACTTACTGAGTTGACTAGACGACAAAAGTTTGTTCTACTTCAATAAATCACTTTTCTCCCTTAATGAGTTGACTACAAGACCAAAGATTGTTCTATTTCAATAAATCACTTGTCTCAATTAATAAACTGTTTTGAAGACCAAAGTTTGTTCTACTTCAAGAAATCACTTGTCTCACTTAATGAGTTTTTTGACGACCAATGTTTGTTCTACTTGAATAAATCACTTGTCTCAATTAATAAATTGTTTAGACGACCAAAGTTTGTTTTACTTCAAGAAATCACTTGTCTCAATTAATAAGTTGACTAGACGACCAAAGTTTGTCCTACTTCAAGAAATCACTTGTCTCACTTAATGAGTTCACCAGACGACCATAGTTTGTTCTACTTCAAGAAATCACTTGTCTCACTTAATGAGTTGTTTAGACGATCATAGTTTGTTTTACTTCAAGAAATCACTTGTCTCAATTAATAAATTGACTAGACGACCAAAGTTTGTCCTACTTCAAGAAATCACTTGTCTCACTTAATGAGTTCACCAGACGACCATAGTTTGTTCTACTTCAAGAAAACACTTGTCTCAATTATTAAGTCGATTAGACGACCATAGTTTGTTCTACTTCAAGAAATCACTTGTCTCAATTAATGGGTTTACACAGACGACTAAAGTTTGTTCTACTTCAATAAATCACTTGTCTTAATTAATAAGTTGACTATACGACCAACGATTGTTGTACTTCAAGAAATCACTTGTTTCACTTAATGAGTTGTTTAGACGACCATAGTTTGTTCTACTTCAATAAATCACTTGTCTCACTTAATGAGTTGACTAGACGACCAAACTTTGTTCTACTTCAAGAAATCACTTGTCTCACTTAATGGGTTTACCGGACGACCAAAGTTTGTTCTACTTCAATAAATCACTTGTCTCACTTAATGAGTTGACCAGACGACCAAAGTTTGTTCTACTTCTAGAAATCACTTGTGTCATTAATGAGTTGACTAGACGACCAAAGTTTGTTCTACTTCAATAAATCACTTGTCTTGTCTCACTTACTGAGATGACTAGACGACAAAAGTTTGTTCTACTTCAATAAATCACTTTTCTCCCTTAATGAGTTGACTACACGACCAAAGATTGTCCTATTTCAATAAATCACTTGTCTCAATTAATAAACTGTTTTGAAGACCAAAGTTTTTTCTACTTCAAGAAATCACTTGTCTCACTTAATGAGTTTTTTGACGACCAATGTTTGTTCTACTTCAGGAAATCACTTGTCTCACTTAATGAGTTGACCAGACGACCATAGTATGTTCTACTTCAATAAATCACTTGTCTTAATTAATAAGTTGACTAGACGACCAAAGTTTGTTCTACTTCAAGAAATCACTTGTCTCACTTAATGAGTTGTTTAGACGACCAAAGTTTGTTGTATTTCAGGAAATCACTTGTCTCACTTAATGAGTTGACCAGACGACCATAGTTTGTTCTACTTCAAGAAATCACTTGTCTCACTTAATGAGTTGTTTAGACGATCATAGTTTGTTCTACTTCAAGAAATCACTTGTCTCACTTAATGAGTTGATAAGACGGCCATAGTTTGTTCTACTTCAAGAAATCACTTGTCTTAATTAATAAGTCGATTAGACGACCATAGTTTGTTCTACTTCAAGAAATCACTTGTCTCACTTAATGGGTTTACCAGACGATTAAAGTTTGTTCTTCTTCAATAAATCACTTGTCTTAATTAATAAGTTGACTAGACGACCAAAGTTTGTTCTACTTCAAGAAATCACTTGTCTCACTTAATGAGTTGACTAGACGACCAAAGTTTGTTCTACTTCAATAAATCACTTGTCTTGTCTCACTTAATGAGTTGACTAGACGGCAAAAGTTTGTTCTACTTCAATAAATCACTTGTCTCCCTTAATGAGTTGACTACACGACCAAAGTTTTTTTTTTTCAATAAAGCACTTGTCTCAATTAATAAACTGTTTTGAAGACCAAAGTTTGTACTACTTCAAGAAATCACTTGTCTCACTTAATGAGTTTTTTGACGACCAATGTTTTTTCTACTTCAGGAAATCACTTGTCTCACTTAATGAGTTGTTTTGACGATCATAGTTTGTTTTACTTCAAGAAATCACTTGTCTTAATTCATAAGTTGACTAGACGACCAAAGTTTGTTCTACTTCAAGAAATCACTTGTCTCACTTAATGAGTTGATAAGACGGCCATAGTTTGTTCTACTTCAAGAAATCACTTGTCTTAATTAATAAGTCGATTAGACAACCATAGTTTGTTCTACTTCAAGAAATCACTTGTCTTACTTAATGGGTTTACCAGAAGATTAAAGTTTGTTCTTCTTCAATAAATCACTTGTCTTAATTAATAAGTTGACTAAATGACCAAAGTTTGCTCTACTTCAAGAAATCACTTGTCTCACTTAATGAGTTTGACTAGACGACCAAAATTTGTTCTACTTCAATAAATCACTTGTCTTGTCTCACTTAATGAGTTGACTAGACGACCAAAGTTTGTTCTACTTCAGGAAATCACTTTCTCACTTAATGAGTTGACTAGACGACCAAAGTTTGTTCTACTTCAAGAAATCACTTGTCTCACTTAATGAGTTGTTTTGACGACCAAAGTTTGTTCTACTTCAAGAAATCACTTGTCTCACTTAATGAGTTGACTAGACGACCAAAGTTTGTTCTACTTCAAGAAATCACTTGTCTCACTTAATGAGTTGTTTAGACGACCATAGTTTGTTCTACTTCAGGAAATCACTTGTCACACTTAATGAGTTGACTAGACGACCAAAGTTTGTTCTACTTCAGGAAATCACTTGTCTCACTTAATGAGTTGACTCGACGACCAAAGTTTGTTCTACTTCAGGAAATCACTTGTCTCACTTAATGAATTGACTAGACGACCATAGTTTGTTCTACTTCAAGAAATCACTTGTCTCAATTAATAAGTCGATCAGACGACCATAGTTTGTTCTACTTCAAGAAATCACTTGTCTCAATTAATAAGTCGATTAGACGACCGTAGTTTGTTCTTCTTCAAGAAATCACTTGTCTCACTTAATGGGTTTACCAGACGACTAAAGTTTGTTCTACTTCAATAAATCACTTGTCTTAATTAATAAGTTGACTAGACGACCAAAGTTTGTTCTACTTCAATAAATCACTTGTCTCACTTAATGAGTTGACTAGACGACCAAACTTTGTTCTACTTTAAGAAATCACTTATCTCACTTAATAGGTTTACCGGACGACCAAAGTTTGTTCTACTTCAATAAATCACTTGTCTCACTTAATGAGTTGACTAGACGACCAAAGTTTGTTCTACATCAAGAAATCACTTGTCTTACTTAATGAGTTGACTAGACGACCAAAGTTTGTTCTACTTCAATAAATCACTTGTCTTGTCTCACTTAATGAGTTGACTAGACGACCATAGTTTGTTCTACTTCAAGAAATCACTTGTCTCAATTAATAAGTCGATCAGACGACCATAGTTTGTTCTACTTCAAGAAATCACTTGTCTCAATTAATAAGTCGATTAGACGACCGTAGTTTGTTCTACTTCAAGAAATCACTTGTCTCACTTAATGGGTTTACCAGACGACTAAAGTTTGTTCTACTTCAATAAATCACTTGTCTTAATTAATAAGTTGACTAGACGACCAAAGTTTGTTCTACTTCAATAAATCACTTGTCTCACTTAATGAGTTGACTAGACGACCAAACTTTGTTCTACTTCAAGAAATCACTTATCTCACTTAATAGGTTTACCGGACGACCAAAGTTTGTTCTACTTCAATAAATCACTTGTCTCACTTAATGAGTTGACTAGACGACCAAAGTTTGTTCTACTTCAAGAAATCACTTGTCTTACTTAATGAGTTGACTAGACGACCAAAGTTTGTTCTACTTCAAGAAATCACTTGTCTTGTCTCACTTAATGAGTTGACTAGACCAAAGTTTGTTCTACTTCAATAAATCACTTGTCTTGTCTCACTTACTGAGTTGACTAGACGACAAAAGTTTGTTCTACTTCAATAAATCACTTTTCTCCCTTAATGAGTTGACTACACGACCAAAGATTGTTCTATTTCAATAAATCACTTGTCTCAATTAATAAACTGTTTTGAAGACCAAAGTTTGTTCTACTTCAAGAAATCACTTGTCTCACTTAATGAGTTTTTTGACGACCAATGTTTGTTCTACTTGAATAAATCACTTGTCTCAATTAATAAATTGTTTTCGACGACCAAAGTTTGTTCTACTTCAAGAAATCACATGTCTCACTTAATGAGTTGTTTAGACGACCAAAGTTTGTTCTATTTCAGGAAATCACTTGTCTCACTTAATGAGTTGACCAGACGACTATAGTTTGTTCTACTTCAAGAAATCACTTGTCTCACTTACTGTGTTGTTTAGACGATCATAGTTTGTTTTACTTCAAGAAATCACTTGTCTCAATTAATAAGTTGACTAGACGACCAACGTTTGTCCTACTTCAATAAATCACTTGTCTCACTTAATGAGTTCACCAGACGACCATAGTTTGTTCTACTTCAAGAAATCACTTGTCTCACTTAATGAGTTGTTTAGACGATCATAGTTTGTTTTACTTCAAGAAATCACTTGTCTCAATTAATAAGTTGACTAGACGACCAAAGTTTGTCCTACTTCAAGAAATCACTTGTCTCACTTAATGAGTTCACCAGACGACCATAGTTTTTTCTACTTCAAGAAATCACTTGTCTCAATTATTAAGTCGATTAGACGACCATAGTTTGTTCTACTTCAAGAAATCACTTGTCTCACTTAATGGGTTTACACAGACGACTAAAGTTTGTTCTACTTCAATAAATCACATGTCTTAATTAATAAGTTGACTATACGACCAACGATTGTTGTACTTCAAGAAATCACTTGTTTCACTTAATGAGTTGTTTAGACGACCATAGTTTGTTCTACTTCAAGAAATCACTTGTCTCACTTAATGAGTTGACTAGACGACCAAACTTTGTTCTACTTCAAGAAATCACTTGTCTCACTTAATGGGTTTACCGGACGACCAAAGTTTGTTCTACTTCAATAAATCACTTGTCTCACTTAATGAGTTGACTAGACGACCAAAGTTTGTTCTACTTCAAGAAATCACTTGTGTCATTAATGAGTTGACTAGACCAAAGTTTGTTCTACTTCAATAAATCACTTGTCTTGTCTCACTTACTGAGTTGACTAGACGACAAAAGTTTGTTCTACTTCAATAAATCACTTTTCTCCCTTAATGAGTTGACTACACGACCAAAGATTGTCCTATTTCAATAAATCACTTGTCTCAATTAATAAACTGTTTTGAAGACCAAAGTTTTTTCTACTTCAAGAAATCACTTGTCTCAATTAATAAGTCGATTAGACGACCGTAGTTTGTTCTACTTCAAGAAATCACTTGTCTCACTTAATGGGTTTACCAGACGATTAAAGTTTGTTCTACTTCAATAAATCACTTGTCTTAATTAATAAGTTGACTAGACGACCAAAGTTTGTTCTACTTCAATAAATCACTTGTCTCACTTAATGAGTTGACTAGACGACCAAACTTTGTTCTACTTCAAGAAATCACTTATCTCACTTAATAGGTTTACCGGACGACCAAAGTTTGTTCTACTTCAATAAATCACTTGTCTCACTTAATGAGTTGACTAGACGACCAAAGTTTGTTCTACTTCAAGAAATCACTTGTCTTACTTAATGAGTTGACTAGACGACCAAAGTTTGTTCTACTTCAATAAATCACTTGTCTTGTCTCACTTAATGAGTTGACTAGACGACCAAAGTTTGTTCTACTTCAATAAATCACTTGTCTTGTCTCACTTACTGAGTTGACTAGACGACAAAAGTTTGTTCTACTTCAATAAATCACTTTTCTCCCTTAATGAGTTGACTACACGACCAAAGATTGTTCTATTTCAATAAATCACTTGTCTCAATTAATAAACTGTTTTGAAGACCAAAGTTTGTTCTACTTCAAGAAATCACTTGTCTCACTTAATGAGTTGACTAGACGACCAAAGTTTGTTCTACTTCAATAAATCACTTGTCTTGTCTCACTTAATGAGTTGACTAGACGGCAAAAGTTTGTTCTACTTCAATAAATCACTTGTCTCCCTTAATGAGTTGACTACACGACCAAAGTTTTTTATTTTTCAATAAAGCACTTGTCTCAATTAATAAACTGTTTTGAAGACCAAAGTTTGTACTACTTCAAGAAATCACTTGTCTCACTTAATGAGTTTTTTGACGACCAATGTTTTTTCTACTTCAGGAAATCACTTGTCTCACTTAATGAGTTGTTTGACGATCATAGTTTGTTTTACTTCAAGAAATCACTTGTCTTAATTCATAAGTTGACTAGACGACCAAAGTTTGTTCTACTTCAAGAAATCACTTGTCTCACTTAATGAGTTGATAAGACGGCCATAGTTTGTTCTACTTCAAGAAATCACTTGTCTTAATTAATAAGTCGATTAGACAACCATAGTTTGTTCTACTTCAAGAAATCACTTGTCTTACTTAATGGGTTTACCAGAAGATTAAAGTTTGTTCTTCTTCAATAAATCACTTGTCTAATTAATAAGTTGACTAAATGACCAAAGTTTGCTCTACTTCAAGAAATCACTTGTCTCACTTAATGAGTTTGACTAGACGACCAAAATTTGTTCTACTTCAATAAATCACTTGTCTTGTCTCACTTAATGAGTTGACTAGACGACCAAAGTTTGTTCTACTTCAGGAAATCACTTTTCTCACTTAATGAGTTGACTAGACGACCAAAGTATGTTCTACTTCAAGAAATCACTTGTCTCACTTAATGAGTTTTTTTGACGATCAAAGTTTGTTCTACTTCAAGAAATCACTTGTCTCACTTAATGAGTTGACTAGACGACCAAAGTTTTTTCTACTTCAGGAAATGACTTGTCTCACTTAATTAGTTCACCAGACGACCATAGTTTGTTCTACTTCAATAAATCACTTGTCTTAATTAATAAATTGTTTAGACGATCATAGTTTGTTCTACTTCAGGAAATCACTTGTCTCACTTAATGAGTTGACTAGACGACCAAAGTTTGTTCTACTTCAAGAAATCACTTGTCTCACTTAATGAGTTGTTTTGACGACCAAAGTTTGTTCTACTTCAAGAAATCACTTGTCTCACTTAATGAGTTGACTAGACGACCAAAGTTTGTTCTACTTCAAGAAATCACTTGTCTCACTTAATGAGTTGTTTAGACGACCATAGTTTGTTCTACTTCAGGAAATCACTTGTCTCACTTAATGAGTTGACTAGACGACCAAAGTTTGTTCTACTTCAGGAAATCACTTGTCTCACTTAATGAGTTGACTCGACGACCAAAGTTTGTTCTACTTCAGGAAATCACTTGTCTCACTTAATGATTGACTAGACGACCATAGTTTGTTCTACTTCAAGAAATCACTTGTCTCAATTAATAAGTCGATCAGACGACCATAGTTTGTTCTACTTCAAGAAATCACTTGTCTCAATTAATAAGTCGATTAGACGACCGTAGTTTGTTCTTCTTCAAGAAATCACTTGTCTCACTTAATGGGTTTACCAGACGACTAAAGTTTGTTCTACTTCAATAAATCACTTGTCTTAATTAATGAGTTGACTAGACGACCAAAGTTTGTTCTACTTCAATAAATCACTTGTCTCACTTAATGAGTTGACTAGACGACCAAACTTTGTTCTACTTTAAGAAATCACTTATCTCACTTAATAGGTTTACCGGACGACCAAAGTTTGTTCTACTTCAATAAATCACTTGTCTCACTTAATGAGTTGACTAGACGACCAAAGTTTGTTCTACTTCAAGAAATCACTTGTCTTACTTAATGAGTTGACTAGACGACCAAAGTTTGTTCTACTTCAATAAATCACTTGTCTTGTCTCACTTAATGAGTTGACTAGACGACCATAGTTTGTTCTACTTCAAGAAATCACTTGTCTCAATTAATAAGTCGATCAGACGACCATAGTTTGTTCTACTTCAAGAAATCACTTGTCTCAATTAATAAGTCGATTAGACGACCGTAGTTTGTTCTACTTCAAGAAATCACTTGTCTCACTTAATGAGTTACCAGACGACCAAAGTTTGTTCTACTTCAAGAAATCACTTGTCTCACTTAATAAGTTGACTAGACGACCAAAGTTTGTTCTACTTCAATAAATCACTTGTCTCACTTAATGAGTTGACTAGACGACCAAAGTTTGTTCTACTTCAAGAAATCACTTGTCTCACTTAATGAGTTGACTAGACGACCAAAGTTTGTTCTACTTCAATAAATCACTTGTCTCACTTAATGAGTTGACTAGACGACCAAAGTTTGTTCTACTTCAAGAAATCACTTGTCTTACTTAATGAGTTGACTAGACGACCAAAGTTTGTTCTACTTCAAGAAATCACTTGTCTTGTCTCAATTAATGAGTTGACTAGACCAAAGTTTGTTCTACTTCAAGAAATCACTTGTCTCACTTAATGAGTTGACTAGACGACAAAAGTTTGTTCTACTTCAATAAATCACTTGTCTCACTTAATGAGTTGACTAGACGACCAAAGTTTGTTCTACTTCAATAAATCACTTGTCTCAATTAATAAGTTGACTAGACGACCAAAGTTTGTTCTACTTCAAGAAATCACTTGTCTCACTTAATGAGTTTTTTGACGACCAAAGTTTGTTCTACTTCAAGAAATCACTTGTCTCACTTAATGAGTTGTTTAGACGACCAAAGTTTGTTCTACTTCAAGAAATCACTTGTCTCACTTAATGAGTTGTTTAGACGACCAAAGTTTGTTCTACTTCAAGAAATCACTTGTCTCACTTAATGAGTTGACCAGACGACTCATAGTTTGTTCTACTTCAAGAAATCACTTGTCTCACTTAATGAGTTGACTAGACGACCATAGTTTGTTCTACTTCAAGAAATCACTTGTCTCACTTAATGAGTTGACTAGACGACCAAAGTTTGTTCTACTTCAATAAATCACTTGTCTCACTTAATGAGTTGACTAGACGACCAAAGTTTGTTCTACTTCAAGAAATCACTTGTCTCACTTAATGAGTTGTTTAGACGACCATAGTTTGTTCTACTTCAAGAAATCACTTGTCAACTTAATGAGTTGACTAGACGACCAAAGTTTGTTCTACTTCAAGAAATCACTTGTCTCACTTAATGAGTTGACTAGACGACCAAAGTTTGTTCTACTTCAAGAAATCACTTGTCTCAATTAATAAGTTGATTAGACGACCATAGTTTGTTCTACTTCAAGAAATCACTTGTCTCACTTAATAAGTTTATCAGACGACCATAGTTTGTTCTACTTCAAGAAATCACTTGTCTCAATTAATAAGTTGATTAGACGACCAAGTTTGTTCTACTTCAAGAAATCACTTGTCTCACTTAATGAGTTGACTAGACGACAAAGTTTGTTCTACTTCAAGAAATCACTTGTCTCACTTAATGAGTTGACTAGACGACCAAAGTTTGTTCTACTTCAAGAAATCACTTGTCTCACTTAATGAGTTGACTAGACGACCAAAGTTTGTTCTACTTCAAGAAATCACTTGTCTCACTTAATGAGTTTACTAGACGACCAAAGTTTGTTCTACTTCAATAAATCACTTGTCTCACTTAATGAGTTGACTAGACGACCAAAGTTTGTTCTACTTCAAGAAATCACTTGTCTCACTTAATGAGTTGACTAGACGACCAAAGTTTGTTCTACTTCAATAAATCACTTGTCTTGTCTCACTTAATGAGTTGACTAGACGACCAAAGTTTGTTCTACTTCAATAAATCACTTGTCTCAATTAATAAGTGACAGACGACCAAAGTTTGTTCTACTTCAAGAAATCACTTGTCTCAATTAATAAGTCGATTAGACGACCGTAGTTTGTTCTACTTCAAGAAATCACTTGTCTCACTTAATGGGTTTACCAGACGACTAAAGTTTGTTCTACTTCAATAAATCACTTGTCTTAATTAATAAGTTGACTAGACGACCAAAGTTTGTTCTACTTCAATAAATCACTTGTCTCACTTAATGAGTTGACTAGACGACCAAAGTTTGTTCTACTTCAAGAAATCACTTGTCTCACTTAATAGGTTTACCGGACGACCAAAGTTTGTTCTACTTCAATAAATCACTTGTCTCACTTAATGAGTTGACTAGACGACCAAAGTTTGTTCTACTTCAAGAAATCACTTGTCTTACTTAATGAGTTGACTAGACGACCAAAGTTTGTTCTACTTCAATAAATCACTTGTCTTGTCTCACTTAATGAGTTGACTACGACCAAAGTTTGTTCTACTTCAATAAATCACTTGTCTTGTCTCACTTACTGAGTTGACTAGACGACAAAAGTTTGTTCTACTTCAATAAATCACTTTTCTCCCTTAATGAGTTGACTACACGACCAAAGATTGTTCTATTTCAATAAATCACTTGTCTCAATTAATAAACTGTTTTGAAGACCAAAGTTTGTTCTACTTCAAGAAATCACTTGTCTCACTTAATGAGTTTTTTGACGACCAATGTTTGTTCTACTTCAATAAATCACTTGTCTCAATTAATAATTGTTTAGACGACCAAAGTTTGTTCTACTTCAAGAAATCACTTGTCTCACTTAATGAGTTGTTTAGACGACCAAAGTTTGTTCTACTTCAGGAAATCACTTGTCTCACTTAATGAGTTGACCAGACGACTATAGTTTGTTCTACTTCAAGAAATCACTTGTCTCACTTAATGAGTTGTTTAGACGATCATAGTTTGTTTTACTTCAAGAAATCACTTGTCTCAATTAATAAGTTGACTAGACGACCAAAGTTTGTCCTACTTCAATAAATCACTTGTCTCACTTAATGAGTTCACCAGACGACCATAGTTTGTTCTACTTCAAGAAATCACTTGTCTCACTTAATGAGTTGTTTAGACGATCATAGTTTGTTTTACTTCAAGAAATCACTTGTCTCAATTAATAAGTTGACTAGACGACCAAAGTTTGTCCTACTTCAAGAAATCACTTGTCTCACTTAATGAGTTCACCAGACGACCATAGTTTTTTCTACTTCAAGAAATCACTTGTCTCAATTATTAAGTCGATTAGACGACCATAGTTTGTTCTACTTCAAGAAATCACTTGTCTCACTTAATGGGTTTACACAGACGACTAAAGTTTGTTCTACTTCAATAAATCACATGTCTTAATTAATAAGTTGACTATACGACCAACGATTGTTGTACTTCAAGAAATCACTTGTTTCACTTAATGAGTTGTTTAGACGACCATAGTTTGTTCTACTTCAAGAAATCACTTGTCTCACTTAATGAGTTGACTAGACGACCAAACTTTGTTCTACTTCAAGAAATCACTTGTCTCACTTAATGGGTTTACCGGACGACCAAAGTTTGTTCTACTTCAATAAATCACTTGTCTCACTTAATGAGTTGACTAGACGACCAAAGTTTGTTCTACTTCAAGAAATCACTTGTGTCACTTAATGAGTTGACTAGACCAAAGTTTGTTCTACTTCAATAAATCACTTGTCTTGTCTCACTTACTGAGTTGACTAGACGACAAAAGTTTGTTCTACTTCAATAAATCACTTTTCTCCCTTAATGAGTTGACTACACGACCAAAGATTGTTCTATTTCAATAAATCACTTGTCTCAATTAATAAACTGTTTTGAAGACCAAAGTTTTTTCTACTTCAAGAAATCACTTGTCTCAATTAATAAGTCGATTAGACGACCGTAGTTTGTTCTACTTCAAGAAATCACTTGTCTCACTTAATGGGTTTACCAGACGATTAAAGTTTGTTCTACTTCAATAAATCACTTGTCTTAATTAATAAGTTGACTAGACGACCAAAGTTTGTTCTACTTCAATAAATCACTTGTCTCACTTAATGAGTTGACTAGACGACCAAACTTTGTTCTACTTCAAGAAATCACTTATCTCACTTAATAGTTTACCGGACGACCAAAGTTTGTTCTACTTCAATAAATCACTTGTCTCACTTAATGAGTTGACTAGACGACCAAAGTTTGTTCTACTTCAAGAAATCACTTGTCTTACTTAATGAGTTGACTAGACGACCAAAGTTTGTTCTACTTCAAGAAATCACTTGTCTTGTCTCACTTAATGAGTTGACTAGACGACCAAAGTTTGTTCTACTTCAATAAATCACTTGTCTTGTCTCACTTACTGAGTTGACTAGACGACAAAAGTTTGTTCTACTTCAATAAATCACTTTTCTCCCTTAATGAGTTGACTACACGACCAAAGATTGTTCTATTTCAATAAATCACTTGTCTCAATTAATAAACTGTTTTGAAGACCAAAGTTTGTTCTACTTCAAGAAATCACTTGTCTCACTTAATGAGTTTTTTGACGACCAATGTTTGTTCTACTTGAATAAATCACTTGTCTCAATTAATAAATTGTTTAGACGACCAAAGTTTGTTCTACTTCAAGAAATCACTTGTCTCACTTAATGAGTTGTTTAGACGACCAAAGTTTGTTCTATTTCAGGAAATCACTTGTCTCACTTAATGAGTTGACCAGACGACTATAGTTTGTTCTACTTCAAGAAATCACTTGTCTCACTTAATGAGTTGTTTAGACGATCATAGTTTGTTTTACTTCAAGAAATCACTTGTCTCAATTAATAAGTTGACTAGACGACCAAAGTTTGTCCTACTTCAATAAATCACTTGTCTCACTTAATGAGTTCACCAGACGACCATAGTTTGTTCTACTTCAAGAAATCACTTGTCTCACTTAATGAGTTGTTTAGACGATCATAGTTTGTTTTACTTCAAGAAATCACTTGTCTCAATTAATAAGTTGACTAGACGACCAAAGTTTGTCCTACTTCAAGAAATCACTTGTCTCACTTAATGAGTTCACCAGACGACCATAGTTTTTTCTACTTCAAGAAATCACTTGTCTCAATTATTAAGTCGATTAGACGACCATAGTTTGTTCTACTTCAAGAAATCACTTGTCTCACTTAATGGGTTTACACAGACGACTAAAGTTTGTTCTACTTCAATAAATCACATGTCTTAATTAATAAGTTGACTATACGACCAACGATTGTTGTACTTCAAGAAATCACTTGTTTCACTTAATGAGTTGTTTAGACGACCATAGTTTGTTCTACTTCAATAAATCACTTGTCTCACTTAATGAGTTGACTAGACGACCAAACTTTGTTCTACTTCAAGAAATCACTTGTCTCACTTAATGGTTTACCGGACGACCAAAGTTTGTTCTACTTCAATAAATCACTTGTCTCACTTAATGAGTTGACTAGACGACCAAAGTTTGTTCTACTTCAAGAAATCACTTGTGTCATTAATGAGTTGACTAGACCAAAGTTTGTTCTACTTCAATAAATCACTTGTCTTGTCTCACTTACTGAGTTGACTAGACGACAAAAGTTTGTTCTACTTCAATAAATCACTTTTCTCCCTTAATGAGTTGACTACACGACCAAAGATTGTTCTATTTCAATAAATCACTTGTCTCAATTAATAAACTGTTTTGAAGACCAAAGTTTTTTCTACTTCAAGAAATCACTTGTCTCAATTAATAAGTCGATTAGACGACCGTAGTTTGTTCTACTTCAAGAAATCACTTGTCTCACTTAATGGGTTTACCAGACGATTAAAGTTTGTTCTACTTCAATAAATCACTTGTCTTAATTAATAAGTTGACTAGACGACCAAAGTTTGTTCTACTTCAATAAATCACTTGTCTCACTTAATGAGTTGACTAGACGACCAAACTTTGTTCTACTTCAAGAAATCACTTATCTCACTTAATAGGTTTACCGGACGACCAAAGTTTGTTCTACTTCAATAAATCACTTGTCTCACTTAATGAGTTGACTAGACGACCAAAGTTTGTTCTACTTCAAGAAATCACTTGTCTTACTTAATGAGTTGACTAGACGACCAAAGTTTGTTCTACTTCAATAAATCACTTGTCTTGTCTCACTTAATGAGTTGACTAGACGACCAAAGTTTGTTCTACTTCAATAAATCACTTGTCTTGTCTCACTTACTGAGTTGACTAGACGACAAAAGTTTGTTCTACTTCAATAAATCACTTTTCTCCCTTAATGAGTTGACTACACGACCAAAGATTGTTCTATTTCAATAAATCACTTGTCTCAATTAATAAACTGTTTTGAAGACCAAAGTTTGTTCTACTTCAAGAAATCACTTGTCTCACTTAATGAGTTTTTTGACGACCAATGTTTGTTCTACTTGAATAAATCACTTGTCTCAATTAATAAATTGTTTAGACGACCAAAGTTTGTTCTACTTCAAGAAATCACATGTCTCACTTAATGAGTTGTTTAGACGACCAAAGTTTGTTCTATTTCAGGAAATCACTTGTCTCACTTAATGAGTTGACCAGACGACTATAGTTTGTTCTACTTCAAGAAATCACTTGTCTCACTTAATGAGTTGTTTAGACGATCATAGTTTGTTTTACTTCAAGAAATCACTTGTCTCAATTAATAAGTTGACTAGACGACCAAAGTTTGTCCTACTTCAATAAATCACTTGTCTCACTTAATGAGTTCACCAGACGACCATAGTTTGTTCTACTTCAAGAAATCACTTGTCTCACTTAATGAGTTGTTTAGACGATCATAGTTTGTTTTACTTCAAGAAATCACTTGTCTCAATTAATAAGTTGACTAGACGACCAAAGTTTGTCCTACTTCAAGAAATCACTTGTCTCACTTAATGAGTTCACCAGACGACCATAGTTTTTTCTACTTCAAGAAATCACTTGTCTCAATTATTAAGTCGATTAGACGACCATAGTTTGTTCTACTTCAAGAAATCACTTGTCTCACTTAATGGGTTTACACAGACGACTAAAGTTTGTTCTACTTCAATAAATCACATGTCTTAATTAATAAGTTGACTATACGACCAACGATTGTTGTACTTCAAGAAATCACTTGTTTCACTTAATGAGTTGTTTAGACGACCATAGTTTGTTCTACT
The DNA here is from genome assembly GCA_032433765.1 of Megaustenia siamemsis. Taxonomy (NCBI): domain Eukaryota; kingdom Metazoa; phylum Mollusca; class Gastropoda; order Stylommatophora; family Ariophantidae; genus Megaustenia; species Megaustenia siamemsis. Next base: position 148,540,984 of record JAVIAB010000051.1, on the reverse strand, counting down.
TCAATAAATCACTTGTCTCACTTAATGAGTTGACTAGACGACCAAACTTTGTTCTACTTCAAGAAATCACTTGTCTCACTTAATGGGTTTACCGGACGACCAAAGTTTGTTCTACTTCAATAAATCACTTGTCTCACTTAATGAGTTGACTAGACGACCAAAGTTTGTTCTACTTCAAGAAATCACTTGTGTCATTAATGAGTTGACTAGACCAAAGTTTGTTCTACTTCAATAAATCACTTGTCTTGTCTCACTTACTGAGTTGACTAGACGACAAAAGTTTGTTCTACTTCAATAAATCACTTTTCTCCCTTAATGAGTTGACTACACGACCAAAGATTGTTCTATTTCAATAAATCACTTGTCTCAATTAATAAACTGTTTTGAAGACCAAAGTTTTTTCTACTTCAAGAAATCACTTGTCTCAATTAATAAGTCGATTAGACGACCGTAGTTTGTTCTACTTCAAGAAATCACTTGTCTCACTTAATGGGTTTACCAGACGATTAAAGTTTGTTCTACTTCAATAAATCACTTGTCTTAATTAATAAGTTGACTAGACGACCAAAGTTTGTTCTACTTCAATAAATCACTTGTCTCACTTAATGAGTTGACTAGACGACCAAACTTTGTTCTACTTCAAGAAATCACTTATCTCACTTAATAGGTTTACCGGACGACCAAAGTTTGTTCTACTTCAATAAATCACTTGTCTCACTTAATGAGTTGACTAGACGACCAAAGTTTGTTCTACTTCAAGAAATCACTTGTCTTACTTAATGAGTTGACTAGACGACCAAAGTTTGTTCTACTTCAATAAATCACTTGTCTTGTCTCACTTAATGAGTTGACTAGACGACCAAAGTTTGTTCTACTTCAATAAATCACTTGTCTTGTCTCACTTACTGAGTTGACTAGACGACAAAAGTTTGTTCTACTTCAATAAATCACTTTTCTCCCTTAATGAGTTGACTACACGACCAAAGATTGTTCTATTTCAATAAATCACTTGTCTCAATTAATAAACTGTTTTGAAGACCAAAGTTTGTTCTACTTCAAGAAATCACTTGTCTCACTTAATGAGTTTTTTGACGACCAATGTTTGTTCTACTTGAATAAATCACTTGTCTCAATTAATAAATTGTTTAGACGACCAAAGTTTGTTCTACTTCAAGAAATCACATGTCTCACTTAATGAGTTGTTTAGACGACCAAAGTTTGTTCTATTTCAGGAAATCACTTGTCTCACTTAATGAGTTGACCAGACGACTATAGTTTGTTCTACTTCAAGAAATCACTTGTCTCACTTAATGAGTTGTTTAGACGATCATAGTTTGTTTTACTTCAAGAAATCACTTGTCTCAATTAATAAGTTGACTAGACGACCAAAGTTTGTCCTACTTCAATAAATCACTTGTCTCACTTAATGAGTTCACCAGACGACCATAGTTTGTTCTACTTCAAGAAATCACTTGTCTCACTTAATGAGTTGTTTAGACGATCATAGTTTGTTTTACTTCAAGAAATCACTTGTCTCAATTAATAAGTTGACTAGACGACCAAAGTTTGTCCTACTTCAAGAAATCACTTGTCTCACTTAATGAGTTCACCAGACGACCATAGTTTTTTCTACTTCAAGAAATCACTTGTCTCAATTATTAAGTCGATTAGACGACCATAGTTTGTTCTACTTCAAGAAATCACTTGTCTCACTTAATGGGTTTACACAGACGACTAAAGTTTGTTCTACTTCAATAAATCACATGTCTTAATTAATAAGTTGACTATACGACCAACGATTGTTGTACTTCAAGAAATCACTTGTTTCACTTAATGAGTTGTTTAGACGACCATAGTTTGTTCTACTTCAATAAATCACTTGTCTCACTTAATGAGTTGACTAGACGACCAAACTTTGTTCTACTTCAAGAAATCACTTGTCTCACTTAATGGGTTTACCGGACGACCAAAGTTTGTTCTACTTCAATAAATCACTTGTCTCACTTAATGAGTTGACTAGACGACCAAAGTTTGTTCTACTTCAAGAAATCACTTGTGTCATTAATGAGTTGACTAGACCAAAGTTTGTTCTACTTCAATAAATCACTTGTCTTGTCTCACTTACTGAGTTGACTAGACGACAAAAGTTTGTTCTACTTCAATAAATCACTTTTCTCCCTTAATGAGTTGACTACACGACCAAAGATTGTTCTATTTCAATAAATCACTTGTCTCAATTAATAAACTGTTTTGAAGACCAAAGTTTTTTCTACTTCAAGAAATCACTTGTCTCACTTAATGGGTTTACCAGACGATTAAAGTTTGTTCTACTTCAATAAATCACTTGTCTTAATTAATAAGTTGACTAGACGACCAAAGTTTGTTCTACTTCAATAAATCACTTGTCTCACTTAATGAGTTGACTAGACGACCAAACTTTGTTCTACTTCAAGAAATCACTTATCTCACTTAATAGGTTTACCGGACGACCAAAGTTTGTTCTACTTCAATAAATCACTTGTCTCACTTAATGAGTTGACTAGACGACCAAAGTTTGTTCTACTTCAAGAAATCACTTGTCTTACTTAATGAGTTGACTAGACGACCAAAGTTTGTTCTACTTCAATAAATCACTTGTCTTGTCTCACTTAATGAGTTGACTAGACGACCAAAGTTTGTTCTACTTCAATAAATCACTTGTCTTGTCTCACTTACTGAGTTGACTAGACGACAAAAGTTTGTTCTACTTCAATAAATCACTTTTCTCCCTTAATGAGTTGACTACACGACCAAAGATTGTTCTATTTCAATAAATCACTTGTCTCAATTAATAAACTGTTTTGAAGACCAAAGTTTGTTCTACTTCAAGAAATCACTTGTCTCACTTAATGAGTTTTTTGACGACCAATGTTTGTTCTACTTGAATAAATCACTTGTCTCAATTAATAAATTGTTTAGACGACCAAAGTTTGTTCTACTTCAAGAAATCACATGTCTCACTTAATGAGTTGTTTAGACGACCAAAGTTTGTTCTATTTCAGGAAATCACTTGTCTCACTTAATGAGTTGACCAGACGACTATAGTTTGTTCTACTTCAAGAAATCACTTGTCTCACTTAATGAGTTGTTTAGACGATCATAGTTTGTTTTACTTCAAGAAATCACTTGTCTCAATTAATAAGTTGACTAGACGACCAAAGTTTGTCCTACTTCAATAAATCACTTGTCTCACTTAATGAGTTCACCAGACGACCATAGTTTGTTCTACTTCAAGAAATCACTTGTCTCACTTAATGAGTTGTTTAGACGATCATAGTTTGTTTTACTTCAAGAAATCACTTGTCTCAATTAATAAGTTGACTAGACGACCAAAGTTTGTCCTACTTCAAGAAATCACTTGTCTCACTTAATGAGTTCACCAGACGACCATAGTTTTTTCTACTTCAAGAAATCACTTGTCTCAATTATTAAGTCGATTAGACGACCATAGTTTGTTCTACTTCAAGAAATCACTTGTCTCACTTAATGGGTTTACACAGACGACTAAAGTTTGTTCTACTTCAATAAATCACATGTCTTAATTAATAAGTTGACTATACGACCAACGATTGTTGTACTTCAAGAAATCACTTGTTTCACTTAATGAGTTGTTTAGACGACCATAGTTTGTTCTACTTCAATAAATCACTTGTCTCACTTAATGAGTTGACTAGACGACCAAACTTTGTTCTACTTCAAGAAATCACTTGTCTCACTTAATGGGTTTACCGGACGACCAAAGTTTGTTCTACTTCAATAAATCACTTGTCTCACTTAATGAGTTGACTAGACGACCAAAGTTTGTTCTACTTCAAGAAATCACTTGTGTCATTAATGAGTTGACTAGACCAAAGTTTGTTCTACTTCAATAAATCACTTGTCTTGTCTCACTTACTGAGTTGACTAGACGACAAAAGTTTGTTCTACTTCAATAAATCACTTTTCTCCCTTAATGAGTTGACTACACGACCAAAGATTGTTCTATTTCAATAAATCACTTGTCTCAATTAATAAACTGTTTTGAAGACCAAAGTTTTTTCTACTTCAAGAAATCACTTGTCTCAATTAATAAGTCGATTAGACGACCGTAGTTTGTTCTACTTCAAGAAATCACTTGTCTCACTTAATGGGTTTACCAGACGATTAAAGTTTGTTCTACTTCAATAAATCACTTGTCTTAATTAATAAGTTGACTAGACGACCAAAGTTTGTTCTACTTCAATAAATCACTTGTCTCACTTAATGAGTTGACTAGACGACCAAACTTTGTTCTACTTCAAGAAATCACTTATCTCACTTAATAGGTTTACCGGACGACCAAAGTTTGTTCTACTTCAATAAATCACTTGTCTCACTTAATGAGTTGACTAGACGACCAAAGTTTGTTCTACTTCAAGAAATCACTTGTCTTACTTAATGAGTTGACTAGACGACCAAAGTTTGTTCTACTTCAATAAATCACTTGTCTTGTCTCACTTAATGAGTTGACTAGACGACCAAAGTTTGTTCTACTTCAATAAATCACTTGTCTTGTCTCACTTACTGAGTTGACTAGACGACAAAAGTTTGTTCTACTTCAATAAATCACTTTCTCTCTTAATGAGTTGACTACACGACCAAAGATTGTTCTATTTCAATAAATCACTTGTCTCAATTAATAAACTGTTTTGAAGACCAAAGTTTGTTCTACTTCAAGAAATCACTTGTCTCACTTAATGAGTTTTTTGACGACCAATGTTTGTTCTACTTGAATAAATCACTTGTCTCAATTAATAAATTGTTTAGACGACCAAAGTTTGTTCTACTTCAAGAAATCACTTGTCTCACTTAATGAGTTGTTTAGACGACCAAAGTTTGTTCTACTTCAAGAAATCACTTGTCTCACTTAATGAGTTGACTAGACGACCATAGTTTGTTCTACTTCAATAAATCACTTGTCTCACTTAATGAGTTCACCAGACGACCATAGTTTGTTCTACTTCAAGAAATCACTTGTCTCACTTAATGAGTTGTTTAGACGATCATAGTTTGTTTTACTTCAAGAAATCACTTGTCTCAATTAATAAGTTGACTAGACGACCAAAGTTTGTCCTACTTCAAGAAATCACTTGTCTCACTTAATGAGTTCACCAGACGACCATAGTTTTTTCTACTTCAAGAAATCACTTGTCTCAATTATTAAGTCGATTAGACGACCATAGTTTGTTCTACTTCAAGAAATCACTTGTCTCACTTAATGGGTTTACACAGACGACTAAAGTTTGTTCTACTTCAATAAATCACATGTCTTAATTAATAAGTTGACTATACGACCAACGATTGTTGTACTTCAAGAAATCACTTGTTTCACTTAATGAGTTGTTTAGACGACCATAGTTTGTTCTACTTCAATAAATCACTTGTCTCACTTAATGAGTTGACTAGACGACCAAACTTTGTTCTACTTCAAGAAATCACTTGTCTCACTTAATGGGTTTACCGGACGACCAAAGTTTGTTCTACTTCAATAAATTACTTGTCTCACTTAATGAGTTGACTAGACGACCAAAGTTTGTTCTACTTCAAGAAATCACTTGTGTCATTAATGAGTTGACTAGACCAAAGTTTGTTCTACTTCAATAAATCACTTGTCTTGTCTCACTTACTGAGTTGACTAGACGACAAAAGTTTGTTCTACTTCAATAAATCACTTTTCTCCCTTAATGAGTTGACTACACGACCAAAGATTGTTCTATTTCAATAAATCACTTGTCTCAATTAATAAACTGTTTTGAAGACCAAAGTTTTTTCTACTTCAAGAAATCACTTGTCTCAATTAATAAGTCGATTAGACGACCGTAGTTTGTTCTACTTCAAGAAATCACTTGTCTCACTTAATGGGTTTACCAGACGATTAAAGTTTGTTCTACTTCAATAAATCACTTGTCTTAATTAATAAGTTGACTAGACGACCAAAGTTTGTTCTACTTCAATAAATCACTTGTCTCACTTAATGAGTTGACTAGACGACCAAACTTTGTTCTACTTCAAGAAATCACTTATCTCACTTAATAGGTTTACCGGAAGACCAAAGTTTGTTCTACTTCAATAAATCACTTGTCTCACTTAATGAGTTGACTAGACGACCAAAGTTTGTTCTACTTCAAGAAATCACTTGTCTTACTTAATGAGTTGACTAGACGACCAAAGTTTGTTCTACTTCAATAAATCACTTGTCTTGTCTCACTTAATGAGTTGACTAGACGACCAAAGTTTGTTCTACTTCAATAAATCACTTGTCTTGTCTCACTTACTGAGTTGACTAGACGACAAAAGTTTGTTCTACTTCAATAAATCACTTTTCTCTCTTAATGAGTTGACTACACGACCAAAGATTGTTCTATTTCAATAAATCACTTGTCTCAATTAATAAACTGTTTTGAAGACCAAAGTTTGTTCTACTTCAAGAAATCACTTGTCTCACTTAATGAGTTTTTTGACGACCAATGTTTGTTCTACTTGAATAAATCACTTGTCTCAATTAATAAATTGTTTAGACGACCAAAGTTTGTTCTACTTCAAGAAATCACATGTCTCACTTAATGAGTTGTTTAGACGACCAAAGTTTGTTCTATTTCAGGAAATCACTTGTCTCACTTAATGAGTTGACCAGACGACTATAGTTTGTTCTACTTCAAGAAATCACTTGTCTCACTTAATGAGTTGTTTAGACGATCATAGTTTGTTTTACTTAAGAAATCACTTGTCTCAATTAATAAGTTGACTAGACGACCAAAGTTTGTCCTACTTCAATAAATCACTTGTCTCACTTAATGAGTTCACCAGACGACCATAGTTTGTTCTACTTCAAGAAATCACTTGTCTCACTTAATGAGTTGTTTAGACGATCATAGTTTGTTTTACTTCAAGAAATCACTTGTCTCAATTAATAAGTTGACTAGACGACCAAAGTTTGTCCTACTTCAAGAAATCACTTGTCTCACTTAATGAGTTCACCAGACGACCATAGTTTTTTCTACTTCAAGAAATCACTTGTCTCAATTATTAAGTCGATTAGACGACCATAGTTTGTTCTACTTCAAGAAATCACTTGTCTCACTTAATGGGTTTACACAGACGACTAAAGTTTGTTCTACTTCAATAAATCACATGTCTTAATTAATAAGTTGACTATACGACCAACGATTGTTGTACTTCAAGAAATCACTTGTTTCACTTAATGAGTTGTTTAGACGACCATAGTTTGTTCTACTTCAATAAATCACTTGTCTCACTTAATGAGTTGACTAGACGACCAAACTTTGTTCTACTTCAAGAAATCACTTGTCTCACTTAATGGGTTTACCGGACGACCAAAGTTTGTTCTACTTCAATAAATCACTTGTCTCACTTAATGAGTTGACTAGACGATCAAAGTTTGTTCTACTTCCAGAAATCACTTGTGTCATTAATGAGTTGACTAGACCAAAGTTTGTTCTACTTCAATAAATCACTTGTCTTGTCTCACTTACTGAGTTGACTAGACGACAAAAGTTTGTTCTACTTCAATAAATCACTTTTCTCCCTTAATGAGTTGACTACACGACCAAAGATTGTCCTATTTCAATAAATAACTTGTCTCAATTAATAAACTGTTTTGAAGACCAAAGTTTTTTCTACTTCAAGAAATCACTTGTCTCACTTAATGGGTTTACCAGACGATTAAAGTTTGTTCTACTTCAATAAATCACTTGTCTTAATTAATAAGTTGACTAGACGACCAAAGTTTGTTCTACTTCAATAAATCACTTGTCTCACTTAATGAGTGGACTAGACGACCAAACTTTGTTCTACTTCAAGAAATCACTTATCTCACTTAATAGGTTTACCGGACGACCAAAGTTTGTTCTACTTCAATAAATCACTTGTCTCACTTAATGAGTTGACTAGACGACCAAAGTTTGTTCTACTTCAAGAAATCACTTGTCTTACTTAATGAGTTGACTAGACGACCAAAGTTTGTTCTACTTCAATAAATCACTTGTCTTGTCTCACTTAATGAGTTGACTAGACGACCAAAGTTTGTTCTACTTCAATAAATCACTTGTCTTGTCTCACTTACTGAGTTGACTAGACGACAAAAGTTTGTTCTACTTCAATAAATCACTTTTCTCCCTTAATGAGTTGACTACACGACCAAAGATTGTTCTATTTCAATAAATCACTTGTCTCAATTAATAAACTGTTTTGAAGACCAAAGTTTGTTCTACTTCAAGAAATCACTTGTCTCACTTAATGAGTTTTTTGACGACCAATGTTTGTTCTACTTGAATAAATCACTTGTCTCAATTAATAAATTGTTTAGACGACCAAAGTTTGTTCTACTTCAAGAAATCACATGTCTCACTTAATGAGTTGTTTAGACGACCAAAGTTTGTTCTATTTCAGGAAATCACTTGTCTCACTTAATGAGTTGACCAGACGACTATAGTTTGTTCTACTTCAAGAAATCACTTGTCTCACTTAATGAGTTGTTTAGACGATCATAGTTTGTTTTACTTCAAGAAATCACTTGTCTCAATTAATAAGTTGACTAGACGACCAAAGTTTGTCCTACTTCAATAAATCACTTGTCTCACTTAATGAGTTCACCAGACGACCATAATTTGTTATACTTCAAGAAATCACTTGTCTCACTTAATGAGTTGTTTAGACGATCATAGTTTGTTTTACTTCAAGAAATCACTTGTCTCAATTAATAAGTTGACTAGACGACCAAAGTTTGTCCTACTTCAAGAAATCACTTGTCTCACTTAATGAGTTCACCAGACGACCATAGTTTTTTCTACTTCAAGAAATCACTTGTCTCAATTATTAAGTCGATTAGACGACCATAGTTTGTTCTACTTCAAGAAATCACTTGTCTCACTTAATGGGTTTACACAGACGACTAAAGTTTGTTCTACTTCAATAAATCACATGTCTTAATTAATAAGTTGACTATACGACCAACGATTGTTGTACTTCAAGAAATCACTTGTTTCACTTAATGAGTTGTTTAGACGACCATAGTTTGTTCTACTTCAATAAATCACTTGTCTCACTTAATGAGTTGACTAGACGACCAAACTTTGTTCTACTTCAAGAAATCACTTGTCTCACTTAATGGGTTTACCGGACGACCAAAGTTTGTTCTACTTCAATAAATCACTTGTCTCACTTAATGAGTTGACTAGACGACCAAAGTTTGTTCTACTTCAAGAAATCACTTGTGTCATTAATGAGTTGACTAGACCAAAGTTTGTTCTACTTCAGTAAATCACTTGTCTTGTCTCACTTACTGAGTTGACTAGAAGACAAAAGTTTGTTCTACTTCAATAAATCACTTTTCTCCCTTAATGAGTTGACTACACGACCAAAGATTGTCCTATTTCAATAAATCACTTGTCTCAATTAATAAACTGTTTTGAAGACCAAAGTTTTTTCTACTTCAAGAAATCACTTGTCTCACTTAATGAGTTTTTTGACGACCAATGTTTGTTCTACTTCAGGAAATCACTTGTCTCACTTAATGAGTTGACCAGACGGCCATAGTTTGTTCTACTTCAATATATCACTTGTCTCAATTAATAAATTGTTAAGACGACCAAAGTTTGTTCTACTTCAAGAAATCACTTGTCTCACTTAATGAGTTGTTTAGACGACCAAAGTTTGTTCTATTTCAGGAAATCACTTGTCTCACTTAATGAGTTGACCAGACGACCATAGTTTGTTCTACTTCAAGAAATCACTTGTCTCACTTAATGAGTTGTTTAGACGATCATAGTTTGTTCTACTTCAAGAAATCACTTGTCTCACTTAATGAGTTGATAAGACGGCCATAGTTTGTTCTGCTTCAAGAAATCACTTGTCTTAATTAATAAGTCGATTAGACGACCATAGTTTGTTCTACTTCAAGAAATCACTTGTCTCACTTAATGGGTTTACCAGACGATTAAAGTTTGTTCTTCTTCAATAAATCACTTGTCTTAATTAATAAGTTGACTAGACGACCAAAGTTTGTTCTACTTCAAGAAATCACTTGTCTCACTTAATGAGTTGACTAGACGACCAAAGTTTGTTCTACTTCAATAAATCACTTGTCTTGTCTCACTTAATGAGTTGACTAGACGACAAAAGTTTGTTCTACTTCAATAAATCACTTGTCTCCCTTAATGAGTTGACTACACGACCAAAGTTTTTTCTATTTAAATAAATCACTTGTCTCAATTAATAAACTGTTTTGAAGACCAAAGTTTGTTCTACTTCAAGAAATCACTTGTCTCACTTAATGAGTTTTTTGACGACCAATGTTTTTTCTACTTCAGGAAATCACTTGTCTCACTTAATGAGTTGTTTAGACGATCATATTTTGTTTTACTTCAAGAAATCACTTGTCTTAATTCATAAGTTGACTAGACGACCAAAGTTTGTTCTACTTCAAGAAATCACTTGTCTCACTTAATGAGTTGATAAGACGGCCATAGTTTGTTCTACTTCAAGAAATCACTTGTCTCACTTAATGGGTTTACCAGACGATTAAACTTTGTTTTTCTTCAATAAATCACTTGTCTTAATTAATAAGTTGACTAGACGACCAAAGTTTGTTCTACTTCAAGAAATCACTTGTCTCACTTAATGAGTTGACTAGACGACCAAAGTTTGTTCTACTTCAATAAATCACTTGTCTGGTCTCACTTAATGAGTTGACTAGACGACAAAAGTTTGTTCTACTTCAATAAATCACTTGTCTCCCTTAATGAGTTGACTACACGACCAAAGTTTTTTCTATTTCAATAAATCACTTGTCTCAATTAATAAACTGTTTTGAAGACCAAAGTTTGTTCTACTTCAAGAAATCACTTGTCTCACTTAATGAGTTTTTTGACGACCAATGTTTTTTCTACTTCAGGAAATCACTTGTCTCACTTAATGAGCTCACCAGACGACCATAGTTTGTTCTACTTCAATAAATCACTTGTCTCAATTAATAAATTGTTAAGACGATCATAGTTTGTTTTACTTCAAAAAATCACTTGTCTCAATTAATAAGTTGACTAGACGACCAAAGTTTGTTCTACTTCAAGAAATCACTTGTCTTAATTAATAAGTTGACTAGACGACCAAAGTTTGTTCTACTTCAATAAATCACTTGTCTCACTTAATGAGTTGTTTAGACGACCATAGTTTGTTCTACTTCAATAAATCACTTGTCTCACTTAATGAGTTGACTAGACGACCAAAGTTTGTTCTACTTCAATAAATCACTTGTCTCACTTAATGAGGTGATCAGACGACCATAGTTTGTTCTACTTCAAGAAATCACTTGTCTCAATTAATAAGTCGATTAGACGACCATAGTTTGTTCTACTTCAAGAAATCACTTGTCTCACTTAATGGGTTTACCAGACGACTAAAGTTTGCTCTTCTTGAATAAATCACTTGTCTTAATTAATAAGTTGACTAGACGACAAAAAGTTTGTTCTACTTCAATAAATCACTTGTCTCACTTAATGAGTTGTTTAGACGACCATAGTTTGTTCTACTTCAATAAATCACTTGTCTCACTTAATGAGTTGACTAGACGACCAAACTTTGTTCTACTTCAAGAAATCACTTGTCTCACTTAATGGGTTTACCGGACGACCAAAGTTTGTTCTACTTCAATAAATCACTTGTCTCACTTAATGAGGTGATCAGACGACCATAGTTTGTTCTACTTCAAGAAATCACTTGTCTCAATTAATAAGTCGATTAGACGACCATAGTTTGTTCTACTTCAAGAAATCACTTGTCTCACTTAATGGGTTTACCAGACGACTAAAGTTTGCTCTTCTTGAATAAATCACTTGTCTTAATTAATAAGTTGACTAGACGACCAAAGTTTGTTCTACTTCAATAAATCACTTGTCTCACTTAATGAGTTGACCAGACGACCAAAGTTTGTTCTACTTCAAGAAATCACTTGTCTCAATTAAAAAATTGTTTTGAAGACCAAAGTTTGTTCTACTTCAAGAAATCACTTGTCTCACTTAATGAGTTGTTTAGACGATCATAGTTTGTTCTATTTCAGGAAATCACTTGTCTCACTTAATGAGTTGACCAGACGACCATAATTTGTTCTACTTCAAGAAATCACTTGTCTTAATTAATAAGTCGATTAGACGACCATAGTTTTTTCTACTTCAAGAAATCACTTGTCTCAATTAATGGATTTACCAGACGATTAAAGTTTGTTCTTCTTCAATAAATCACTTGTCTTAATTAATAAGTTGACTAGACGACCAAAGTTTGTTCTACTTCAAGAAATCACTTGTCTCACTTAATGAGTTGACTAGACGACCAAAGTTTGTTCTACTTCAATGAATCACTTGTCTTGTCTCACTTAATGAGTTGACTAGACGACAAAAGTTTGTTCTACTTCAATAAATCACTTGTCTCCTTTAATGAGTTGACTACACGACCAAAGTTTTTTCTATTTCAATAAATCACTTGTCTCAATTAATAAATTGTTTTGAAGACCAAAGTTTGTTCTACTTCAAGAAATCACTTGTCGCACTTAATGAGTTTTTTGACGACCAATGTTTTTTCTACTTCAGGAAATCACTTGTCTCACTTAATGAGTTCACCAGACGACCATAGTTTGTTCTACTTCAATAAATCACTTGTCTCAATTAATAAATTGTTAAGACGATCATAGTTTGTTTTACTTCAAGAAATCACTTGTCTCAATTAATAAGTTGACTAGACGACCAAAGTTTGTTCTACTTCAAGAAATCACTTGTCTCACTTAATGAGGTGATCAGACGACCATAGTTTGTTCTACTTCAAGAAATCACTTGTCTCAATTAATAAGTCGATTAGACGACCATAGTTTGGTCTACTTCAAGAAATCACTTGTCTCACTTAATGGGTTTACCAGACGACTAAAGTTTGTTCTTCTTGAATAAATCACTTGTCTTAATTAATAAGTTGACTAGACGACCAAAGTTTGTTCTACTTCAATAAATCACTTGTCTCACTTAATGAGTTGTTTAGACGACCATAGTTTGTTCTACTTCAATAAATCACTTGTCTCACTTAATGAGTTGACTAGACGACCAAACTTTGTTCTACTTCAAGGAATCACTTTTCTCACTTAATGGGTTTACCGGACGACCAAAGTTTGTTCTACTTCAATAAATCACTTGTCTCACTTAATGAGTTCACCAGACGACCATAGTTTGTTCTACTTCAATAAATCACTTGTCTCAATTAATAAATTGTTTTGAAGACCAAAGTTTGTTCTACTTCAAGAAATCACTTGTCTCACTTAATGAGTTGTTTAGACGATCATAGTTTGTTCTATTTCAGGAAATCACTTGTCTCACTTAATGAGTTGACCAGACGACCATAATTTGTTCTACTTCAAGAAATCACTTGTCTTAATTAATAAGTCGATTAGACGACCATAGTTTGTTCTACTTCAAGAAATCACTTGTCTCAATTAATGGATTTACCAGACGATTAAAGTTTGTTCTTCTTCAATAAATCACTTGTCTTAATTAATAAGTTGACTAGACGACCAAAGTTTGTTCTACTTCAAGAAATCACTTGTCTCACTTAATGAGTTGACTAGACGACAAAAGTTTGTTCTACTTCAATAAATCACTTATCTCCTTTAATGAGTTGACTACACGACCAAAGTTTTTTCTATTTCAATAAATCACTTGTCTCAATTAATAAACTGTTTTGAAGACCAAACTTTGTTCTACTTCAAGAAATCACTTGTCTCACTTAATGAGTTTTTTGACGACCAATGTTTTTTCTACTTCAGGAAATCACTTGTCTCACTTAATGAGTTCACCAGACGACCATAGTTTGTTCTACTTCAATAAATCACTTGTCTCAATTAATAAATTGTTAAGACGATCATAGTTTGTTTTACTTCAAGAAATCACTTGTCTCAATTAATAAGTTGACTAGACGACCAAAGTTTGTTCTACTTCAAGAAATCACTTGTCTCACTTAATTAGGTGATCAGACGACCATAGTTTGTTCTACTTCAAGAAATCACTTGTCTCAATTAATAAGTCGATTAGACGACCATAGTTTGTTCTACTTCAAGAAATCACTTGTCTCACTTAATGGGTTTACCAGACGACTAAAGTTTGTTCTTCTTGAATAAATCACTTGTCTTAATTAATAAGTTGACTAGACGACCAAAGTTTGTTCTACTTCAATAAATCACTTGTCTCACTTAATGAGTTGTTTAGACGACCATAGTTTGTTCTACTTCAATAAATCACTTGTCTCACTTAATGAGTTGACCAGACGACCAAAGTTTGTTCTACTTCAAGAAATCACTTGTCTCACTTAATGAGTTCACCAGACGACCATAGTTTGTTCTACTTCAATAAATCACTTGTCTCAATTAATAAATTGTTTTGAAGACCAAAGTTTGTTCTACTTCAAGAAATCACTTGTCTCACTTAATGAGTTGTTTAGACGACCATCGTTTGTTCTTCTTCAAGAAATCACTTGTCTCACTTAATGAGTTGTTTAGACGATCATAGTTTGTTTTACTTCAAGAAATCACTTGTCTCACTTAATGAGTTGTTTAGCCGACCAAAGTTTGTTCTATTTCAGGAAATCACTTGTCTCACTTAATGAGTTGACCAGACGACCATAGTTTGTTCTACTTCAAGAAATCACTTTTCTCATTTAATGAGTTGACCAGACGACCATAGTTTGTTCTACTTCAAGAAATCACTTGTCTCACTTAATGAGTTGACCAGACGACCATAGTTTGTTCTACTTCAAGAAATCACTTGTCTCACTTAATGAGTTGTTTAGACGACCAAAGTTTTTTCAACTTTAAGAAATCACTTGTCTCACTTAATGAGTTGACCAGACGACCATAATTTGTTCTACTTCAATAAATCCCTTGTTTCACTTAATGAGTTGTTTAGACGACCAAAGTTTGTTCAACTTTAAGAAATCACTTGTCTCAATTTAATGAGTTGACCAGACGACCAAAGTTTAGGCTCCCGATGTCTCATTATATACATCATTGTCCCTCCAATTCTCCCCTTCTCTTAAGGAATGAAGAACAACCTTGGCGTTGAGTAAGGCTACACCCAGTGCCAGTGTAGCCAGCGAGGTTATCGGCTCTTTCATTGCCGTGCACACCAACATGTCCTGGACGGTACACTCAGGTTGACTAGCTCACTTTAGTCATTTAAACGCTGAGCGCAAATAATGTAAGCTACCAAAACGCACCGACTTTGAAACAACTAAATGCAACTATCTAAGCATAAAAGAAATTAATAGAAACACTGATCGTTGCCACATTATGTTATCAGTGTCAGACATGGACAATTCTTCGAAGAAAGAAGAGTAAAATAAATATATGAAAAAATGTATTAAGAAAATTTGTAAAAAAAAAGAATGAGAAAAGATAAGAGTAGAAATGAACACTGAGATTAGTTATGGATGTAACACCCAGCTATTGACTGCACTGAACAATAAAAATAGTTTGGACATCTGACCACAATGAAATTCAACCTGCTGCTCGAGCACATTGCATGAAACATCCGGTTACATAAACAAAGGGAAAATTCAGAATGATGGAATCAAAGAAATAAGTAAAACGACATAACTACTCAAGCTATACTACCGGTGAAGGCCTGACAATGACACGTTATTCCTCTCTGCGAGTTACATGGCCCAAGTTGTAGGGTAAATGACAGAAAGGATTCACTGCCTGGAGCTTCATTTGATTCATCCCTTTGGCCAGTAAATGAAACATTTTTTACTCTTCTTCTTCTGCTCGTGCTCAGATTTATTCCCTACTTTCTTTGTTTCTGCTACAGTAGGGTTAAATTGTTCCTTTATTTGTTCATTTGCTCTACAATTATCTCTGTTTTGTTTTGGGCGCATCTACAGTTGTTTCCTTATTGTTTTTTTTTTTTGCTTTATCTACATTCGTTTTGTTATTTTTCGTTAGATCTATGTTTGTCTGAAAGTTTCCGGTGATGTCCTTGCTTGGGCTACAGCTGATTATTCTTGTTTTGTCTACCATTTTGTTTATTATCTGATTATTTTAAACTCAATTTTTAGAAAAATAGATTAAATTTCTTATTCCTTTGTTTAAATTTCCTTTTTTCTTCTTCTTTTTTTAAAACTTGATGTTCATTGTACTGACTATTTTCTCGCAAATCTTTTTAACTTGCTGTTCGTTATCCAGAATATTTCTCACCGCTTTTTTTCCGTTTGGTTTTCATTTTCTTGCATTTTTCTGTTTGTATTTTTCAACTTAGTGTCTGTTAACTTGAATATTACGTATTGTGTTTTTTTTCTTTTTACAATTTGATGTTCCTTTGCTTGCGTTTTAAGCTGCGTTTTTCAACTTTGTGTTCGTTACCTGGAGTTTGTCTCTCACATTTTTTTCCCCGTCTTAATGCTCCTTATCTTAATGGCAGTGTTCCCTAGCGTTTGGCTTTTCGTGGCACGGCGCTGTGCCATTGAGTACGGGTTCGATCCTGCTTTGGTCCATATTTTTTCTGTTGTTCATTATTTGTCATTTTTTCCGAGTGTTGTAAACATACCTCTTCCTCTGAATTGATGCGCTCCTTATCTTAACTTTTTTCCCTATTCTTTTTCCATCCTGCTGCTTCGTATCTTGACCTTTCCCCTGTTTTTTTTCTCCATTTTAGTGCTGAATATTTTGACTTTTTTTCGCCATGTTTATTTTTCCATCTTGGTGCTATATATTTTGACTTTCTTTTTCGAAGTGTTTTTTTTCCATCTTGGTGCTATATATTTTGACTTTCTTTTTCGAAGTGTTTTTTTTTTTCATTTTGACGTTTTTTATCTTGATTTTAACTTCCTATTTTTTCTATCTTGGTTGTTCGTGATCCTAACTTTTTCTTGCCGTTCTTTTCAACTGGATCGTCATTCTTTAACATTGTAGCTTTGCTCCTTGTCATTAAATCTTTACTTAAGCCTCACGGTGTTCGTGTTTTGCCCTCTTTCAACTTCTGTTTTTGTTGTGGAAACGCCGAAATTGAAATTATGTTCTTTGTTTGCTCACTCTACCTTTCTGCCGTACAAAGTTATGTTTCTTTCACTGAACTGTTTTGTTTATTAACTTTTCTGTCGTACAAAAGGGTTAGCAGAGTAGAGTTCTGCCCTACCATAGAGGAATAAGACGTCTCCTTTCCTCCGCTAGTCTTCGGGACACCCTTGGGAAAGGTTAAGCTCCCGTTTAGCCCCACCATCAGGGAGTACGTAAAGCCATTGTAGCATGTGGTGGATGGTGTTGTGGGAGCAGCCGACAAATAGTGCCGGTTGTTGTCCCCACACCGCGATGGCAGAAAGAGGAACTCATGTATAGAGACAATGGCTGTGATCTCCGGCTAGTACAGTCATTGCCATGATGGAAAGGAATGGCAATCTACATTCTTATATTGCCGATAATAATTATGCCAAAACACAACTTAATGTGGGAGCCGCGATAGCTCAGTGGTTAGTGAACTGGACTACAAAGGACAAGAGGTAGAGTTCGATCCCAACCGACGGCTTCCGGTTCACCCAGCCTTTAATGGGTACCTGATTTTTTTCTGGAAATTAAAGCGACACGAGCGTAATACCGACCACATTTCCCCAAAAATCATGTGCCGAAGGTCTGTAAAATTTATGGTCACTAACACCATATTCTCTATATGCCACTTGGCTTGACGGGGTACTTTACTTTTACAACATAATATCTACAGCTAACGACGTTGTGACTCCACGACCACCTTGTCCGGTAGGGAGCGTCATGTGCTACAGGTGACATCCGATCGTCATCAAGCTACTGAATGCAAGATCACAAATAAAGAGACACTATCAAAAGGAACTTGGAACATTAGTTCAGAATTCCAGGTTGGTAAGATAGAAAACATCAGTCAAGAAATGAAGAAAATGAAATTGAACATCTTGGGACTATGTGAAATGTGATGGACAGGAGCAGGATTATTACAACGCGACAGTGGAAATGTAATTTACTCTAGGGGAACCGCATACGAAAGAGGTGTAGGCATCATGTTAGATAGAGAAAGAAGCAAAATAGTGAAAGGATTTTGGCCAGTACCAGACAGAATTCTGCTAGTAAAATTGAGTGGCAGACCAATGGATATCAACATAATTCAAGCTTATGCACCAACAAGTAATAGCGAAGAAGAAGACATTGACGCTTTTTACAATGAGCTAGAGGCGACCATGGAACAGTGTAAATCCCAAGAAATAACTGTTGTATAAGGGGATTTCAATGCAAAGGTAGGAACAGCTAAAGTGCAAAATGTGACGGGGGACATGGCCTTGGACAAACGAATGACAGAGGGGATAGATTGATAGACTGGGCAAAGACACATGAAATGATTATAGCTAACAACTGGTTCAAGCAACACCCTAGACGACTATGGACATGGCAAAGCCAAGACAAAAAGTGCACAATCAAATCAATTTTATATTGGTACAGAGACATCTGAAACAAGTGCAAGGCGTCAAATACTTGGGTACAATAATAACATCAGATGGGAGATGCACCACAGAAATAACAAGCAGAACAGCACAGGCCAGAAAAGCATTTCAGAAAATGAAAAACGTCTTATGCAACAAGTATATGTATATAGAAGTGAGAAAGAGAGTTCATTGGTGCTACATAGAGCCAATTCTGACTGGAATTCTGGAATTTCTCAGAAGAATGTTGAAAGCTCCAAGAACAGCTAAAAAGACCAAGGAGGAAATTCTCAAAGAGGGAGCTCCAAAAAGAAAATAGGAAAGAAACAACAAACATTTTTTCGGGTACATTATGAGAAGAGGAAAGTTGGAATACTTGGTTACAACTGGCAAAATACAAGGAAAGAGAGATCGCGGACGACAAAGAAAGAAGATACTGGATAGATTGGTGTCATGGCATGGAAAACAGTCAACAACAGAATTGGTACGATGCACTGTGAATAGAAGATTGTGGAAGTGCATGATCGCCTAAGCCAACCAATATAGCACATGTTGATGATATCATACAAAACTTCTATCCCCCCCCCCCCCCCCCTCTTTTCTCTCTGCCCCCCCCCTCAAGCATTGTTTTCTTTATTAACTCTTCTGCTAACCTCTTGTGAATTAAAAAAAAATCCCACCAGAATTGTAGACATTCTTATGTACATTCCTTGTTAGGAATGTGGAAATGTTCACGTGACAGATCTCGGAAATTAAATTCCTCTCGCAGAGCCTTTGTATTGACTTCGGTTTAAGAGAGTGTCTTTCCTGAAATCTGAACACTTGGCTGTTGAACACAAATGCGTTGAGTGTTGATGCGGAAGAGTGGAGTTTATTGTTCATTTCGAGAAGAGGGAATCGTAGGAGATCAGTAATTGAGAGTGGGGAAATAGTGGAATTAAGCTCTTCATGAGAGTGGAGATATAGTGGAATTAAGCTCTTCATGAATGTGGAGATATAGTGAAATTAAGCTCTTAATGAGAGTGGGAGAAAGAGTGGAAATAAGCTCTTAATGAGAGTGGAGAAAGAGTGGAATTAAGCTCTTAATGAGAGTGGAGATATATGGGAATTATGCTCTTAATGAGAGTGGAGAAATAGTGGAATTAAGCTGTTCATGAGAGGGGAGATATAGTGGAATGAAGCTGTTCAAGAGAAAGAGGAGAAATAGTGGAATTAATTTGTTAATGAGAGTGGCGAAATAGTGGAATGAAGCTGTTCATGCCTGTGGAGAAATAGTGGAATTAAGTTCTTAATGAGAGTGGAGATATAGAGGAATTAAGTTCTTAATCAGATGGAGTGGAGAAATAGTGGAATGAAGCTCTTAATGAGAGTGGAGAAATAGTGGATTAAAGTTCTTAATGAGAGTGGAGATATAGTGGAATTAAGTTCTTAATGTTAGTGGAGAAATAGTGGAATTAAGTTCTTAATGAGAGTGGAGATATAGTGGAATTAAGCTCTTCGTGAGAGTGGAGATAAAGTGGAACTAAGTTCTTAATACGATGGAGTGGAGAAATAGTGGAATTAAGCTCTTAATGAGAGTGGAGATATAGTGGAATTAAGCTTTTCATGAAAGTGGAGAAAGAGTAGAATTGAGTTCTTAATGAGAGTGGAGAAAGAGTGGAATTAAGCTCTTAATGAGAGTGAAGAAAGAGTAGAATTAAGCTCTTAATGAGCGTGGAGAAAGTGTGGAATTATGATAATAATGAAAGTGGAGATATAGTGGAATTAGCTCTTAATGATCGTGGAGAAAGAGTGGAATTAAGCTGTTAATGAGAGTGGAGAATTAGTGGGAATTAAGCTCTTCATGAGAGTGGAGAAAGAGTGGAATTTAGCTCTTAATGAGAGTGGAGAAAGAGTGGAATTAAGCTCTTAATGAGAGTGGGGTAAGAGTTGAAATAAGCTCTTAATGAGAGTGGAGATATAGTGGAATGAAGCTCTTCATGAGAAAGTGGAGAAATAGTGGAATGAAGCTTTTAATGGGAGTGGAGAAATAGTGGAATTTAGTTCTAAATGACAGTGGAGATATAGTGGAATTAAGCTCTTATTGAGATGGAGTGGAGAAGTAGTGGAATTAAGCTCTTAAAACAGAGTGGAGAAATAGTGGAATTAAGCTCTTAATGAGAGTGGAGAAATAGTGGAATTAAGCTCTTCATGACAGTGGAGAAATAGTGGAATTTAGTTCTTAATGAGAGTGGAGATATAGTGGAATTAAGCTCTTAATGAGATGGAGTGGAGAAATAGTGGAATTAAGCTCTTAATGAGAGTGGAGAAATAGTGGAATTAAGCTCTTAATGAGAGTGGAGAAATAGTGGAATTAAGCTCTTAATGAGATGGAGTGGAGAAATAGTGGGATTAAGCTCTTAATGAGATGGAGTGGAGAAATAGTGGAATTAAGCTCTTAATGAGAGTGGAGAAATAGTGGAATTAAGCTCTTATTGAGATGGAGTGGAGAAGTAGTGGAATTAAGCTCTTAATGAGAGTGGAGAAATAGTGGAATTAAGCTCTTCATGACAGTGGAGAAATAGTGGAATTTAGTTCTTAATGAGAGTGGAGATATAGTGGAATTAAGCTCTTAATCAGATGGAATAGAGAAATAGTGGAATTAAGCTCTTAATGAGAGTGGAGGATTAGTGGAATTAAGCTCTTAATGAGAGTGGAGAAATAGTGGAATTAAACTCTTAGTGAGATGGAGTGGAGAAATAGTGGAATTAAGCTCTTAATGAGAATAAAGATATAGTGGAATTAAGCTCTTCGTGAGAGTGGAGAAAGAGTAGAATTAAGTTCGATGGAAAACAAACATAAATATCTATGAAGTCGGGGTTATCTGCCTGTGCGGCGAGAGACCCCTGTATACGAACGGATGCCAGAGAAAAACGGATTAACACGCAAAATTCAGTTCCTCCGACTTGTTGCAGGAGCTATTGAGTTAAGTACTCTGTGCACACCGTGAGCTGTGTGTCTCATCCGTTTTGATCATGTTTCGATATCCCGCTTGTTTACGATGAATGATGATATCGTATGACAGGGAACAGTTGGCTGTGTTCACTTTCTGCGCGGTTTCGCCTTATGTCTTTTGGCGTGTGCCGAGACTGCTACGATGGGGACTACAGTTACCTTTCTTTGTTTGGGAGATGTGTTAGTAATTCGGATGATTCCACTGGCACGGGCGGTTGAGCAATTATGGATTTTAATTCGTTTGCAGTGATACCGGGGCCTTCCATAACCAATAACCAATTCAGTTCCTATTGTAGAGGGACTTCATCAGAGGTAAAAGCTGGCGAGCTAGGGGGAAAAAAAGATACTTTCCATGAGCTGCTAGGTGGGGTGATAACTATCTACTTAATTCATCGTCATCATCATCATCATCAAGTACCGTGCCTGCCGGCGTAGGTGATCATGTTTATCCACAACTTTCGATCTCGACAGTTATTTATCATTTCTGTTGTTGACCTTCGGCCAAGCCATTCGGTTAAGCTGCTGATTTACTTAATTATATTAATGAATTATGCTTGTGCAAAATAAACTGATGGCAATGGTATGACAAAATCACTAAGTTAGAACTATGGAAAAGTACCAGAAAAATATCAGTGGACATTGGGCTACGAAAAAGACGGTGGCGCTGGATTAGGACAAACACAACGGAAACCAGCTGAGAGCATTACACTACATGACCTTTTTTGGAATCCACAGGGAAAGAGACAAAGAGGATGGGCATGTAGGAAGACATGTATTGTTCTTAAGAAAATGACAAGAATTAGGACGGCATGGAGGAAAGTGTTGAAGACCAATTCTCCACAGGGAGTTGAAAGCTATAACAAGAATACGAATTAATGAATTATTTTTCAAAGATTGGGTTATAGAACAGACTGACTAGTATTGTCGGTCGAGGGCGTAAGGCAATGATTGTAGGGGCACCTGTCTTCGTAGTCAGCGTGCCGATTATGGGGTGCAGCAAATGGCGAGAAAAATGCAGATGCCTGTTCTTGATGGGACCAGTTAAAAATAAAAACGACACCGATGTTACAGGTAAAGGAATTACCTGGTACATGTTGTTGTGAAATGCGAGAGATAATAACAAATTGTTAGACAGACGAACTGCACCGAAAGGGGAAAATATCAATGAAAAAATTACAACGGAGCCACAGGTAAGATGCAAAGTGAAACAAGTGAATAACGTAAGATAAAAAGTTGTGGAAGTGAAGATGTGATAAATGATGTCGCACAAGTTAGCGTGTGGGTCAAGAAGATGTAAGTGAGGATGTGAGACAAGAAGATGTAGAAGTGAGGATGTGAGACAAGAAGATGTAGAAGTGAGGATGTGAGACAAGAAGATGTAGAAGTGAGGATGTGAGACAAGAAGATGCAGAAGTGAGGATGTGAGACAAGAAGATGTAGAAGTGAGAATGTGAGACAAGAAGATGTAAGTGAGGATGTGAGACAAGAAGATGTAGAAGTGAGAATGTGAGACAAGAAGATGTAGAAGTGAGAATGTGAGACAAGAAGATGTAAGTGAGGATGTGAGACAAGAAGATGTAGAAGTGAGGATGTGAGACAAGAAGATGTAGAAGTGAGGATGTGAGACAAGAAGATGTAGAAGTGAGGATGTGAGACAAGAAGATGTAGAAGTGAGGATGTGAGACAAGAAGATGTAGAAGTGAGGATGTGAGATAAGAAGATGTAAGTGAGGATGTGAGACAAGAAGATGTAGAAGTGAGAATGTGAGACAAGAAGATGTAGAAGTGAGGATGTGAGACAAGAAGATGTAAGTGAGGATGTGAGACAAGAAGATGTAGAAGTGAGAATGTGAGACAAGAAGATGTAAGTGAGGATGTGAGACAAGAAGATGTAGAAGTGAGAATGTGAGACAAGAAGATGTAAGTGAGGATGTGAGACAAGAAGATGTAGAAGTGAGGATGTGAGACAAGAAGATGCAGAAGTGAGGATGTGAGACAAGAAGATGTAGAAGTGAGGATGTGATACAAGAAGATGTAGAAGTGAAGATGTGATACAAGAAGATACGGACGTGAGGATGTGATACAAGAAGATACGGACGTGAGGATGTGATACAAGAAGATACGGACGTGATGATGTGATACAAGAAGATACGGACGTGAGGATGTGAGACAAGAAGATGTAGAAGTGAGGATGTGAGACAAGAAGATGTAGAAGTGAGGATGTGAGACAAGAAGATGTAGAAGTGAGGATGTGAGGCAAGAAGATTCGGACGTGATGATGTGAGA
The DNA here is from genome assembly GCA_032433765.1 of Megaustenia siamemsis. NCBI lineage: Eukaryota > Metazoa > Mollusca > Gastropoda > Stylommatophora > Ariophantidae > Megaustenia > Megaustenia siamemsis. Next base: position 148,517,165 of record JAVIAB010000051.1, on the reverse strand, counting down.
CAAGAAGATGTAGAAGTGAGGATGTGAGACAAGAAAATGTAGAAGTGAGGATGTGAGACAAGAAGATGTAGAAGTGAGGATGTGAGACAAGAAGATTCGGACGTGATGATGTGAGACAAGAAGATGTAGAAGTGAGGATGTGAGACAAGAAGATGTAGAAGTGAGGATGTGAGGCAAGAAGATATGAGACAAGATGATATGACACAAGAAGATGTCAGACAAGAAGATACGGACGTGAGGATGTGAGGCAAGAAGATTTTTTTTTTCGTTCGCCATCCTTTACCTTTGACGAAGTCCCTAGAGGCTAGGAACTGAAATTTGCTCGTTAATCCGTTTTTACCTGGCAGCCGTGTGCACAGGTGTCCCACACCGCACAGGCAGACAACTCCGACTTCGGAGGTACTCATATTTTCGTCCATGAGTAATTGACCTTTCAAGCCGGCCCTCGCTGTTGAGACCAGGGGCGGTTGCCGCAGAGGAAAATCATAAATAAAAATCCCAACCAGCCGGGATTTGAACCCACAACCTCTCTGTGTCGAGGCCGGCGTCTTGCCTTGAGACCAACCACTCCTCGGCAAGAAGATACGGACATGAGGACTGAGGCAAGAAGATGTGGAATAGTGGATGTGAGGTAAGAAGCTGTACTAGTGATGTAGAAGTAAAGATGTGAGGCAGGAAGATGTGTAAGTGAAGATGTTGAGACAAGAAAATGTACAAGTGAATATCTGATAAGTGAAGCCGTACAAGTGGACGTGTGGGACAAGAATATGTAGAACTTAAAATGTTAAGACGAGAAGATGTAGAAGATAAGATGTGAGACAGAACTTTTACTAATGAAAACATTAGACAAGAAGCTGTACAAGTGAAGATGTTGAGACAATAACATGTAGATGTGAAGATGTTATGCTAGAACGCAAGTGAAGATTCGATCCAGATGTACACGTGAAGATTTGAAACAATAAGCAGTACTTGTGAAGATGTGCGACAATAAGATGTACAAGTGAATATGTAAACCAGGAGGCCGTAGAAGTGAACAAGTAAGACAGAAAGTCGTTGAAGTGAACATGTAAGACAAGAAACTGTAGAAGTGAACAAGTAAGACGAGAAGTCGTTGAAGTGAACATGTAAGAAAGGAAGCAGTAGAAGAGAACTTTTAAGACATGAAGCAGTAGAAGTGAAAAAAGTTACAACTTGAAGCCGTAGAAAAGTTCAGCGTACGACAAGCTTGCACACACAATCACACTAAACAAAGCAAAAAAAAAAAACAATAAAAATAAAAAGCATCATCTAAATGCGTCCAAGTATCACAGAAAAGAAAGGTTCCAACGCGTAAATAAAGTGAATATGTAAAACACGAGTGTAAAAGCTGTCCTCGAGCCTCTGGTGTGGTTGGTAAACGTGGCGAGGGGCCAAGAACAGCACGTGCAGACTCCAGGCCTTCACCAGCAGCTGTCGCCTTAACGTCAGATGGTAGGGAGAGAAAACAAACAAGGAAGTGACGTGGACGAACGGGGAATAATAAACAATATGGGGATTAGAGGGAGTGGCAGAAACAAGGAGGGAAACAGAAATAAAGAAGACGAAGAAATAAATAGAATGGCAAAATGAAAAAAAGGACGAAGAGAGAAAAAGAGAGGAAAGAAATAGAGATTGTGTATAGGTGTGTGTGTTTTATATAGATAATAGATGAATGGACGGAAAGATGAATGGGTGAATAAATGAGTATGTAGTTAGATAGACAGATAGATATAGGGATATATTGATTGATTGGTAAGCAGACAGACAGACAGACAGACAGACAGACAGACAGACAGACAGACAGACAGATAGATAGATAGATAGATAGATAGATAGATAGATAGATAGATAGATAGATAGATAGATAGATAGATAGATAGATAGATAGATAGATAGATAGATAGATAGATAGATAGATAGATAGACAAAATGGATGGACGGACAGGCGGATGGATGGATGAATGGATTGACGAAAGTACGAATGAAAGGACAGATGGTTGGATATATGAATTAACGGATAGAATTATGGATGCTTCATTTAAGCTATCCATAATTTGCTCACCCTATCGGTGAGATAATTATGAAAATGAAATAGTTCTTGTCTAACAAGACACAACTCTTTGTCTCTCTCACACAGTTAGATTCATTTCTTGGTGTTTTTGTCCAACAAGACACAATTCTTTGTCTCTCTCACACAAATAGATTCATTTCTTGGTGTTTTTGTCTAACAAGACACAACTCTTTGTCTCTCTCACACAAATAGATTCATTTCTTGGTGTTTTTGTCTAACAAGACACAACTCTTTGTCTCTCTCACACAAATAGATTCATTTCTTGGTGTTTTTGTCCAACAAGACACAATTCTTTGTCTCTCTCACACAAATAGATTCATTTCTTGGTGTTTTTGTCTAACAAGACACAACTCTTTGTCTCTCTCACACAAATAGATTCATTTCTTGGTGTTTTTGTCTAACAAGACACAATTCTTTGTCTCTCTCACACAAATAGATTCATTTCTTGGTGTTTTTGTCTAACAAGACACAACTCTTTGTCTCTCTCACACAAATAGATTAATTTCTTGGTGTTTTTGTCTAACAAGACACAACTCTTTGTCTCTCTCACACAAATAGATTCATTTCTTGGTGTTTTTGTCTAACAAGACACAACTCTTTGTCTCTCTCACACAAATAGATTAATTTCTTGGTGTTTTTGTCTAACAAGACACAACTCTTTGTCTCTCTCACACAAATAGATTAATTTCTTGGTGTTTTTGTCTAACAAGACACAACTCTTTGTCTCTCTCACACAAATAGATTCATTTCTTGGTGTTTTTGTCTAACAAGACACAGTTCTTTGTCTCTCTCACACAAATAGATTCATTTCTTGGTGTTTTTGTCTAACAAGACACAACTCTTTGTCTCTCTCACACAAATAGATTCATTTCTTGGTGTTTTTGTCAACCTCTGGATTGTTACGTTAACAGCAACAATCCTGTACTGTGGTTTTTTTTTTTTTTAATTTGAACGTTCTGTCTCCCCCCCCCCCCTTTCCATTTGCACCTTTCTCTCTTATCTTTAGTTTTCTCGTCTCCCTTGACAACATCTTTAACGATCCTTGGTCAAGTGAGTCATAGATGTGCTCCAACTGAATGTATCTTTGATCAAGTGAGTCATAGATGTGCTGCAACTGAATGTATCTTTGATCAAGTGAGTCATAGATGTGCTCCAACTGAATGTATCTTTGATCAAGTGAGTCATAGATGTGCTCCAACTGAATGTATCTTTGATCAAGTGAGTCATAGATGTGCTCCAACTGAATGTATCTTTGATCAAGTGAGTCATAGATGTGCTCCAGCTGAATGTATCTTTGATCAAGTGAGTCATAGATGTGCTCCAGCTGAATGTATCTTTGATCAAGTGAGTCATAGATGTGCTCCAGCTGAATGTATCTTTGATCAAGTGAGTCACAGATGTGCTCCAGCTGAATGTATCTTTGATCAAGTGAGTCACAGATGTGCTCCAGCTGAATGTATCTTTGATCAAGTGAGTCACAGATGTGCTCCAGCTGAATGTATCTTTGATCAAGTGAGTCACAGATGTGCTCCAGCTGAATGTATCTTTGATCAAGTGAGTCACAGATGTGCTCCAGCTGAATGTATCTTTGATCAAGTGAGTCACAGATGTGCTCCAACTGAATGTATCTTTGATCAAGTGAGTCACAGATGTGCTCCAACTGAATGTATCTTTGATCAAGTGAGTCACAGATGTGCTCCAACTGAATGTATCTTTGATCAAGTGAGTCACAGATGTGCTCCAACTGAATGTATCTTTGATCAAGTGAGTCACAGATGTGCTCCAGCTGAATGTATCTTTGATCAAGTGAGTCACAGATGTGCTCCAGCTGAATGTATCTTTGATCAAGTGAGTCACAGATGTGCTCCAGCTGAATGTATCTTTGATCAAGTGAGTCACAGATGTGCTCCAGCTGAATGTATCTTTGATCAAGTGAGTCACAGATGTGCTCCAGCTGAATGTATCTTTGATCAAGTGAGTCACAGATGTGCTCCAACTGAATGTATCTTTGATCAAGTGAGTCACAGATGTGCTCCAGCTGAATGTATCTTTGATCAAGTGAGTCACAGATGTGCTCCAGCTGAATGTATCTTTGATCAAGTGAGTCACAGATGTGCTCCAGCTGAATGTATCTTTGATCAAGTGAGTCACAGATGTGCTCCAGCTGAATGTATCTTTGATCAAGTGAGTCACAGATGTGCTCCAGCTGAATGTATCTTTGATCAAGTGAGTCACAGATGTGCTCCAGCTGAATGTATCTTTGATCAAGTGAGTCACAGATGTGCTCCAGCTGAATGTATCTTTGATCAAGTGAGTCACAGATGTGCTCCAGCTGAATGTATCTTTGATCAAGTGAGTCACAGATGTGCTCCAACTGAATGCATCTTTGATCAAGTGAGTCACAGATGTGCTCCAACTGAATGCATCTTTGATCAAGTGAGTCATAGATGTGCTCCAACTGAATGCATCTTTGATCAAGTGAGTCATAGATGTGCTCCAACTGAATGCATCTTTGATCAAGTGAGTCATAGATGTGCTCCAACTGAATGTATCTTTGATCAAGTGAGTCATAGATGTGCTCCAACTGAATGTATCTTTGATCAAGTGAGTCATAGATGTGCTCCAACTGAATGTATCTTTGATCAAGTGAGTCATAGATGTGCTCCAACTGAATGTATCTTTGATCAAGTGAGTCATAGATGTGCTCCAACTGAATGTATCTTTGATCAAGTGAGTCATAGATGTGCTCCAACTGAATGTATCTTTGATCAAGTGAGTCATAGATGTGCTCCAACTGAATGTATCTTTGATCAAGTGAGTCATAGATGTGCTCCAACTGAATGTATCTTTGATCAAGTGAGTCATAGATGTGCTCCAACTGAATGTATCTTTGATCAAGTGAGTCATAGATGTGCTCCAACTGAATGTATCTTTGATCAAGTGAGTCATAGATGTGCTCCAACTGAATGTATCTTTGATCAAGTGAGTCATAGATGTACTCTAGCTGAATGTATCTTTGATCAAGTGAGTCACAGATGTGCTCCAGCTGAATGTATCTTTGATCAAGTGAGTCACAGATGTGCTCCAGCTGAATGTATCTTTGATCAAGTGAGTCACAGATGTGCTCCAACTGAATGTATCTTTGATCAAGTGAGTCACAGATGTGCTCCAACTGAATGTATCTTTGATCAAGTGAGTCACAGATGTGCTCCAACTGAATGTATCTTTGATCAAATGAGTCACAGATGTGCTCCAGCTGAATGTATCTTTGATCAAGTGAGTCACAGATGTGCTCCAGCTGAATGTATCTTTGATCAAGTGAGTCACAGATGTGCTCCAGCTGAATGTATCTTTGATCAAGTGAGTCACAGATGTGCTCCAACTGAATGTATCTTTGATCAAGTGAGTCACAGATGTGCTCCAGCTGAATGTATCTTTGATCAAGTGAGTCACAGATGTGCTCCAGCTGAATGTATCTTTGATCAAGTGAGTCACAGATGTGCTCCAGCTGAATGTATCTTTGATCAAGTGAGTCACAGATGTGCTCCAGCTGAATGTATCTTTGATCAAGTGAGTCACAGATGTGCTCCAGCTGAATGTATCTTTGATCAAGTGAGTCACAGATGTGCTCCAGCTGAATGTATCTTTGATCAAGTGAGTCACAGATGTGCTCCAACTGAATGCATCTTTGATCAAGTGAGTCACAGATGTGCTCCAACTGAATGCATCTTTGATCAAGTGAGTCATAGATGTGCTCCAACTGAATGCATCTTTGATCAAGTGAGTCATAGATGTGCTCCAACTGAATGCATCTTTGATCAAGTGAGTCATAGATGTGCTCCAACTGAATGTATCTTTGATCAAGTGAGTCATAGATGTGCTCCAACTGAATGTATCTTTGATCAAGTGAGTCATAGATGTGCTCCAACTGAATGTATCTTTGATCAAGTGAGTCATAGATGTGCTCCAACTGAATGTATCTTTGATCAAGTGAGTCATAGATGTGCTCCAACTGAATGTATCTTTGATCAAGTGAGTCATAGATGTGCTCCAACTGAATGTAAGTCTCACGACACACAAGGTAGGGACCTTATAGTTGTTCTAACTTTACAGATTGAAGCTTTAACAGTGTGCGGCTAGTATTGTTTTTTTGAATCTGTTACATTCACCAAGATTGCAAGCCAAGAACTTTTTTAACGGTTAGGTCGACTAGAGTATGCCTTTAGTGAAGGATAATCATCGAGAAGTGAATTGAGAGTCGTCAGCAACTCATAGCTGACTGTAGGTAATAGTTTAAGGGAATCTGACTAAGACTATATACCTCTATTTCGTGCCGTCCCGTAAAAAAGGTATCAATACAAGCCAAGAATGCAGTAATTCAATAGGTAACGCAATTTCGGTCCCAAAAATATACCCCAAAAATCGAATGTATCGGGTCAAAAAGTGCAGTCAGTGCATAGTAGCTGTTAATTGAGACAGAAGATCGTAAACGCCATTTCAAGCATGAACTAAAAAAAATTGCAACTATTTATAATTTATAACTTACTGCAACCGAGCTAGCCATTTTGTTGCTGCCACTGTCCTGCCACACATTACACATTTTCATCGTGCCGTCCATGTTCCTGAAGATAAATTATAATAATAGATGTTTCTATTCCTGGAACCAGTTTCATTACAGTCAGAAATTCCCCATATCCGCTCCACCGCTTGTCACGGCCTTTTCCAAAACGAACCTCTGCAGCACAGGCGACAATTCCAAACCTCCATAGTCGCCTCTAGCGACATGAGTGGCAGGTAACAATGGCTCTATTCCCAGCCTCTAACGACATGAGTGGCAGGTAACAATGGCTCTATTCCCAGCCTCTAGCGACATGAGTGGCAGGTAACAATGGCTCTATTCCCAGCCTCTAGCGACATGAGTGGCAGGTAACAATGGCTCTATTCCCAGCCTCTAGCGACATGAGTGGCAGGTAACAATGGCTCTATTCCCAGCCTCTAGCGACATGAGTGGCAGGTAACAATGGCTCTATTCCCAGCCTCTAGCGACATGAGTGGCAGGTAACAATGGCTCTATTCCCAGCCTCTAGCGACATGAGTGGCAGGTAACAATGGCTCTATTCCCAGCCTCTAGCGACATGAGTGGCAGGTAACAATGGCTCTATTCCCAGCCTCTAGCGACATGAGTGGCAGGTAACAATGGCTCTATTCCCAGCCTCTAGCGACATGAGTGGCAGGTAACAATGGCTCTATTCCCAGCCTCTAGCGACATGAGTGGCAGGTAACAATGGCTCTATTCCAGGCCTCTAGCGACATGAGTGGCAGGTAACAATGGCTCTATTCCCAGCCTCTAGCGACATGAGTGGCAGGTAACAATGGCTCTATTCCAAGCCTCTAGCGACATGAGTGGCAGGTAACAATGGCTCTATTCCCAGCCTCTAGCGACATGAGTGGCAGGTAACAATGGCTCTATTCCCAGCCTCTAGCGACATGAGTGGCAGGTAACAATGGCTCTATTCCCAGCCTCTAGCGACATGAGTGGCAGGTAACATGGCTCTATTCCCAGCCTCTAGCGACATGAGTGGCAGGTAACAATGGCTCTATTCCCAGCCTCTAGCGACATGAGTGGCAGGTAACAATGGCTCTATTCCCAGCCTCTAGCGACATGAGTGGCAGGTAACAATGGCTCTATTCCCAGCCTCTAGCGACATGAGTGGCAGGTAACAATGGCTCTATTCCCAGCCTCTAGCGACACGAGTGGCAGGTAACAATGGCTCTATTCCCAGCCTCTAACGACACGCGTGGCAGGTAACAATGGCTCTATTCCCAGCCTCTAACGACATGAGTGGCAGGTAACAATGGCTCTATTCCCAGCCTCTAACGACATGAGTGGCAGGTAACAATGGCTCTATTCCCAGCCTCTAGCGACATGAGTGGCAGGTAAAAATGGCTCTATTCCCAGCCTCTAGCGACATGCGTGGCAGGTAACAATGGCTCTATTCCCAGCCTCTAACGACATGAGTGGCAGGTAACAATGGCTCTATTCCCAGCCTCTAGCGACATGAGTGGCAGGTAACAATGGCTCTATTCCCAGCCTCTAGCGACACGAGTGGCAGGTAACAATGGCTCTATTCCCAGCCTCTAGCGACACGAGTGGCAGGTAACAATGGCTCTATTCCCAGCCTCTAGCGACACGAGTGGCAGGTAACATTGGCTCTATTCCCAGCCTCTAGCGACATGAGTGGCAGGTAACAATGGCTCTATTCCAAGCCTCTAGCGACATGAGTGGCAGGTAACAATGGCTCTATTCCCAGCCTCTAGCGACATGAGTGGCAGGTAACAATGGCTCTATTCCAAGCCTCTAGCGACATGAGTGGCAGGTAACAATGGCTCTATTCCCAGCCTCTAGCGACATGAGTGGCAGGTAACAATGGCTCTATTCCAAGCCTCTAGCGACATGCGTGACAGGTAACAATGGCTCTATTCCCAGCCTCTAACGACATGAGTGGCAGGTAACAATGGTTCTATTCCCAGCCTCTAACGACATGATTGGCAGGTAACAATGGTTCTATTCCCAGCCTCGAACGACATGAGTGGCGGGTAACAATGGCTCTATTCCCAGCCTATAACGACATGCGTGACAGGTAACAATGGCTCTATTCCCAGCCTCTAACGACATGAGTGGCAGGTAACAATGGCTCTATTCCCAGCCTCTAACGACATGCGTGGCAGGTAACAATGGCTCTATTCCCAGCCTCTAGCGACATGAGTGGCAGGTAACAATGGCTCTATTCCCAGCCTCTAGCGACATGCGTGACAAGTAACATGGCTCTATTCCCAGCCTCTAACGACATGAGTGGCAGGTAACAATGGTTCTATTCCCAGCTTCTAACGACATGAGTGGCAGGTAACAATGGTTCTATTCCCAGCCTCTAACGACATGAGTGGCAGGTAACAATGGCTCTATTCCCAGCCTCTAACGACATGCGTGACAAGTAACAATAGCTCTATTCCCAGCCTCCCCCACGTGGGGGGGGGAGGGGGGCAGCGGGGGTGAGGGGGGAGGAGGGGGAGAGAAAGGGGGGGGGTCTCCGTTAGCCATACGGAATCAATAATAAATAAATGTTATTACGAATGCAAACTTCCGAGGCAACAGACAAACGAATAATTTTGATGGACAGTTGTTTGTCTTCTCTCTTGTTTATTTGTGAATGTTCGGAATGTTGTAAACATACCTATCCTCCACAATGATTTGTTCTTCCATGTTCCCGGCGTGCCCTTATCTCCAGAACTGTCATTGGCTGCGTGTTTTCTTTACAACAATACAAGATACACGTTTGAACATTGCTTGATGCTTCCAGATATAATATTCTGCCTCTGTCGGTTTTTAGTTCGCTGTTTGTTACAAAAGTGCCAGGAATATTTCAAGAGCGGAATCCATAAATCAGATAAATGATCCATGAATCAAGTTAGACTGTCTTCAAATATTAATTTATATCTCCGTTCGGAATCCTGTCCGACGATAAAGGGCGTTAATGGGCATTGGCCCCGGGGCGTAGCTGATGAGCCCGCGCCTTATGTGTTAGATATACACGCCAACTCCAAAGGTAGTGTTTCCAGCACATGCCAGTGGCTCGGCCCTCATTTAATCTACACCAGGGACTCTCATCATTGCGTAATTTAGAACACAGCCGTAATCATTACGTTCTGGCATCAAACATTACAATTTTATCAGATTAATAATACAATTGTAGTATGAAGAACCGAGAAAAATGCTAGGAATAATTCTCGCCATACAATACATAAAGAACCAACAGATAAAATGATTTGACCACGTGATAATACAGAAATATCAAATGATGGAATGTTAAAACACTAGGAAGAAACAGCAGCTGAGGCCAACAGAAGAGCAAAAGACCAAACAATATATCTCCCCTCAACGCTGACCTACCAATGAAGAAGGAAGGAAGGAGAATAAGGAGTATAAATATTTCAAGCTAACTGATTTAATTCTAACCTTGTTTTATCGAGTTACTGAGTTATTGAGTTATTTGCTGGTCATCATCATTGCACTCCGAGCATGTCCATAGGTGCTCAGATCCCCTCCTCAGCAAGTCCCGCAGTGTCCAACGACTGACGACTCCAGTTCTATGTTGGTTGATTAGTCTCTTACACGCCCACTCAATTTCTCGTTTCTGGCTGTGCCCATCTTAACTCCCATCTCTTTCATCCGAAGGAGTGACGTGGCCTCATAGTTGTCAAAGTCCTGTGTCCTTCCCACTTCCCAAGGGCATTGATGACGTCCGCCCGATGCATTGGTTTACCGTCTTCAACGACAGCGCAGCTAGCCAATCTGTCCGTTCTTTCATTTCCCCGTACTTTCGCATGTCCTGGGACGTAGACAAAGGTGACCTTACGTATTTTTGACTTCAGCAATAACACTACCCAGTGCATACGTACTTAACCTTGTGTATGATTGCGAGTCAGCAACAGAACTGATACGATGCACTGTAGATAGAAGATTGTGGAAGGACGTGATTGCCTACGCCAACCGGTATGGTACATGATGATGATGATTGCGATAAGGTTATATTTATTCGCAAGGACAACTAAAAAACACACAGCTTTAGCTGCTGTTGTTGTTGGAATCAATATCACCATAATGGATGAATTCCTAGATGTTCCGATATTGCCCTCGAGAATCTCGTGAAAGTCCAAGGAGAATCCAGGCCGATATGCGCGCACTCCTTATCACGGCAAGGGATCCAATGCATGGGACGGTTGAAGAGAAACATTGAGACAGCCGCAAGACCAATGCAGTGAATGAATAGGAAGCAATAACCATATATAGGGAGCCACGATAGCTCAGTGGTTAGTGAACTGGACTACAAAGGACAAGGGGTAGGGTTCGATCCCAACCGACGGCTTCCGGGTTCACCCAGCCTTAAATGGGTACCGCATTTTTTCTGGGAAAGTAAAGCGGCACGGGCGTAATACCGACCACATTACCCAAAAAATCATGTGCCGAAGGTCTGTAAAATATAGGGTCACTAACACCATATTCCCTATACCCCGCCACTTGGCGTGACGGGGGTACTTTACTTTTTTTTTTAAATAACCCTGTAACAACCTAGGCAGGCCATGTGAGCAAGTACCAAAACGGGAAGACTCCCAGCTCTTCCAAACTGTCGTCAAATCGGATATGGGAATCATTTCAGGGAAAGGGGTAAGTTTAGAACACCCGGAAATAAAAATTGCACAAATAGTCATGAGTACCACAGGCCTGAAAGACATCACCAATTATAGCAACTTCTTAGGTTGTTTAGATGGTCGTAAGCTCTAGCGCAGGTTTCTCGTGACAAGGTGCTGTCCCGAGGAGTGCACGTTTGATCCTCCCACGGGCTGTCTATTGTACTTTGTTTTGTTTTTTTTCTGTTGATTATTTGTGAATTTTTTGTCTGAGTGTTGTAAGCATGTACCTTAACCTGAAATTATCGCCCCGGAAGTCTCCCTCCATATTAAGTCGAACTTATGGCGCCGAAAAAAAAAAATCAGATGGCGTAACTTTCTCTAAACTGCGCAACTTAATCACTTATTTCAACTTTGAGGACGGACTTTATGTGCAGAAACATGGCCATTATAGAAGAAAACAGAATAGAGAATTGAAGCCTTTGAAATGTGGATATATAGAAGAATAGGTAGAATTGGATTGAAGGAAAAGAAAACAAACGATGGAGTCTTAAAACAACTAAAAATGAAAAGAGAACTAATAAACACAATTCAAACAAGACATGCAACTTTTGGGTCATGTTAAAAGACACAACAGCCTACTAAAAGTAATCCTGGAGGGGAAAATACAAGGTAAAAATGGCAGAGGCAGACCAAGACTAACATGGACGAGTAACATCAAAAGATGAACAAATCAGCCTTTGACAACCTGCACCATCAAAGCAAGAGACAGAGCAGAATGGCGCTCCATGGTAGCCAACCTTCGTTGCTGAGACGGCACTCGATGATGATGATGATGATGAAGGACGGACGACGAAATAGAGTCAACAGTCCGGGAAGTGTACAACTCCTTCTCTTCTGCCATTTGCATTTCTGCGTCGAGGGAGAGACTCTTTTCGGTTTTCTGTTCTTTGATCAGCCTCTTCTGTTGTCACGTGCTAGAGTTTATCTAGTATACAGGTGGCCTAGGTAGCAGAGTTGAGAAAACCACGCGACTGGACTACAGACGATCGCACAACCCGTGTTTGATTCCTGCTGGAAGCAGTGTGAGGTGTACTCGGGCTTGGAAAAAATATCCCCGCGGTAGACCCAGCCGCTGGCAGAAATGGATACCAGGGTAGTAGTCTGGGAAGGTGAGGTATGCCGCCTCACATCGTGAGTTTCGATGCGTGAAGCGACACTGTCCAGAACACTTCTGGATAGGCGGCCGAACACATATGGGTGAAAACTCACGACCTAAGACACCGATTCAAGCCTCGTATCTTACCTTACCTTACCTTACCTTACCTTACCTTACCTTACCTTACCTTACCTTACCTTACCTTACCATACCTTTACCTTAACATAACTTACCTTACCTTACCTTACCTTTACCTTAACATAACTTACCTTACCTTACCTTACCTTACCTTACCTTACCTTACCTTACCTTACCTTACCTTACCTTAACTTACCTTACCTTACCTTACCTTACCTTACCTTACCTTACCTTAACATAACTTACCTTACCTTACCTTACCTTATCTAGTATAGCATCTATTCATGCTTAGCGAAGACGAGCTTTCTATCTGTTTTCGTGTCGTTTATTGATAGCAGTGGGAGAGTGGTCAGTTCTGTTTCATTACAGGACCCAGGACCGAACTGTTCAACTTGTTGATAGTTGTGGGGATTGTAGGTACTTATTTATGTCTCATACCTCGCCAAATTATTCAACTTGTTGATAGTTGTGGGGATTGTAGGTACTTATTTATGTCTCATACCTCGCCAAATTATTCAACTTGTTGATAGTTGTGGGTATTGTAGGTACTTATTTATGTCTCATCCCTCGCCAAATTATTCAACTTGTTGATAGTTGTGGGTATTGTAGGCACTTATTTATGTCTCATCCCTCGCCAAATTATTCAACTTGTTGATAGTTGTGGGTATTGTAGGCACTTATTTATGTCTCATACCTCGCCAAATTATTCAACTTGTTGATAGTTGTGGGGATTGTAGGTACTTATTTATGTCTCATCCCTCGCCAAATTATTAAACTTGTTGATAGTTGTAGGGATTGTAGGCACTTATTTATGTCTCATTCCTCGCCAAATTATTCAACTTGTTGATTCTTTATGCAATCTTTTACAAAAATGGTTTCTTATTTTCTTCTTAGTTCTTTACATATAATTGTATCTCTTTAAGCAAACTCCCATCACACATTCCCTGCATTTAATGTCAGCTGTATTTATCGTACTAATTGCTCTAGAATCCTGTATCTAAGTGTGAACCGATATCACCAACTCAGAACACAGGTATTTTATTCAAGAACTTTGATTTGGCCTCTACTACGTTTTCTTTGCTGGTCAATAACGGTGCTAACTTGAAATATTCGAACACTCTTAGTTAAATTAAAAGTCTCTCTCAGCGGCTTCTGTGTTGCCAAATAGCCTAGATATTTGAACCGGTTCACTTTTTTTTTTACTTCTGTCCCTTATTTTTATACTTTATCTTCTTCAAGCAATATTTATTAATTCCGTGTTATCAGTGTGTACAAGTTTGACGCTGAATTGCTCGCCGGCGTAAATTCCGTTCGTTCAGGAATTCTTGTAGTCTTGCAATGTTTTCGTTGATTAGTGCCGTGTCCCTGTTAATACAAGATCGGTTGTTTCTTATGTCGGCTGGATTGTGTTGACTTGTACAAGTTATGTGGGGTAGGAAGTGATGAAAAGCACTGGATATAAACTTATATATGTGCTAGGCACCCCAGCTTTGATCCAGTCTTCACCTCCAAGCAACATTTATATACTTCCGTTGTTTTTAAAATGCAACTGTTTTTTTTTTTTTTTTTTGTAGTAGCGATGTTTGATGGAGGGGCTATGAGAAAACAAGTAGAATAAATTGTACTCTTCGGCATAAGGCATCGATTTAGGAAAGAATAATTCCATATATTGACCTTGACATATTTTTTATTGGCGAATCAGCAAATTTATGGTTTTAAAGTTATACTTAAAAGACTGGAAATGATCAAAACGTTCTTACAAGAGAAATATGATGGGAGCTGTATTGTGGTCACAGTCACAGAGTTGGGAACCACTGACACACACACACACACACACACACACACACACACACACACACACACACACACACACACACACACACACACACACACACACACACACACACACACACACACACACACACACACACACACACACTACCAGCGTATTCCATTGCAGACTGTTCTTTAAATCAAAGATATATGCATCTCATCTCCAGGGAAATGATTTCTCTTTCCCTTCGTTCTTTTTGTTCATGTTTCTTTATTATGTCTTTGTTGATCTACTACAGAGCTTCGCAAAATACGTTGCATATGACATCAGAACTGTAAACAACATCTCCATCAGACATTGTCTTGGAATGTTAAACGTTTTCTACAAGATTTCATTTTTGTATGTTTGTATTTTGTTTTCTTCTTCTTTTATTCATCCTGGATCAATTTTTACTTTACTTTAGGCCTGCAAGCAGCTCGAGTCGCTTGAAAACGTTGTTGGTTTCCTCTAGTTTGGTTTGTTCTGCACATCTATATCTGTTTTTGTTATGTTGAACTACTTATGTAACACTAGCGACAATAGTCTATATGATTTATCACAGCAACACAATGTGTGGTTGTCTGAGTCCATCATTATTCTGTGCTCTCTGTCTCTTCTGCTGTTTTACCATGACGACCACTCACATTATCGTCCGATATTGAAGCACCGTTATATTAGCGTAGGAGATTTGTTTGCAGGTCTATGGCAAGCTCAGATATCTGTATCTTTTGGTCAAATACATCCGATCATTTTTAGATACGAGTAGTCCTTTCTCTTCGATCCCAATTCGTTTGGGCTTTCTCAGAAATAAGAACACATCAACATTTGTGTGCAGCCACCCATTTAGATTGTCCTTGACCTCTTGTCCACAACAGACACGTATCCATAATGCTCCTCTATTGCGTCATCCATTACTGGGAGTGTAAACATTACAAAAAAAGTATTCTTAACACGGAAGTAAAAAAGCAAATATTTGAGCAGAAGGCTTTCTCTACCCCATATCTTATGTCAAGTGACTCGAGGTAGCCTTTTGAATATGTCATTCAACTCTTGGACTGTATAACCTCAGCAATAAACATTGCCAAAATGGTCACCCTTTAACTAGAATGCCCTGAATAGGAAAAGCTACTCTTGTGACTGTAATATTCTAGTGAGCTTGTATGTCATAGATGGACCTAACTATCAATTATTAATGTGTTCAGCTTATCAACTTTGTGTTTCACTGGCGTCTGTCTGCTGGTCTGTAAGCCCGGATCTCTCCAGACAGAACACCTATCCTTGACTTATAATATAGACGTTACAGACTTAACACACAGTCACAGAGAGCAATATATATTCGTCACAGCCATTTCTATAAATGTTATCTGATCCGCCAGCGCAATTCCGGATCTAATCCTACGTCTTTTATGTTCCAAGTTCTGGTGAGAATTGACGAGTTTGCCTCGTCGTCTTTGGTCACGTGGCTATAGTATAATAACGCGTACTCGAGATTTCCTTCAATCTGACCAGTGTTTATCGTGGCTGAATAACTTATCGTGTCCCGGTTATTCCCCTGTTAACTCTTATTACTGCACTCTGTACATTATTTAACCCTCTCAAACCCAAATCTGGTACACAGTGAATTGTTAGTTCTGTTGTGTAGTTACAGTGAAAAAAAAGGGGGGGGGGCGGGGGAGCATGAGCAAGAGATTGAGAGAGTGAGAAAGCAGTAGACGTTCGTCGGAAGATGGAAGAGACTTTGACAGAAACGTTTTTGTGTTGCTACAGAATTTGATGAATAGCTCAACAAGTTAATTTAGGTCTCGTCCTTGAGTGACATCACTTTGGCAGATGTCACACTACGACTATGTTTGACGTCATATTCACAATACATCCAATGATGTAATGATGCACTTGACAATCGACTTTGTGACGCATTATTTGCACACTTAAAACTGTGTCTGCCTCTGCCTCGTTTGCTCTTAAGTTTTGTCTCTTTCAACTATATTAATTATTTTATTGCAGCTATTTCAATGCAAAAAGTTATGTCATTTTCGTGATCTCAAATTTTATTGTATTTTAGAGTTTTTCTTCTTCTTAATTTTGAGCTGCCCCATTTCATATCTCTAACCTATCATGCCTTCCAACAATCTATTAGATGTTTGTATTTCTATTGTCCTGATTATTATGGGTTTGCAGGCAAATGTAAAAATGTACGTAACCGTTAATTTCTTTTTTGTCACTGACTGGCAGTGTCTCTACACTTGAGACCATCTGTAGAGTGGGGAACAAAACCAATATTAAAGTCCCAAAGCTCCAATAATCCATCCAACGCTTTTCTTTCAACAAATACATTAATTTGACACGCTGTTTCTTTATTTTACTTATTGTGACTTGTAGCATTCTTCTTCCAGAGAGGTAATACAATAATGGCAATAATGATTACTTAAACCACTCCGAGGCTTGAGCCGCATAGAACCAGGTTCCGTTAATTCTCTCTCTACATTCAAGAAAATATTTCAAAAGCGAAAATTCGATGAAGCGTAGTGGCTAGAGAAATATAAACAATGAGGAAAGTGGTAGAATAAACAAATATGGCGAGACAACAACGTGGTTCTAAGGAAGGGAAAGGGAACAAGTTGCTGGCAGTCAGTTCATTGGACCATGAAAGATAGGACAATGTTTCTCAAAATTGTGGATGGATGTGCCCCCGGAAAGAAACGTCGAAACATCTTAGAAACGTCGAAACATCTTAGAAACGCCGAAACATCTTAGAAACGCCGAAACATCTTAGAAACGCCGAAACATCTTAGAAACACCGAAACATCTTAGATACGTCGAAACATCTTAGAAACGCCGAAACATCTTAGAAACGCCGAAACATCTTAGAAACGCCGAAACATCTTAGAAACGTCGAAACATCTTAGAAACGTCGAACCATCTTAGATACGTCGAACCATCTTAGATACGTCGAAACATCTTAGAAACGCCGAAACATCTTAGATACGTCGAAACATCTTAGAAACGCCGAAGCATCTTTGATACGTCGAAACATTTTAGAAACGTCGAAACATCTTAGATACGTCGAACCATCTTAGATACGTCGAAACATCTTAGATACGTCGAAACATCTTAGAAACGCAGAAACATCTTAGATACGTCGAAACATCTTAGAAACGCCGAAACATCTTAGATACGTCGAAACATCTTAGAAACGTCGAAACACCTTAGATACGTCGAAACACATTCGATATGTTGTTGTTTATCCCATCTCTCTACTAATTTAGTCTCTACACACAGATGGGAGGAGATCTGAGAACTTATGAGCATGTCAGTTGTGCAATGAGGATGATCAATCGATTAAACTAAACTAAACTAAACTAAACTAAACTAAACTAAACTAAACTAAACTAAACTAAACTAAATTAAATTAAACTAAACTAAACTAAACTAAACTAATTTAGCTACCAATTTTATGTTTATTTTACATTAACCTCATTCATCATCATTGAGTGCCGTCTCCGCATTGAAGGTTGGCTACCATTGAGCGTCATTCCGCTCTGTCTCTTGCTTTGATGGCGCAGGTTGTCATAGGCTGCTTTGTCCATCTTTTGATGTTACTCGTCCATGTTAATCTTGGTCTGCCTCTGCCTCTTTTACCCTGTATTTTTCCTTCCAATTTACTTTTAGTAGGTTGCTGTGTCTTTTAAATGCTCCACAAATCTCATTTGTCTTATTTGAATTGTGTTTAGTAGTTCTCTTTACATTTTTAGTTGTTTTATGTCTTCATCATTTGTTTTCTTTTTTTTCCACCCAAATTCTTCCTACACTTCTATAAATGTAAATTTCAAATTCTTCAATTTTCTGTTCTGTTTTCTTGTCTAATGTCCATGTTTCTGCACCATACAGAAATGAAGATCTAAAACTTTGCTATTCCTAGTCTTAGCTCCGGTGTTATTTGTTTTGAAGTAAGTATATTTTAACTTTATATTTTATATACTATCCCCATTAGTAAACATTACGGTTTGTCTCATCTATACTAATTTAGCTACAGGATACAATTTTATGTTATTTTACATTAATCTCATGACATTATCAGAACTCTTGAAATAGTTTTCATGTCTCAGGAAACCGCTATATGAAAGGACCAAGGTTGTGGATGCTGTGAGAACATAATGTGTTTTGGGTAAGCAATTCAAGGTTACAAAAACTGCTAAAGGAACTGACAAGTAATACATACCTGGAATATAAATAATAACTGATGGAAGATGCAGGGAGAATGAAAGATGTGCGGAAGTTTAACGTGAAGATGTATTTACTAATTAATTAATCACTATCAATATCAAAGTGGAAATGAGCAGTTTAAATAAATTGCACGTTGAACCAATGTTATCATATGTACGCGAAACACGGACAAGCAATAAGGAAATGTCGAAGAAAATAAACGCAACGGATACGGCCTGAAATAAAAAAAATCTGTGAGTTTTACAAACAGGAAGATACAAGTATAGATGCTTAAACGAGTGCTGAAACAGGGCAGTCTATAGAATATGTGTAAATAAAGAGGTGACGGCTTTATATATTCTCTGAGAATGTTATGAATATAGATAGAGATAGTGGTGCATGGTCATATGGAAAAATTAGGGGAACAAATAAAAAGATGAGATCAAGAGGTGATTAATTTGAAGGTTAGGGTTATGGTTAGTCAAAGGCCCCGGTATCACTGCAAACGAATTAAAATCCATAATTGCTCAACCGCCCGAGCCAGTGGAATAATCCGAATTAAAACTCATCTCACTGAAGGATCCAAACAAAGAAAGACAGCTGCAGTCCCAATCATAGCAGCTACAGCACACGCCAAAAGACATAAGGCCAAGCGGCACCGAAAGTGAACGCAGCTGAACTGTCATTCGTTATACGATATCATCATTCATCGTAAGCAATCGAAATATTGAAACACGATCCGGATGAGAAACAAAGCTCACGGTGTGCACAGAGCGCCGAGCTCAGTAGTTCCGGCAGCAAGCCAGCCTTGGAATATGAGGAAACTGCAACAAGGATTTGGAAGGATTACCCAGAACGAATAGATAGAAGTAACCTAATTAAGTGGATGTCATTAGTCGGGGATACGGAGCGGAGGAGACCATGATAGTTAGTGAGGTGAAGCACGGTATAGGTTGATACATGGCCTAATTTAGACGGGCCCGATTGTTGAAAGGGAATCCGTGGGAAAAAAGTCAAACTAAAATAACGTTATCAGATTTCTGAGCATGGGCGGTTGGGGGTCGAATGACGTCAACCACTGATAGCTCGCATAGGTGAAAACGTCACGCGAGTTGAAGGGTTTACATTTTCTGCTGCGGGACAATCTAGAGTAGGCCATAGGGTTGAAAGAATTAGAAATTACAAAAATAGCAGTTCAACTGAAAGCGCGGTTATGTGACAATGAATGTCTAGTTTTGTAACAATGAATGTCTAGTTTTGTAACAATGAATATCCTGTTTTGTAACAATGAATGTCTGGTTTTGTAACAATGAATGTCTAGTTTTGTAACAATGAATATCTTGTTTTGTAACAATGAATGTCTAGTTTTGTAACAATGAATGTCTAGTTTTGTAACAATGAATGTCTAGTTTTGTAACAATGAATGTCTAGTTTTGTAATAATGAATGTCTAGTTTTGTAACAATAAATTTCTGATTTCGTAGCAATGAATGTCTAGTTTTGTAACAATGAATGTCTGATTTTGTAACAATGAATGTCATGTTTTGATTCAATGATTTTTGCACGATTTTCTAAGGAAAAACATGAGCCACATGGCATACACAGAATGTGGTGTTAGGGCCCATTAAAAAAACATAAACCTTCGACATATTATTTTTGAGGTAATGTGGTCAATATTACGAAAGTGCCGCTTTTATTTCACATAAAGAAAATCCGGTAATTAAGGCATTAATTAAGGCATTAATTAAGGCATTAATTAAGGCATTTAAGGCTCGATAGCTCTCAAAGTCGTCGATCAAAATCGAACCCAACCTCTAGATCTTAGTAGTCCAGTTCACTAACCACTGAGCTGTCGTGGGTCCCAGGCCTTGCAAGAAGAAAACGGTATTTCCTCTACGGGTGTTAAGCCAGTTTAAACAGACTCAGGGAGAGACGGACAAATTATAAAGAAGAGGGGAGACAAACATGTGTCCGAAATAGGTTGATGGTTGCTTAAAGTAGAGAATGATCAAGAAAAAAAAAAGACTAAGATGCAAGTTGGAAACAAACAAAGAGAGTGAAAATGGCTCAACATAAAACTATAGAAATGAGAAGTTATGACTAATTTAATAAAATGACGAAAGTCAGAAAATAAAAGCGAGATGTAAGGACGCAAATACATTCACATACATGGTATGTAGAGGGAGACAAAGTGGGGGAACCAGCGTGGACAGCAGCAAACATATTTCTATTAAGTAGCTATGATCATCATCATGTGCCATACCGGATGGCGTAAACAACCATGTCCTTCCACAATCTTCTATCGATCGTACATCGCACCAATTATGTTGTTGACTGTTTTCCATTCCATGACACCAAGCTATCCATTATCTTCCCTCTTTGTCGTCCGCGATCACTCTTTCCCTGTATTTTGTCAGTTGTAACCAAGTATTCCAACTTTTTCGTTAGGAGCTCCCTTTTTGTGTTGGCCTCTTTGAGAATTTCCTCATCGGTCTTTTTAGCTGTTCAAGAAACTTTCAACATTCTTTTGAGAAATCCCATCTCTGTGGTCTCTAATCGTCTTTTCATTTGTTTGTCTACTGTCCGTGTTTTGTTTCCATAGGTCATAATTGGTTCTACATAGCACCGATGAACTATTTGTTGCATAAGACGTTTTCATTTTCTGAAATGTTTTTTTGGCCTGAGCTATTCTGCTTTTTATTTCTGTGGTGCATCCATCATCTGATGTTATTATCGTGCCCACGTATCTGACACGTTGCACTAACAGAAATGATAGCTTTTAGCTAAACTTGCAAATAATATTTTGCTGAACCTCACAGGACAGAACAATAACCAGATTACTATTTTGTTTTCAGTATCATTTTATCCATTGGTATGGATCAACATGTTGAGGAACAACAGGAAGGAGACATCAGCAGTTCAATCAATCTGTTTAGAGAGTGTTTAGAGTGTTATGTTAGATTCATCATCACTGCACTCCGGATGAATCTATAAGTGCTCCCATTTTCCCGCTGAAGTAGGTTGTGGAATATTTTGGCTAAACTAAAAAAAAAAAAAGATTACGAAAATGTTCAAAAGGGATAAGCACTAGAGAGTGCACCAAGTGATAATAGGAAGATGCAAGAACTAAAGAGGTTATGTACTCTTAAGTTATACAGAAATTATCATAAGAGCTGCCGTGCTGTCAATTTTGAGGGTGGCTAGCATAGTGGGGATAGATTTACATAGCGTGGGTTAGGGGTAATCTAGGAAGGATAATCGTAGACATAACATGGTGAAATGAAACAAGAAAACAGGATGTGAGGGGGAAAAAAAGAAAGAGAAGGCAGAACGAAGAGGGGAGAAAGAATAAATGAAGGTAGAGGAGAGAAATAAAAAGAGGAGGAGAGCCGCCAAACTGACAGATTGAGGAGGAAGTAAACCAAAAGGAGAACAGCAGAGACATCTAGAAGCGAAAGCAAAGTTTACCCTGAAAAAAGAGAAGACAGCAGAGACAGCTACAAGAGGAAGTAAGCTTGCCAAAAAAAAAAAAGAAGAAAGCAAAGGCAGCTAGAACAGAAAATAATTTTGCTAAAAAATAGGAATAGCAATACAGTTGCAAATAAAAAGGAAAATAGTACGAAGGAAACAAGACACTTAAGAAAGTACTCGAACTTTGAAAGATTACAAAATACCCTAAATTCAAATCTCCTTGTATATTTTCTTACATGAAAGAAAATATTTTTACCACTTTTTTCCGTTTCGACATATTTCCGGCCCAAAAAGTCACATAAATCATCCCCTAGAGTTTCACAACAATATCAGCAAAAACTGTCGGAACTAATCGATCGTTCCCAATATTTTCTGACTCAGCTCTAGAGTCAACAGCTTTACTTCTCTGTTCAGCTCGTTTGTAAATCAATCAAATGCTGCACAAAATTATCAAAATAAATGCACTGAATTTACTTTCCTGTTAAACAGCCTGCATATTTTAGGAGTGCTGCAGTTTCTTCAAATAATGGGGAAGTCTTAAATCTTGATCACAATACCCGGTCACTTCAAACGGAGATTCTAGAATTTTATCATTAAAAAAATTAATCTCTACAGTCTCATAAACTATAATTGTGCCATGTATTTTATTTAAATCAGGAAGTATTTATTCACGATTATTATTGATTATAAACATCAGTTCTACAGCCCTCAAGACAAATTCATTGGAGCTCAGCCTCATCGACAAAGAATACGAATATACATTTTGCTTGTCTCAGTAGCTCGAAGGTTATACACATGCATGATTCATCTTATAATTCAGTACGTTCATTCCGTGCCAAGCCAGACTCGCGATTCCCTTACCCTCAGAATTAGTTCCTGGCCAGTCCACGTGTAACTTACCAATAAACAATGGAAGACAACTTCTAAAATATCTCCTTTCAAAATATAAGAGTTCCAACTATGTCTGTGTGTTTGTGTTAGGATCACCATTCCTCTACTCGCTTAATGTTTAACATATTTAGCCACTATATATTCCAGTTCTAACTTATTCTCCCTTTCCTTTTTTTTTTAATTTAAAGCTGCTTCATTACAACTGTCTGACTTTCCAACACCCTGCACCGCCAGTCCTCGATAATCCCCCAATTACGCATAATTTATCATCATGTTCTGAGTAACGTCGGGCTTTGTTTGCTCAAGTTTCACTACACTTCATATACACACTTCTCTATCTTAAGTGATGACCTGTGTCACGCTTGACCACTTCTCACACCTCATTCTATTATCTTGCTATCTCGCCCGACATCAAGACTAATCACATATCTGATTCCCCACCCACACCCACTCCCCTTCTCCCTTCCCTCCTGCGTCCCATTTGACTCACGGACATCTACTCACTGGGAACTTTTGGCTCTTGCCTTAGTTTAGTTTCGCTTTAATTGTATATTTATTAGCTTAATAATTTTCACATATATATTTTTATGCTGCGATATGTAGCACTTCTTTCTTTCGTGTCAAAATTGCATCTCTTATCCCTCTGTTTATTTCACCTTGATTTACCTGTCTCGCTCATACAAGATGTAAAAAAAAAAAAAAAAAAAAAAAAAAAAAAAAAAAAAGTAAAGTACCCCCGTCACACCAAGTGGCGGGTTATAGGGAATATGGCGTTAGTGACCATAAATTTTACAGACCTTCGGCACATGATTTTTGGGGTAATGTGGTCGGTATTACGCCCGTGCCGCTTTACTTTCCCAGAAAAAAACCGGTACCCATTTAAGGCTGGGTGAACCCGGAAGCCGTCGGTTGGGATCGAACCCTACCCCTTGTCCTTTGTAATCCAGTTCACTAACCACTGAGCTTCATACTAGATGTAGTAGAGTTTATCTTTATTTCATTGTTCGTTTGTGTTGTCTCGTTTTCTGAGGAAGGCCGCATGTAGGCCGAAACGTCACTATTTTGTTGTGTTCCTTTTTTTGTAAAGCTGTCACCTTACCTTGTAGGGGTGTACGTTACACACCACTACTTACTACATTATCTACACACACTATCTATTTCTTGATAACATTTTAAGATCTCAGAGCACTATACTAACTTTGGAGCATTGGTCAGGATTATTCTTTAAAAGATGGTTAATTGTTATGAAACATTATAACAATTTTACTTTAAAAAACCAATCTGACTTGGGAAACGGCATATAACTTGTATTTTGTTTTATTTTTAGCGGTCGAGGTTTCTTTGAAATGCTCAAACTGAATACGTAACAAGCGATCTCATGATCTCAAATTAATGTGAAGTCTGAACAACAAATCCACCCATGCGTTGTAACCTCCGAATTATCTGTCCACATCTCATTTTGTTGCCTGGGGATTGGTTGGTCTCGAGGCAAGACACTCGAGACAGAGAGGTTGTGGGTTCAAATCCGGCTGCACCAGTAAGAATTTGTATTTATGATTTCTCTCTGCGACAATTACCCCTGGTCTCAGCAGCGAGGCCCGGCTTGAAACGTGAATTACTCATCAAAACTCAGTTCCTAGTCTAGGGACTTCGTCAGAGGTAAAAGTTGGCGAACGAAAAAAAAAATTGTTGCTTCGTTTTCGACATTTCAAACATTTAAAGAGTTTTATTAAAATACGCTGGGACAAATTAGGGACATAATTTCAAGAGTTTTATTATGATATGCTGGGACAAAATAGGGACATAATTTCAAGAGTTTTATTATGATACGCTGGGATCTAATTTATCTTTATATAGGGATCTAATTTATCTTTATATAGGGATCTAATATATCTTTATATAGGGATCTAATTTATCTTTATATAGGGATCTAATATATCTTATATAGGGATCTAATATATCTTTATATAGGGATCTAATTTATCTTTAGATAGGGATCTAATTTATCTTATATAGGGATCTAATTTATCTTTATATAGGGATCTAATTTATCTTTATATAGGGATCTAATTTATCTTTATATAGGGATCTAATTTATCTTTATACAGGGATCTAATATATCTTATATAGGGATCTAATTTATCTTTATATAGGGATATAATTTATCTTTATACAAGGATCTAATATATCTTTATATAGGGATCTAATTTATCTTTATACAGGGATCTAATATATCTTTATATAGGGATCTAATATATCTTTATATAGGGATCTAATTTATCTTTATATAGGGATCTAATATATCTTTATATAGGGATCTAATATATCTTTATATAGGGATATAATATATCTTTATATAGGGATCTAATTATCTTTATACAGGGATCTAATATATCTTTATATAGGGATCTAATATATCTTTATAAAGGGATCTAATATATCTTTATATAGGGATCTAATATATCTTTATATAGGGATCTAATTAATCTTATACAGGGATCTAATATATCTTATATAGGGATCTAATATATCTTTATATAGGGATCTAATATATCTTTATATAGGGATCTAATATATCTTTATATAGGGATCTAATATATCTTTATATAGGGATCTAATTTATCTTTATATAGGGATCTAATTTTTATCCACAGCCAGTTATAGTGAGGGCCCAAGGGCAGAAAGGAAACCCCGAAAGACCTCCACCGGCGTGGCTTATTCAGCTTTGTGAACTACAGGCGGCTAACATGAAACCCTGGAACTACAGTCACCACTTTATATCGAAGTAATAGATAACGTAATATGAAGGAATGAAATGTAGTATAGTACATGAAGGGTAGCTTACATAATCTTTTGAAATAAGAAAAGTGGTAAAGCAGGGATACCTGCTATCTCCATTTCTCTTACTGCTGGTCATAGGTAAACAAAATAACAATATAAAACAAACAAAAGAAATGGAATCCAGAGCTCACTAACAAAGCAAATTGATGAACTAGGCTTTCCTGATGATCTAGCTCTCATTCTTCTATCACACAATCATGAACATATTCAAGACAAAATGAGCGCATATTTGACAACATATCTCAACAGCTGGGTTTTAAAACAATAATAATAAGAATAATATAACTCTTTACACAGAGCTTTGCAGCAGGAGGCAATCTGATTATCAGAAGCAGTCCACTTCTACCCCTTCCGTTGAGCAAGTGTTTCGGCCCCTTAATTGGTTCACACTCTAGAGGAGGTGGCCTCGCCTGGTTCATGACACCCAGGCGTCGACCTCCTGCGACGTTGATATCGAAGGCCTACAATATATTCAGCATAAAATAGCTAACCCTATTCTGCGCAACACTAATACCGACATCATGATGGTAATAAGCAAAAAACAATTGGGAAAATACCTCTACTAGACGTAAACTCGAATATATATCGTTATTAATGGATGCTTGCACCACAGGATAAACGTATGAAAATGGCAGAACAATATTACTAACTTAGAACTACGAGAAAGTACCAGACAGATACCAGTGGATACAGAGATAAGATAAAGACGATGACGCTGGTTAGGACACACACTGCGGAAACCAGCTGAGAATATTACACGATAAGCCCTTTATAGGAATCCCCAGGGGAAGAGACAAAAAAAAAGACCAAAAATAAATTTGAAGAAGATAGACGGGAGCAGAGATGTAGAGGACGGCGAAGACATGGAACGATCTAAAGAGAATGGCAAAAACAGGGCTGCTTGGAAAGTGTTTGTTGAAGACCTGTGCTCCACAGGGAGTTAAAAGGGAGTTAAAATGGAGAAGAACTATAGATAACTGACGTAAATCTACTCGCAACCGCCCATACTCGCAAAAATTGAAACGGTAAGCTCGTTGGGTCTTTTTCCCTTCTTTCTGAATAGTTGGCTGCGGTATATCTACTAAGTGACGTCATTTCACAATTTTTATTTTAAAAAAGGTAAGAAATCACGTGACACAATTTTAATGTTTGTATCTGATACACAATGATCATAAAAAATACAGCGAAGAATGGATTAGCGTGTGACATATTTTCAGTGTTTCTATAAGCACATTGAGTGGATGTTACCTTAATCGATCAGATCAATTTTCTATGATCACGTAACACAATTTATTCCCTTTAATGAAGTCCCCTTGCACTTAATGAGAGCGAAAACAAATTATTGAAGTCGACTGGTCCAGTAGATCGGTCTTGGTTTTGCAATAAATTATTTACGTACAAGAATCTCTACAGTTACCTAGTGCGATTGACAAGTCAAGATAATGTGGTTTACTACGGCGGGAGTGTAGCGTTGGTTTGAGAAAGTCATTAGCGAAGTAAATTATAGCTAAGAGCTACCGGCAGTCTGTTGTCGCTGTAGATAACACGCCATTGACGGTTGATCACTCTTGGAAGCAGGGAAACAATCTCCGATGAATTCATGCAAAGACGGAAATATCAAGACTTGCTGGAAACAGATTTGGCCTTGACAACCATCGTTGTACACATAACAAATAACTGGCCATTTTTTCTTTATTAACCCGTGTCATGAAGTTACAATATAATAATGAGTAAGCAAAGTAAAGTGGCCCTTCACGTCAAGTGGCGTATAGGGAATATGGTGTTAGCGGCCATCATTTTTATAGACCTTCGGTACATGAATTTTGGGGTAATGTAATAATAATTATAAATATAATAATAATAAATATAAAAATAATAATAAATATAACGCTAATAAAAGTAAATATAATAATAAATACAATAATAATGAAATACAATAATAATGAAATACAATAATAATAAATATATTTTAAAAATAACAATAAATTTAATACAATAAATATAATAATAATAATAAATATAATAATAATATTATAATAATAAATATAATATAAGTATACAAATTATAATAAATATAACACCAATAAAAGTAAATATAATAATAAATACAATAATAAATACAATAATAATAAATATATGTTAAAAATAACAATAAATTAAAAACAATAAATAAAATACAATAAATACAATAATAATAAATCTACTAATATAATAATAATAATAATAATAATAATAATAATAATAATAATAATAAATATAATTTTTAAAAAACTTCCTGCTGAGGTTGCATATTAAATTTACCAGCGGAAGTCGCCTATCAGCAAATATTTAATATTAATATAAAACATAACATTCAAAAACGATTTAACATTTGAACTAAAATTTCATTAAAAAATTTCCACACTTCTTTATTTAAAGGAATCATCACTTCAAACATAAAAGTCTATTTGCTAATCTGTGTTCCCGCACTCAAAAATAATGAGCCTCCATTAAACTATCAACGGCTCATATCAGCCGGTGTCAAGCAATTGAAACGCTGGAAAGATGAAACACGATCTCAGAAATAAGAAACGCTATTAAATCACGAGTGCTACAGTCTAAAAGTCAAATCGTAAAAAATGAAGTAGCATATAAAAACATAATACATAGCAGTAAAAAAATTAAGGAACATCGAACCCACATTGTTTTAATACAAAGAATAATGAAATTATAAACAGGATAATGCTTGTTTTTGCTGGGTTAGTTTCATATTTTACGACAGCCCGTCTCGTAATGTCGTGAAATTCTGTTAGTCTAAACACGTACCTGTTTTTATACTTTTATCACAAATAATGTTACGGTAGTGTTATATATGTTATGTTCATTCAGCTTCTGCACTTCCTCTCATACACTGTAGAGTGTTGAGGGAGATACACAATTCTAGCTCTTGCTTCTGTGCAATCAGTAGCCATTATCACGTGACGCAGCTGTAGAATTTCTTGATGGATGTTAACACTTTATCTTGCTCCTACATTTCCTCTAATACACTGTAGGGTGTCGAGGGATATGCAAAATTCTAGCTTCTGCTCCTTTGTCATCAGTAGTCATTATCACGTGACGCAGCTGTAGAGCTTTCATAATGTTAACACTTTATCTTGCTCCTACATATCCTCTCATACACTTTAGAGCTTTCATAATGTTAACACTTTATCTTACTCCTACATATCCTCTCATACACTGTAGAGCTTTCATAATGTTAACACTTTATATTACTCCTGCATATCCTCTCATACACTGTAGAGCTTTCATAATGTTAACACTTTATCTTGCTCCTGCATATCCTCTCATACACTGCAGGGTGTCGAGGGAGATGCAAAATTCTAGCCTCTGCTCCTGTGGTATCAGTAGTCATGAGACAATTACGATTACAAACAAATGATTACAAGTGGAAATGAAGAGAAGAGAGAGAGAGAGAGAAGAAAGCATATTGTAGGAATGATAATGTTTTCTGTACAATGTAGGATCATCATCACTGCACACAAGACGGATACATAGGTGCTCCGATATCTTCCTCGAGAATCTTGAGAAAATGCGAGGAGAACCGTGATCCATGGGCACGAACTCCACACATGGCCTGGGATCCACCGCGAGGGTAGATCTTTGCTAACGATTCTGTGTGAGCATCCAGTTAAGGGCGTAAGATGTCTTCTGTGCTAGGGGACACTGTGCTGTAGGGGCGGTGCTAGCACTGTTCTAATGCATCGAATACTTATCTCTTTGGTATGTTCACAGATACAAATATAGCGGCATGAATCAATATTTCTTGCATTCTGTTCAATTCTTGGCTTTTTTTAATCATCCAATGGAGGATTTCAATAATTATTTCTTTGAAAATCTTTCTAACTCTTTCTCTTCAATTCTTTCCCTCCAATTCTTTCTCTCGAGATCTTTCTCTCCAATTCTTTCTCTCCATTTCTTTCTGTTAAAATCTTTCTCGCCAATTCTTTCTCTGAAAATCTTTCCCTCCTATTCTTTCTCTCCAATTTTTTCCCTCAAATTCTTTCTTCTTTCTCACCAGTTCTTTCTATTTTTGCTACATTTTCTAATATACTTCAAGCGTGGTTTAACTTTATATTCTCTGTATCAAGGTTTCGTCTCCATGTGCCTCCAAGTCTTCACTGTTTCATCTTCCCCGTGGGTTCCAGGTGAGAGCGTTTCTGGTAATAATTGTCCTTGGTTTTCTAGGTGTTTCATATTCAGCCTCCCCATCTTTCCCTTATCATTTCCTTCACTATGTCTTATTTCTCGTACAGACATTGTTGATGGTGATGTCGGTGAATGCTAATGCATGAAGTGATGATTACAACATCCGTAACATCAATGAAGTTCAAACAACGTACAACTGTCAAGGCAGCAAATAATTTAATATAAAAATGAACTGGCTTATATGTCAGGTAAAAATTAAAACTCACAGCCAAATGTAGCTATTTTTTTTCCTGCCAAATCTAGCAATCTTCCTAATATTTTATAAAAATATGTCTGGGCAGATAATTAACAAATGACAATATTTGAAGAAAAATCCAAGGGAGCTAATTTCGTTTCACTTTATTAAAAAAATAGTTTTATAATTTATATTCGTCTGCATAATCTCTTCTATTATTTCTTATTTTTAAACAACTGTTTTACAAATTATAATCAAAGATGTCAAATTTGGCTTTCAGAAATTACATGATAAAGACTTTACAAATACATCCCTATTTATCTGTAGGAAAATAAAATTTAAAAAAATCAATAACCAATCAAACAAATGGAGAGTAGGTATTGGGGTCAACAATCTAAAGTTCATCATTTGATCTCCCCTGCGATTTTTCCAAGAAATGGCAATAACTATCTGGCAAACCAGAGCAAAGTCTCGACAGTATCCGCAGGTGTTTTATTATCTGATTGTACAGACTTTCTAGTTTTACACGGAAGCTCTAGCACTACACTCTACAGTAGGATGGATAAGATCTACTTAAACTGAAGTTCTAGCAATACACTCTACTGTAGGATGGATAAGATCTACTTAAACTGAAGTTCTAGCAATACACTCTACAGTAGGATGGATAAGATCTACTTAAACTGAAGTTCTAGCAATACACTCTACAGTTGGATGGATAAGATCTACTTAAACTGAAGTTCTAGCAATACACTCTACAGTAGGATGGATAAGATCTACTTAAACTGAAGTTCTAGCAATACACTCTACAGTAGGATGGATAAGATCTACTTAAACTGAAGTTCTAGCAATACACTCTACTGTAGGATGGATAAGATCTACTTAAACTGAAGTTCTAGCAATACACTCTACTGTAGGATGGATAAGATCTACTTAAACTGAAGTTCTAGCAATACACTCTACAGTAGGATGGATAAGATCTACTTAAACTAAAGTTCTAGCAATACACTCTACTGTAGGATGGATAAGATCTACTTAAACTGAAGTTCTAGCAATACACTCTTCTGTAGGATGGATAAGATCTACTTAAACTGAAGCTCTAGCAATACACTCTTCTGTAGGATGGGTAAGATCTACTTAAACTGAAGTTCTAGCAATACACTCTGCAGTAGGATGGATAAGATCTACTTAAACTAAAGCTCTAGCAATACACTCTACAGTAGGATGGATAAGATCTACTTAAACTGAAGTTCTAGCAATACACTCTACAGTAGGATGGATAAGATCTACTTAAACTGAAGTTCTAGCAATACACTCTACTGTAGGATGGATAAGATCTACTTAAACTGAAATTCTAGCAATACACTCTACTGTAGGATGGATAAGATCTACTTAAACTGAAGTTCTAGCAATACACTCTACAGTAGGATGGATAAGATCTACTTAAACTGAAGCTCTAGCAATACACTCTTCTGTAGGATGGATAAGATCTACTTAAACTGAAGTTCTAGCAATACACTCTACAGTAGGATGGATAAGATCTACTTAAACTGAAGCTCTAGCAATACACTCTTCTGTAGGATGGGTAAGATCTACTTAAACTGAAGTTCTAGCAATACACTCTACAGTAGGATGGATAAGATCTACTTAAACTAAAGCTCTAGCAATACACTCTACAGTAGGATGGATAAGATCTACTTAAACTGAAGTTCTAGCAATACACTCTACAGTAGGATGGATAAGATCTACTTAAACTGAAGTTCTAGCAATACACTCTACTGTAGGATGGATAAGATCTACTTAAACTGAAATTCTAGCAATACACTCTACTGTAGGATGGATAAGATCTACTTAAACTGAAGTTCTAGCAATACACTCTACTGTAGGATGGATAAGATCTACTTAAACTGAAATTCTAGCAATACATTCTACAGTATTATGGATAAGATCTACTTAAACTGAAATTCTAGCAATACACTCTACAGTAGGATGTATAAGATCTACTTAAACTGAAGTTCTAGCAATACACTCTACAGTAGGATGTATAAGATCTACTTAAACTGAAGTTCTAGCAATACACTCTACAGTAGGATGGATAAAATCTACTTAAACTGAAGTTCTAGTATTGCACTCCAATCTTCGTTTGTATCAACCCTATGGTGTTACAAAACAAGGCAAACTAATGCAATTAACCATACCAATATTTTAAACATTGCATGTTCCTTCTAAGCGTACCAATATTCCAAACACTGACTTTTCATTCTTACCGTACCAATAGTCTAAACACAAACTGTTATATCATACCAATACCAATAATATAAACCCTAGCTGTACTTTCTAACAGTACCGATATTCTAAATATTGTTCTTTCTACCAGAACGGATATTATAAACCCTAATTGTTCTATCTAATGGAAGTACAAACAGATTTAAACATTAAAACGAACTGGCTTATAAACACCACTATTCAGAGGAAATTAAAATACTGTGGCCACTTAAATAGACAGCGGGCTTGAAAGAACAATAATGGAAGGTATGGTTCAATGTGAAGTTCTTTCGGCTTATATTTTTTAAAGTATGGGATAGCCAGTCCCATGCCCAACCCTCCTTTCTCGCCTCTTACGAACATGCCTAGTAGGGTACAGCGCCACTATTCTTTATTCCCCTTCAGGGCCCCGGCAGTGCACGGGGTCTATTGTAATTTGTTTTTATTATTACTATTAAAAAATGGTAAAGCCACAGGGCCAGATGAAATTTCTTCAGAAGCCATCAAAGCAGATACTAATACTTCTACCAAGATGCTACATAATCTATTATATAAAATTTGGGAGAGGGAAGGAATACCTAATGACTGGAAAGAAGGTTATATGATCAAACTACCAAAGAAAGGAAGTTTACAGGAGTGCACAAATTATAGGGGAATTATGCTACTATCAGTGTTAGGTAAAATATTAAGCAGAACCATTCTGGAGAGACTAAAAGAGGCCATAGAGAAGCATTTGAGAGATGAACAAGTAGGTTTTAGGAAGAACAGATCATGTGCTGATCAAATAACTACTCTAAGTATAATAGTTGAACAAAGTTTAGAACTAACGTCTCCACTTTAAATTGGATTCATAGATTACGAAAAGGCATTTGATAGTTTAGACAGAAATATGCTTTGGAAATGGCTGAGTCATTACGGAATCCCCATAAAGTTTATTAACCAGATAAAAACAATGTATGAAGGAATGAAATGTAGTGTGGTGCATGAAGGGCAGCTTACAGAAGCATTTGAAATAAGAACGGGAGTAAGGCAAGGATGCCTTCTGTCCCCATTTCTCTTTCTACTGGCCATATATTGGATTATAAAAATAACTAAAAACAACAGAAATGGAATCCAGTGGTCACTGACCAAACAACTTGATGATTTAGACTTTGCTGATGATACAGCTCTCCTATCACACAGCCATCAACAGATGCAGGATAAAATTAGCATACTTGATGAATGATCACAACAGCTAAGACTGAATATTAATAGAGATAAGACCAAAATTATTAGAATTAATGCAGTTGGCAATAACCAAATAAAAGTAGGAGAAATACCTCGACTAGACGTACAATCTTACATATATCTGGGCAGTAATATAGATAAAAAGGGAGGAACAGAGAATTATACCAAAATAAGGATATAAAAAGCAAGAGGAGCTTTTCTTGCACTGGGAAACATATGGAAGTCCAAAGAAATTAAGTTAAATACAAAAATGAAAATTTTCAACTCCAATGTTAAGCCAGTCCTATTATATGGCTGTGAAACATGGAGAACAACAAAATTGACAATCATGAAGATAGAAACTTTCATTAATGGATGCTCACGCAGAATAAAAGGATGACAATGGCAGGACAAAATCAATAACGTAGAATTATGGAAATGTACCAGTCAAATACCAGTGAATAAAGAGATAGCGAGAATGATCTTAAAAGAATGGCAAGAAACAGAACGACTTGGCAAGTGTTTGTTGAAGACATATGCTCTACAGGGAGCTGAAAGGTAGAAGAAGAATGGTTCGATGCCTCAGGGGCAGACCAAAGGAGAAGGCGGTTACAGTATATCAAGGTGACCTTGAACATGAAAACAGTAGAAGTGAGAGATCTGGCTAGAGACAGACTCTTTCAGACGCGCTGTGGTGAATGCATCATTCAGCAAAGGACAAGCAGCCTGATGATGAGTTATTCTGTGTAACAGAATCGTTTTTCTAAACTCTAAATTTTCTATCTAACAAAATCAATATTCTAAATCGGAACTGTACTCTCTAACCGTATATATATATATATATATATATATATATATATATATATATATATATATATATATATATATATATATATATATATATATATATATATATATATATATATATATATATATATATATATATATATCTGCGATCAGGACTCAGAGTAGGATTCCAGACTCTCACATGAAGTCAGCTGTCAGGTTAAGTGTGTTGATCGCCCCCACAGACAGAACATCACAATTAGAGTCTGCCAGGTCCACTATGATTGAACACCCGTTAAAACGTTGCACTGTGTTCTGCGCCAGTGCCCCAGTGCATCCGATTTTAGCCAGCATTTTATTCAGGTTTGCTTTACTTAGCCTTTGATTATCCTCAATCTTCCTGCAAGGTATCGGATGATCTTTTCTGTAGGGGGATTCTGCCCTTAGATGGTCGGCCCTCCCAGGTTTACGAGCACCATCTGCCCGAGTCACTACAGGTGACTAACACAGACATGCACACACATAGATATGAGATGTGACTAACACAGACATGCACACAGCGATACGAGGCATGACTAACACTAACACACATCAAGATATATGACACATTACTAACATAAACATGCACATAAAGATATGAGATATAACTGACATAAACATGCACACACAAAGATATGACACATGCCTAACATAGACATGCACACAAAGATATGAGATATGACTAACATAGACATGCACACACAAAGATATGACACTTGACTAACATACACATGCACACAAAGATATGAGATATGACTAACATAGACATGCACACACAAATATATGACACATGACTAACACAGATACACACTGAGATATGAGATATGACTAAACACAGACACACTTAAAGATATGAGACATGATTAACACGGGCAAACCAAGATATGAGATATGACTAACATGACACACACCAAGATATGTGCCATGGCTAGCACACACACACACACACACACACACAAGCTAAGATATGAGCCATGGCTAGTACAAGAACACACTAAGATATGAGTCATGACTAGCACAGAAACACATTAAGATATGAGCCATGGCTTCACAGAAACACATTAAGATATGAACCATGGCCAGCACAGACACACACTAAGATATAAACCCTGGCCAGCACAGACACCCACCAAGATATGAGCCATGGCTAGCACGGATATACACTAAGATATGAAGCATGGCCAGCACAGATACACACTAAGATATAAACCCTGGCCAGCACAGACACCCACCAAGATATGAGCCATGGCGAGCACGGATATACACAAAGATATGAAGCATGGCCAGCACAGACACACATTAAGATATGAATCATGGCCATCTCAGACACATACTAAGATATGAGTCGTGGTCAGCACATACACCCACTAAGATATCAGCCATGACTA
>JAVIAB010000051.1:148311274-148476274 GCA_032433765.1 Megaustenia siamemsis | reverse complement strand
CGTTCTCTCAGCTTTCTCCTTGACCAGAAAGTAGATCAGAATACAGCTAGACGTTCTCTCAGCTTTCTCCTTGACCAGAAAGTAGATCAGAATACAGCTAGACGTTCTCTCAGCTTTCTCCTTGACCAGAAAGTAGATCAGAATACAGCTAGACGTTCTCTCAGTCTTTCTCATTGATCAGAAAGTAGATCAGAATACAGCTAGACGTTCTCTCAGCTTTCTCTTTGTAGAAAGTAGATCAGAAATAAACTAGACATTTTCTCAGTATATCTTATTGATCAGAAAGTGGATCAGAAAAAAACTAGACATTTTCTCAGTATATCTCATTGATCAGAAAGTAAATCAGAATACAATTAGACGTTCTGTCAGTCTTTCTCATTGATCAGAAAGTAGATCAGAATACAATTAGACGTTCTTTCAGTCTTTCTCATTGATCAGAAAGTAGATCAGAATACAATTAGACGTTCTTTCAGTCTTTCTCATTGATCAGAAAGTAGATCAGAATACAATTAGACTTTCTTTCAGTCTTTCTCATTGGTCAGAAAGTAGATCAGAAACAAACTAGACATTTTCTCAGTCTTTCTCCTTGATCCGAAAGTAGATCAGAATGCAACTAGAAGTTCTATCAATACAGCAATACAATGAGTTAGCGGTAGACATAAATCAAGTACAAATAACTCACGGAAGGTTTATCGAGCACCAACCTATACTGGCAACAAAAAGCAACAACAAGAATAAGAATTTAAATGGGAACATGTAAACAGATCAAATAAGGTATTCCGCTTCATTGAGTAGTATTACTATATACATTTAAAGGGTCTTTTGCATTCTAATAACATTTGGAAAATTTCAACAGTTTTTAACAAACGATTAGAGAGTAATAGCGTTTTGAAGTTGGGCACATGATTTGAAACGAACTATAGATAAATTTAATCTATTAAGTAAGATTATATAAATAGAAGACATGCACGGATATCCGACGGTGATCACATGAGGTATGTTGATGACGTATTCTTCTTCACTGCGATGACAATTAGTTGCAGAAAATAGTTGATGCTATAGTACAACCAACAATAAGAGGATTAATCTGAAACGGGAAAATGCAGAAGGGATGGTTGGAAGAAAGAAATATATATTTATAAAATACACAAGAAATTACATGGTAGAGTATTAAAACAGAATATCCAATATTAGGAAAAAACAAGCATGATTTTTTGGCTATGTAATGAGAAGGGAACAGCTGGAATATATTGTAAAAAAGTAAAAAAGTAAAGTACCCCCGTCACGCCAAGTGGCGTATAGGGAAATATGGTGTTAGTGACCCTATATTTTACAGACCTTCAGCACATGATTTTTGGGGTAATGTGGTCAGTATTACGCCCGTGCTGCTTTACTTTCCCAGAAAAAAATCCGGTACCCATTTAAGGCTGGGTGAACCCCGAAGCCGTCGGTTGGGATCGAACCCTACCCCTTGTCCGTGGTAGTCCAGTTCACTAACCACTGAGCTTTCGCGGCTCCGGAATGTATTGTAACAAGTGAAAAAAATCGAGAGACGAAGAAATAGAGGGAAGCAAAGAGAAAAGATACCAGATAGCTTAAGAGAATGGCTTGGCAGAAGGTCAACAACAGAAATGATAAATAACTGTCCTGATCGAAAGTTATGGAGAGACAAGATCACCTACGCCAGCAGTACTTGATGGTGATGATGATGATGATGATGATTAAAGCAGATTTATGAATTCGAATACAGTGGAACCTCGTATTTCGAACATTCCAGAGTTCGAACGCGAAGTTTGAGAGCTTTCAGATCCTGATTTCGAAAAATGCGTCAACGTTAGAACTGGGGGGCGCACAAGCTTAATGCTAGGTAACCTGTTATATGTTAATAATATCGATGATTTTGTCGTGTACTCAAGTCATCTCTCGCTTTACGTTCGGATGTTTTCACAGCTTTTGAAAACTTCATTCTTTATGTGTTTAGTTCTACACAGCCGAGTTATATCAGAGCTAGCATCCAAGAGGGACCTGGAAACAACGAAGCCTAATAGGACGATTGTAGCGTCGACGACTGGTGTTAAAAAACGTTAACTTAGCGTGGACCATGAAAGGGGTTCGCGTGTA
This sequence comes from Megaustenia siamemsis, assembly GCA_032433765.1. NCBI lineage: Eukaryota > Metazoa > Mollusca > Gastropoda > Stylommatophora > Ariophantidae > Megaustenia > Megaustenia siamemsis. The sequence continues at coordinate 148,474,153 of JAVIAB010000051.1, read as the reverse complement.
GCGTATTATTATAAAAGAAGAGATGAGAAGTGAACCGAACCATTCAAACAATGGTACTAAGAGACAAGAAAGAGAGAGAGAGAGAGAGAGAGAGAGAGAGAGAGAGAGAGAGAGAGCAGAGATCACTTAATGTGTTCATAGAAGGAAATTTCCCCTCCCCCACCCAAAAAAAAAAAAAAAAATAAAATCTCTCTTTTCCTCCTCACCAGCCTCACGAGACGTCATCAGTTCTCACTAAGTGACAGTAAATGCAATTTTCATGTTATTATATAACAATTACAATAATTATAGTAATTTATTTACTGTTTTAATTCTTAGTTTATTATTTATGTAATTTAACTGTGTTATCCTTATGTTAAATTATGGGTTTGCTGTTTCAGTTAACCAAAATGTTGTTCAGGATCTGGAAATATATTAATTCACTTTCAATTATTTATAATTTGGAAAGAAAATAATTTGACTTTAAAAATTCAGTCCTTCAGAGTTTTGAAACGAATCAAAGTACGAGGTACCTGAGAAGGTTCTTACGTTTGGATGTTGCAGTGGTGAAGTGAAGAAAAGCTGAGGAAAATATTGTGTTTCAAAGAATAACTCTTTCCATACGTTTTGTCGCACTGTGCGTCATGTCGATCTCGGCCGTGCATGTTTCGCCGGTTAGTGCACTCTAAATTTGATTAGTGTGAACCGTCAACAAACTATATATATATATATATTGTGTGTGTGCATGTCTTGTATCATTCTGTTATTGGTGAACTCTAATATCTTGTTCAATTATCTAAAAATGTGTATGTTTTATATGTTAGATAAATATAAAAATGTGTATGTTATATGTTAGATAAATATAAAAATGTGTATATTACATGTTAGATAAATATAAAAATGTGTATGTTATATGTTAGATAAATATTAAAATGTGTATATTACATGTTAGATAAATATAAAAATGTGTATGTGATATGTTAGATAAATATAAAAATGTGTATGTGATATGTAAGATAAATATTAAAATGTGTATATTACATGTTAGATAAATATAAAAATGTGTATATTACATGTTAGATAAATATAAAAATGTGTATATCACATGTTAGATAAATATAAAAATGTGTATATTACATGTTAGATAAATATAAAAATGTGTATATTACATGTTAGATAAATATAAAAATGTGTATATTACATGTTAGATAAATATAAAAATGTGTATATTGCATGTTAGATAACTATAAAAATGTGTATATTACATGTTAGATACATATAAAAATGTGTATATTACATGTTAGATAAATATAAAAATGTGTATATTACATGTTAGATAAATACAAAAATGTATTTTGACTCTTAAAACCATGACAAAATAATGTCTCTGAAATCTCTTCCGTTGCGTTTAATAAAAAGTTTCCGTACAGAAAGAGGTAGCAAAATGTTATTTACGCAAAATAATTGTTGATAGTGTAGGTCAGAAAACAATTTCTTCACTTTTCTGTAGAGCCTGTCTTGATATACTGACGTTCATTCTTGACAATAGGATTACAAAGCAAGAAAATAGTTCAAAGCCACAGAAATGTGATTTTATAGAAGAATATTGAAAATGCTACGAAAAGCTAACAAAAGCAACGAAGCCGTTATGAAAGAGAACAAACCCATTAGAAATAAAACTTATTACCAATATCACGGGAGAACAAGAATAATTTCGGGAAAAACATGAACAGGGAAAAATTAGGATGTATTGTGACAACAGAAAACAAAAATTAGGAAAGAAGAAAGAAACATGAGGAAGTTGTAAAGAGGCATGGTCATCTACGTCAGCAGGCAGGATAGTTGATGAGTATATAAAAAAAAGGAACAGGAGAAGAGAGCATTCCTCTGCCATTCAAAAACACTGAGGTTATTATATAAACTGAAAACATTTATCAAGCCATATCAATATAGGACTATTTCTACCTTCTTGCTGCTGCATCGAGTTTTTCTTTCTTTGATCGACATTCGATCGCTCAAGCTTGCACATTCTAGGCTATTGAAAAATTATATTGTAGGTAATGTTAAGCTTCCTCTATCGTTACCTGTATATTTCTTATAATACAACATATATTTCTTATAATACAACATATATTTCTTACAAGACAACATATATTTCTTATAAGACAGCATATATTTCTTATAAGACAGCATATATTTCTTATAAGACAGCATATATTTATTATAAGACAACATATATTTCTTATAATACAACATATATTCTTACAAGACAACATATATTTCTTACAAGACAACATATATTTCTTACAAGACAACACATATTTCTTACAAGACAACATATACTTCTTATAAGACAACACATATTTCTTACAAGACAACATATATTTCTTACAAGACAACATATATTTCTTATAAGACAACACATATTTCTTACAAGACAACATATATTTCTTACAAGACAACATATATTTCTTACAAGACAACACATATTTCTTACAAGACAACATATACTTCTTATAAGACAACACATATTTCTTACAAAACAACATATACTTCTTATAAAACAACATATACTTCTTATAAGACAACACATATTTCTTACAAAACAACATATACTTCTTACAAAACAACATATACTTCTTATAAGACAACACATATTTCTTACAAAACAACATATACTTCTTATAAGACAACACATATTTCTTACAAAACAACATATACTTCTTACAAGACAACACATATTTCTTACAAGACAACATATACTTCTTATAAGACAACATATATTTCTTACAAGACAACATATATTTCTTATAAAACAACACATATTTCTTATAAGACAACACATATTTCTTACAAGACAACATATATTTCTTATAAAACAACACATATTTCTTATAAGACATCTTGATCATGATCCTTCCATCGCTGCTGGAAGTCGGATAGTGCTGGTAATGTGTTTCCCCACCCATCTCTATTCTTGGCGATATGTTCGATCTTATGTAATGAGTCTATGCCTGCCAATTTTGCTTCTCTTATAAGTGTTCTTGTTAGTGTCTCTCTAGGTCTTCCTCTTTTTCTGTATTCTGATGTTTCCCATAGAAGATCACTTGTCTCATCTCAAGACAGGCCCGTCAACATTTATTAATTAATCGCAGATTGGACTCATTACGGGCCTGATGCCAACAAACTTTCCTGACATTTGTCGCGAACTTCATCAAATATTTTCATTTTTTTGTCAACAGAAAAACAAAACAAAGCAAAGCTTTTATTTTCTCCTATAGGATAACGTAGCACACATGCTAATACTTAATCCTCATTAACCGACTTTCAAGTCATTTTTAGAAATTTACAGAGTTATATTTCTTTGTTTCTTTCTTGAGTCTCTCCAAAACAAGTGGATAATTGTAATAATAATAATAATAATAATAATAATAATAATAATAATAATAATAATAATAATAATAACAATAATATTAACAAGATTTTTTTTTTAATGTCGAATTACCTTAATTTTTAATTAACTCTTTCAGTACGGAAGGATATTTATCAATTTAGCGGTAGAGATTTTAGAGACAAAACTTTTCAGGTTTTAAAGGTTAATCTACATGTTTATATTTATCTAACCCTTTACATATTACATATGCATTTTTCGATATTTAAAAAAGGAATTATATTTCACCAATACCAAGATGATGCAAGACATACAAAAAGAATATGGTTTGATGACAGTTTACACTTATCAAGTTGAGAGTGACGCACTGTGCGGCTAAACGTATATGACCGAAAATGACAAGACTCATGGTGCGTCGAAATGTACCGAAAGAGTTAAAATAGTTTGGATCAAGCAGTTGAGAATAGTCAAAGTAAATAACTGACAATAGGAAGTAATCACAGGATCGGGAATACAAATATCCGGTAACCAAAAAAAACATATATATATATATATATATATATATATATATATATATATATATATCTTTATATGAAAATATCTTTATATCTTTATAACTGAAAACAAGTAAAAATAAGTGTTCTAATGATCCTGTCTCCATCTGCATTCTGTTTCCTAGATAAATATTATGTTGCCGACACTTTGCTTCTTTCTGTCCAATTATCTGGGCCTGATTCTCCATAAAACAATTTTTCTTTGTGTGCGGGTATTTGCATGGGATCCGCTTCTGATGTCAACAAATTATTATTTTATTACTCGAATTATATTATTATTATTTTATTATCTAATCTCGCACATAAATAAAACTTATACACACACATGTACATACTTACAAATGTAAATATATTCAATGTAGCAAATTGTATAATAAAGGTGAAGGGATGTCATGCAGCATGTATATCACTATCTTCTTCAACTCATTTAGTCATGTATCCAATCATTCAGTTGGCTCAAGTGCAAGACCAGAATTAAACCCTTGTTAATTTGCTCGCTGTAAAGGCCAGCGACAATCATTAAACCACTGACTACCATAAAACTGCTGTCGGCTTCAGTGAAATTTGTCATTAAAATACAAATAACTGATCAAAGTGGTGAATGACAGGAACTAGCCAAAGAGATAAGATTATAAATGAAGAACTGAGAAAAAAGTTAGGAATTATTCCCGTCACATGAATCATGAAGAAAGCACAGATCAAAATGGTTTTGGTACGTGATAAGGCAGAAGACCACAAATTATATCTCCCCTCGACACGGAAACGCAAATGAGGATGGAAAGAAGAAGAAGATAAAAGTGATAAAAGATGTTCACAACAAGGGGCAGTAATAGCGTCCGTGTAGTTTGATCTCTCTCGTGTGTTTGTGAGGTCAACTATAAAGTCCCTTCCGTCATAGACTCCCCTGCCCACAAGTGGGTTGCGCACGACGCCGTGTCACCTTCCTCGAGCATCTGAAACTTTAGAATGAATAAGCACAAAGAAAACAGGTATGCTCTTCAAACAAAAACACCACCCGACTAAGCCACTACATAAATGAACGTTTGATGACAGTGACAGTGGTAAAGTCTTGTAAACGTTATTTTAATGCCATGAAAAGTATAATAACATCAAAACAAATAACACCAGGGCTAAAACTAAGAAAGCAAAATGTTACATCTTCTCAATATTCCTGTATGGCGCAAAAACATGGACGCCAAAAATAAACAGAGCATCAACATAACTATAGAAGGCAGACAACTAAAACAAGTAGAGGAATTCAAATACATAGGAAGTCTAATGACAAACGATAATTGTCAAACAGGAGAGATAGAATCAAGATGCAACAAAGCTTGTCAAATCAACGTACAGTTATCACCACTTTTGTCCAACAAGGAAATAACTCTGGAGGCAAAACGAGCACTATACAATACAATCTTCATCCCAACGTTGTGCTATCAATGCCAGACCTGGACCCTAGATGCAAGAACAATAAGAAAAATAACCTCTACAGAGATGAAATGCGTTAGACGAATGACAGGAAACAGTCTGAGAGATAAGATCAGAAATGAAGAACTGAGAAACAAGCTAGGAATAGCCCCCACCATAGAATATATAAGGAAACAACAGATAAAATGGTTTGGTCACGTGACAAGGCAGAAAGAACAAAACACAACACAACGAGCCTTCAACAAACGTTGTGAGAACACCAGACCCAATGTCGACCACGAAAAAGATGGGTCGATGGAATATTAGAAGCACTAGGAACAACAAACCATAATAAAAATATATAAAGATATACACAGAAAACTAACTAAAAAGTATTATATTTTTTTGTGTTGTGGTTTGTTGTTCCTGCTGAAGGCCTTTTGGCCAAAACGTCGTTTGACTTTTGTTTTGTTTCTTAAATACGTAAAGCTGTTACCATACCACTTTTTCCTTTTGTTTTAAATTTTCATCATCATCATCTTCACAAGAACTATGCTGCAAATCTTTCAAATGTCCTACGATAAGAGATGTGTCCTCTTCAGAAAGATCTACCTTGGTGCAATCGAGACATCTGTGAGGCGTGTCATACTTCCAGTTAGATAGACCACGATTACTTGTTTCCAATTTTAAAAATAATTGCTTCGATTTTGTATATCATTAAAAAAAGCTCTACAATTTTTTAAGATAACGATTTAAGCTGGGTATATATTTTAATATGAGAATATATCTGACAGATATGCCAGTTTGGATAACCAGGACAAATCTGTCAATCGATAGCTGAGATGAAATTGCTTCTTATAGAGCCACACAGTTCCCATAACATAAACAAAACAGCACCTCTGGATGGATAGTGATCTTCAGAGTGTAGCAAATGTGGTTAGTGTCCACTGCCCATATATGCACAGATGGTCAAACAGTTCTGAAATCACTGATTTGGTCTATTTAAAAAAAAAACAACATATGATTCACATTTTTAAATGAATTTTTGTTTTCATTTATTATTTTTGTGGAATATTTCTGTAGTAACTAGAACGTCCTATGTATGCAGCAGTGACACACCGACGGCATGATTTAGTTATCTGTAGTAGCTAGAGCGCCCTATGTATGCAGCAGTGACACACCGACGACATGATTTAGTTGTCTGTAGTAGCTAGAGCGCCCTATGTATGCAGCAGTGACACACAGACGACATGATTTATTTGTCTGTAGTAAATAGAGCGCGTCCTATGTATAAAACAGTGTCACACCGACTGCATGATTTATTTGTCTGTAGTAAATAGAGCGTCCTATGTATGCAGCAGTGACACACCGACGGCATGATTTATTTGTCTGTAGTAAATAGAGCGCCCTATGTATGCAGCAGTGACACACCGACGGCATGATTTATTTGTCTGTAGTAAATAGAGCGTCCTATGTATGCAGCAGTGACACACCGACGGCATGATTTATTTGTCTGTAGTAAATAGAGCGTCCTATGTATAAAACAGTGTCACACCGACTGCATGATTTATTTGTCTGTAGTAAATAGAGCGTCCTATGTATGCAGCAGTGACACACCGACGGCATGATTTATTTGTCTGTAGTAAATAGAGCGTCCTATGTATGCAGCAGTGACACACCGACGGCATGATTTATTTGTCTGTAGTAAATAGAGCGTCCTATGTATGCAGCAGTGACACACCGACGGCATGATTTATTTGTCTGTAGTAAATAGAGCGTCCTATGTATAAAACAGTGTCACACCGACTGCATGATTTATTTGTCTGTAGTAAATAGAGCGCCCTATGTATGCAGCAGTGACACACCGACAGCATGATTTATTTGTCTGTAGTAACTAGAGCGTCCTATGTATAAAACAGTGTCACACCGACTGCATGATTTATTTGTCTGTAGTAAATAGAGCGCCCTATGTATGCAACAGTGATACACCGACGGTATGATTTATTTGTCTGTAGTAGCTAGAGCGCCCTATGTATGCAACAGTGATACACCGACGGCGTGATTTATTTGTATGTAATAACTAGAGCTCCCTATGTATGCAACCGTGTCACACCGTCGGCATGATTTATTTCTACGTAATAAATAGAGCGCCCTATGTATGCAACAGTGACACACCGACGGCATGATTTATTTGTATGCAATAACTTGAGCCCATATGTATGCAACAGTGTCACACCGACGGCATGATTTATTTGTCTGTAGTAACTAGAGCGTCCTATGTATGCAACAGTGTCACACCGACGGCATGATTTATTTGTCTGTGGTAACTAAAGCCCCCTATGTATGCAACAGTGTCACACCGACGGCATGATTTATTTGTATGTAATAACTAGAGCCGCCTATGTATGCAACAGTGTCACACCGACGATATGATGTATTTGTCTGTGGTAACTAAAGCCCCCTATATATGCAACAGTGTCACACCGACGGCATGATTTATTTGTATGTAATAACTAGAGCCGCCTATGTATGCAACAGTGTCACACCGACGATATGATGTATTTGTCTGTGGTAACTAAAGCGCCCTATTTATGCAGCAGTGTCACACCGACGGCATGATTTATTCGTCTGTAGTAACTAGAGCGCCCTATGTATGCAACACTGACACACAGACTGAATGATTTATATAAAAACATGCTACAAATTTAATACGCTTTTTTTAAAGACACTGCTCTTTTCCTGTCTACGCTAATTCCAATGCATTTGAACTAATCCATGTCATGAGATTTTATAAACTCGTTTAAGACTCGTTGAAGATGTTAAAGACTTCACCACTTGTGCAGCGTGTGCTAACGAGGAGATAACCAGTCTGTTTTCTAAAACATGCATCTCTCTCGTGCAAATATCTAACGTCACAACGTACGGTAGGGTTGTTGTCTGTGCTCTTCCCAATTAAGGGCAAAATAGGAGGAAGTTCTTTCTCTTAAATGTTCTTCGATTTTGGTTGCCAAAATGTCGATTTGTTTCTCAAGGGTTTGACTTGACAAAGACAATATGGAAAGATCTTTGTCATGTTGATCAATGTTTAAACTATGATTTTAATGTTTAGAATAAGACCAACGTTTAAACTGAGTTTCCGCGTTTCGTTGTCAGTTAACACTCACTTCATTGTCATTGTTATTACTAGCTCTAGTGTTTTTACCATTATTTTACTTTTTTCAAAGGTCACATTCTTTACTTTTGAAAAATACATCTTGTGGTATGGTCTGTACATCTAATATAGCGACGTCTTCTGAATTTTCATAGTTTCATGGTCTCGTTGGGAAATATATTGTAACATAACATATATCAGAGTAGTTGTTTGTCTTCGGGGCTTGTTATATAAATCCATCATACAGGTATTCCTTGATACTGCAGTGGTATTCTTGAGCTGACTGGAAGAAGCTTTGATCTGGACGCATTATCTTTAATGTCACTAGATCTTTCACGCTTCCAGCACAAGCTATTTATCCCGAGGCACAGCCACAACGACTTTGTATCAAATTCACTTCGATAATTTGGAGAAGTCGCTTTATCTGACAATCGGTTTTATTGGCAGACGTCATAGAAGAAACATAACCATGAAATCCACCCGAACACTGACTCACACTGACTCCACTGACTCACACTGACTCACACTGACTCACACTGACTCACACTGACTCCACTGACTCACACTGACTCACACTGACTCCACTGACTCACACAGACACGGAATGACTCCGAAGTTCTCTTCACTCGAATTGTGATTGCATGAGCAGTAACAGGAAATGTCACATGTTCTCTCTCAACCACTCATCATTAATCCCTTGAATATATCAACGTTTGCAGGAATATGAAGTGCGGAGTTCATGTTTTGCTTGCTTGCTTGCGTTCGCCTGCTGACTAAAGAAGTCAGCCCATCTTCATCATCAGCCCTTAAAATGATGTTAAGCGGGCGTGTCTGCGTTCTGTTGTGGTTTGCAGTATAACAGCGACATTTGCGTTTTTCGGCCCAACACATCCGGTTTCAGCCTGTTCATGCTTTAACATCAAACAGTTATTTTAATAACAAATTCTTGCTTTTCTTTGTTTTTAATAAATGGCAAGTAGGTGATAATGTTTTAAAGAAAAAAGAGATATTAAAATTGCCCTTTACGTTTCACTTTAACCAATTAATTAGGTAACCGGTAAATAAACTATTAACTTAATTTCATTATCTTTTAAAACTATAAAAGATGATACTATTTCTTCAAGCCTTCGAGCGTGCCTGTAAATACATCGCGTCTCCCCGTCTTCCACAGAACAAAAGTTCAGAATCTCTGTTCTAGAACATGAGCCTGCGGCAAGGTAAACATCATCAGCAATATCTAATGTCCAAAGAGTAGAAATAGGTAGCCGCGATAGCTCAGTATCAAGTGAAATGGACTACTAAGGACAAGAGGTTGGGTTCGATCCTGATCGACGGCTTCCGGGTTCACCTAGCCGTAAATGGGTACCGGAGTTTTTTTCTGGGAAAGTAAAACGGCACGGGTGTAATACCGACCACATAACCCCCAAAATCATGTGCCGAAGATCTATACAAATGTTTGTCACTAACACCATATTCTCTATAAGTCACGCGGTGTAACGGGGCTCTTTACCATTTTTTTTTTTTTAACTTTTCAAAGAGTAGAAATAATTCAAAATATTGGGTTGAGAATAGTGACAAGAACAGTAAGATCTACCCTGATAAAAGCAATGGTAAATTTCACTGGTCTGTGAACTATTGATGATATAAGAATAGATTCTTCGCATTTAATTGAAATACAAATGTAATTTGAATCTAGAATTTCAAGAAAACCCATGGGGACAGAGAGTGAAAAATATAAATTACTGTTATTTTTATTTTAAATCCAAGGACGGAAATCTGGTCACACGAGCTTTCACTACGAGATAGACAATTTGATTGGCTGGTATTAGGGGAATTCAAGGTTGATCGATATGATAGTGGGAGTTCAAGGCTGATCGAAAGGAGAGCGGGAATTCAAGGTTGATCGATATGATAGTGGGAATTCAAGGTTGATCGATAGGAGAGCGGGAATTCAAGGTTGATCGATAAGAGAGGGGGAATTCAAGGTTGATCGATAGGAGAGCGGGAATTCAAGGTTGATCGATAGGAGAGCGGGAATTCAAGGTTGATCGATAGGAGAGCGGGAATTCAAGGTTGATCGATATGAGAGCGGGAATTCAAGGTTTTCGATGGGAGGACGGTAATTCAAGGTTGATCGATATGAGAGCGGGAATTCAAGGTTTTCGATGGGAGGACGGTAATTCAAGGTTGATCGTGAAAAAAGGGAAAATTCACATCTGCCAGTTGAAAGGACGGGAATTCAAGTTTGCTTGTTGGAAGGGCAGGAATTCACGTTTACTCAATGGATGGGCGGGGATTCATGTTTGCTCAATGGAAGGGCAGGAATTCACGTTTGCTCAATGGAAGGGCAGGAATTCACGTTTGCTCAATGGAAGGGCAGGAATTCACGTTTGCTCAATGGAAGGGCAGGAATTCACGTTTGCTCAATGGAAGGGCAGGAATTCACGTTTGCTCAATGGATGGGCGGGGATTCATGTTTGCTCAATGGAAGGGCGGGGATTCATGTTTGCTCAATGGAAGGGCAGGAATTCACGTTTGCTCAATGGAAGGGCAGGAATTCACGTTTGCTCAATGGATGGGCGGGGATTCATGTTTGCTCAATGGATGGGCGGGGATTCATGTTTGCTCAATGGAAGGGCAGGAATTCATGTTTGCTCAATGGAAGGGCAGGAATTCACGTTTGCTCAATGGATGGGCGGGGATTCATGTTTGCTCAATGGATGGGCGGGGATTCATGTTTGCTCAATGGAAGGGCGGGGATTCACGTTTGCTCAATGGATGGGCGGGGATTCACGTTTGCTCAATGGATGGGCGGGGATTCATGTTTGCTCAATGGAAGGGCAGGAATTCACGTTTGCTCAATGGAAGGGCGGGGATTCATGTTTGCTCAATGGAAGGGCGGGGATTCATGTTTGCTCAATGGAAGGGCGGGGATTCATGTTTGCTCAATGGAAGGGCGGGGATTCATGTTTGCTCAATGGAAGGGCGGGGATTCATGTTTGCTCAATGGAAGGGCGGGAATTCACGTTTGCTCAATGGAAGGGCGGGGATTCATGTTTGCTCAATGGAAGGGCAGGAATTCACGTTTGCTCAATGGAAGGGCGGGGATTCATGTTTGTTCAATGGAAGGGCGGGAATTCATGTTTGCTCAATGGAAGGGCGGGGATTCATGTTTGCTCAATGGAAGGGCGGGGATTCATGTTTGCTCAATGGAAGGGCGGGGATTCATGTTTGCTCAATGGAAGGGCGGGGATTCATGTTTGCTCAATGGAAGGGCGGGGATTCATGTTTGCTCAATGGAAGGGCGGGGATTCATGTTTGCTCAATGGAAGGGCGGGGATTCATGTTTGCTCAATGGAAGGGCGGGAATTCACGTTTGCTCAATGGAAGGGCGGGAATTCACGTTTGCTCAATGGAAGGGCGGGAATTCACGTTTGCTCAATGGAAGGGCAGGAATTCACGGCTACTCGTTGGAAGGGCGGGAATTCACGTTTGCTCAATGGAAGGGCGGGAATTCATGTTTGCTCAATGGAAGGGCGGGAATTCACGTTTGCTCAATGGAAGGGCGGGAATTCACGTTTGCTCAATGGAAGGGCGGGAATTCACGTTTGCTCAATGGAAGGGCAGGAATTCACGTTTGCTCAATGGAAGGGCAGGAATTCATGTTTGCTCAATGGAAGGGCAGGAATTCATGTTTGCTCAATGGAAGGGCAGGAATTCACGGCTACTCGTTGGAAGGGCGGGAATTCACGTTTGCTCAATGGAAGGGCAGGAATTCATGTTTGCTCAATGGAAGGGCAGGAATTCACGTTTGCTCAATGGAAGGGCAGGAATTCACGTTTGCTCAATGGAAGGGCAGGAATTCATGTTTGCTCAATGGAAGGGCAGGAATTCATGTTTGCTCAATGGAAGGGCAGGAATTCACGGCTACTCGTTGGAAGGGTGGGAATTCACGTTTGCTCAATGGAAGGGCAGGAATTCATGTTTGCTCAATGGAAGGGCAGGAATTCACGGCTACTCGTTGGAAGGGCGGGAATTCACGTTTGCTCAATGGAAGGGCAGGAATTCACGGCTACTCGTTGGAAGGGCATGAATTCACAATTCAATTCATGAAGGAATTCTGCATAATTGTCTTAATCCATTAACAGGGGGCGTCAAAGTTGAAAGATACGCTGAAGATTGAAGACGATTTGAGGAATAAACAATAAGCAAAGCCAGAAGAATAAACAACAATAAAAAGAACACAGACAAGAAGATAAAAAGAAGAAATGAAAATGTCGAAGAAAAAATGTAAAAAAGAAAACAGATTGAAACGAATAAAAAGGCGGGTGAAAGAAAAATAATAAGGAGAAAAGAAATCGACAGGATATAAGAAAGTATGAAACTGAAAAAAAAAAACAGTTGCACAAAAGTGCAGTTAAAAACAAATGAAGGACATGGTTATGGTTATGGAATGCCCTTCTATCACTGCAAAGGAATTAAAATCCACAATTGCTCAACCGCCCGTGCCAGTGGAATCATCCGAATTACTATCTCATCTCCCAAAAAAAGAAAGGTAGCTTTAGTCCCCATCATAGCAGTCCCAGCACACGCCAAAAGACATAAGGCGTATATGGCACATATAAGTAACACACTACCAGAAATATAATGAAGGACAATAAAACTGAAATATGTAGTATAGGTTCACTCCACATCATGCTGGATGTTTGAGGAATGTGGTATTAGTGACCATATTTCTCTGTGACCACGACACGCTTTTGGGTAAAATGGTCGATATTACGCTAGGCCGCCTTTACTTCCCAGAAAAATCTCTGATACCCATTTTCAGAGGCTGGGTGAACCTTGTAGTCTTGTCAGTTCGAAAAAAAATCCGCCACTGCTGGGGATAGAACGCGGCCCTTCTAGTCAGGAAGTGAGCACGCTAACCACTCAGCCACCGAAGCTCCGAAATATATAGCAGAGGGATACAGACAAAGAAGAAAAGTGCAAAGGAAGACTAATTGAGGAACAATAAGTAAAAGAGAAAGACCAAGAACGCAATGTTTAAAAAAAAAAAAAGAATAATACAAAATTAAAGATGAATAAGAAATTGTTGAAAAACAATGAAGTTGGGAAGTACGAACTTGCGAGAAGATGTCTATCTCGACAGAGAGAATGTGACAGAATCACGTGATCATTTACGTCAATTAAAAACACAAATCAATTAGCAATAACAAAATGAAACGAAATATTTTAACTCAAAAGAAATAAGTAAATGCACTTTGTTGTCGAATATAAACATGAGATAAAAAAAATACACAACAATTTTAATAATGTTATTATAAGCAACACTACCACCCTGCTTAACGAATAATGAACAAAAAAGTGTAGTGCAAGTGTTTACACTCACGGCACCATAAAAAATAAAGAAACTAAACAAGAAAGAAGACGTTCTCCCTTCAAGGCGGGGCGGGGCCCAAGTTCCAAGAAAAGATTCCTGATTGCCTCATTCGAGAAAACAAGCCCAGAGGTCTAGACAGAGAAAATGTGCGATGTTCCGATAATAAAACTTTCCGCTGAATTGGACACTACATTTTTTTATCGAAAGAATGTCTCCAGAAAATTTAATTAATTTGCCGAGTTGCAGTTCAATAGAAGATTCCTAATGGTTTTCTTAAATCGGCAGAACTGACCTCGTGGCAAGAGAAGGTTATACCCAACATTTCCTGACTAAACCGATGGCTTAAACTGCTTGACTTCCACAATGTATCATCCAACGTTCCGGAATACATCTTCCTGGCATTTATCCCCCCCCCCCCCCCCCGCCCCTAAAAAAAAAAAAGTTTAATCGTTCCTTCCTTCCTTCGTTTCTTTGTGAATATTTCAGTTTATTTTTTATTTATTCCTTGCGCCATCTCTCTAAATTGCTTTCTTTCATGTAAATTATTTTTTAATCGGTTTGTATGAAAATGTATAAAATATTTAACTTGACAATACATACGGAAAATGAAGATATCTGTACATGAATTTATTTATATTCCCATAAGGATGATTTGTAAGCAGAAACAGCACAATATTCATGGCCAGTTCTCGTGTTTTTCTCAGCAGATGGTGAAGCATTTACAGATGATGTTCATATAACTCGCTTTTTATAGAAGAAACTTTCTCTGAAAGGGAGACCATAGAGACACTTTCAGATTTAAGAAGATGTAGGTGCTCTATAACAAAATATAATAATAGCTGCAGAGAAGAGTGGAAGGCGAGAAGAGGTCAGGAGTAAGTGCTTGGCATGAGAAGTTAGCAAAATAGTGTAATGGTGAAAGAGTGGGACACAGAGTGTCAGTACAATAGAATAATGGTGAAAGAGTGGGACACAGAGTGTCAGTAAAATAGAATAATGGTGAAAGAGTGGGACACAGAGTGTCAGTAATATAGAATAATGGTGAAAGAGTGGGACACAGAGTGTCAGTAAAATAGAATAATGGTGAAAGAGTGGGACACAGAGTGTCAGTAAAATAGAATAATGGTGAAAGAGTGGGACACAGAGTGTCAGTAAAATAGAATAATGGTGAAAGAGTGGGACACAGAGTGTCAGTAAAATAGAATAATGGTGAAAGAGTGGGACACAGAGTGTCAGTAAAATAGAATAATGGTGAAAGAGTGGGACACATATGTATGGCCCTTTTCGTCTTGTCAGACGGTCTAGTGGAGGCTATTGCGTATTTTTTTGAGGTATTGTTTTTGCTGAACAGCTTCTCTCGTGGCTAATTCTACCAATGTTTGACAAACACACGCGGTCACATAATGAACAGGTCAGGCTCGCTGATCCCCAGGGTTTACCATCCTTTTTCATGAGTCTCTTCTCTTCAAAGTCCTGTCTTAGCACAGTCTCAAATGTTGTTATACCGTTCCTTATGCATGCTCTCCATGATGTGCGATCACTTGCCAGATGTTGCCAGTCGTTTTCACAGATGGATAAGTCTTTCAGAGATGATTTGCAGATATCTCTATATCGTAGTTCAGGTCTGTCGATTTGTCGTTTTCCGTGTTTTAGCTCGCCATATAGTATTTGCCTAGGAATGCGTTTTTCTTCCATCCGTTGGACATGCCCCAGCCATCTTAGCCTTCGACTTCTAAGCATCGACATGATTGTTAAGGTCTTAGCACGTTGCAGGACAGTTAAGTTGGTTATTTTGTCTTGCCATTTGATGTGCATTATTTTGCGGAGACATCGCATGTGGAATACATTTAGTCTTTTTTCCTGGTTTGAGTATGTTGTCCAGGTTTCGGATCCATATAGTAGTGTGCTAAGCACACATGTTTGATATATTAGGAGTTTAGTCTTTCGAGTTAGTTTCGTGTTGTTCCATGCCCTTTTTGTGAGTTTGCCGAAGGTGGTAGCTACCTTACCAATTCGACAGTTTATTTCTTCATCAAGAGAGATGGTTTGCGTAACTGTGGATCCAAGATATGTAAATTTCTGTACTGATTCTAGTGGGCAGTCTTTTAGAGTAATAGATAGAGGTTTGAAGTCACCTTGATTTAGTATTACTGTCTTCTGAACATTAATTGACAGTGAAAAAAGGTCGCATGCTTTATCCAGGTTGTTGATTAGCGACTGTAGGGTGGCCTCACTATGAGCGACTAATGGGACACAGAGTGTCAGTAAAATAGAATAATGGTGAAAGAGTGGGACACAGAGTGTCAGTAAAATAGAATAATGGTGAAAGAGTGGGACACAGAGTGTCAGTAAAATAAAATAATGGTGAAAGAGTGGGACACAGAGTGTCAGTAAAATAGAATAATGGTGAAAGAGTGGGACACAGAGTGTCAGTAAAATAGAATAATGGTGAAAGAGTGGGACACGGAGTGTCAGTAAAATAGGATATGATGAATGAGTAGGACACAGAGTGTCAGTAAAATAGAATAATGGTGAAAGAGTGAGACACAGAGTGTCAGTAAAATAGAATAATGGTGAAAGAGTGGGACACAGAGTGTCAGTAAAATAGAATAATGGTGAAAGAGTGGGACACATATATATGGCCCTTTTCGTCTTGTCAGACGGTCTAGTGGAGGCTATTGCGTATTTTTTTGAGGTATTGTTTTTGCTGAACAGCTTCTCTCGTGGCTAATTCTACCAATGTTTGACAAACACACGCGGTCACATAATGAACAGGTCAGGCTCGCTGATCCCCAGGGTTTACCATCCTTTTTCATGAGTCTCTTCTCTTCAAAGTCCTGTCTTAGCACAGTCTCAAATGTTGTTATACCGTTCCTTATGCATGCTCTCCATGATGTGCGATCACTTGCCAGATGTTGCCAGTCGTTTTCACAGATGGAGAAGTCTTTCAGAGATGATTTGCAGATATCTCTATATCGTAGTTTAGGTCTGCCGATTTGTCTTTTTCCGTGTTTTAGCTCGCCATATAGTATTTGCCTAGGAATGCGTTTTTCTTCCATCCGTTGGACATGCCCCAGCCATCTTAGCCTTCGACTTCTGAGCATCGACATGATTGTTAAGGTCTTAGCACGTTGCAGGACAGTTAAGTTGGTTATTTTGTCTTGCCATTTGATGTGCATTATTTTGCGGAGACATCGCATGTGGAATACATTTAGTCTTTTTTCCTGGTTTGAGTATGTTGTCCAGGTTTCGGATCCATATAGTAGTGTGCTAAGCACACATGTTTGATATATTAGGAGTTTAGTCTTTCGAGTTAGTTTCGTGTTGTTCCATGCCCTTTTTGTGAGTTTGCCGAAGGTCGTAGCTGCCTTACCAATTCGACAGTTTATTTCTTCATCAAGAGAGATGGTTTGCGTAACTGTGGATCCAAGATATGTAAATTTCTGTACTGATTCTAGTGGGCAGTCTTTTAGAGTAATAGATATAGGTTTGAAGTCACCTTGATTTAGTATTACTGTCTTCTGAACATTAATTGACAGTGAAAAAAGGTCGCATGCTTTATCCAGGTTGTTGATTAGCGACTGTAGGGTGGCCTCACTATGAGCGACTAGTGGGACACAGAGTGTCAGTAAAATAGAATAATGGTGAAAGAGTGGGACACAGAGTGTCGGTAAAATAGAATAATGGTGAAAGAGTGAGACACAGAGTGTCAGTAAAATAGAATAATGGTGAAAGAGTGGGACACAGAGTGTCAGTAAAATAGAATAATGGTGAAAGAGTGGGACACGGAGTGTCAGTAAAATAGGATATGATGAATGAGTAGGACACAGAGTGTCAGTAAAATAGAATAATGGTGAAAGAGTGAGACACAGAGTGTCAGTAAAATAGAATAATGGTGAAAGAGTGGGACACAGAGTGTCAGTAAAATAGAATAATGGTAAAAGAGTGGGACACAGCATGTTAGTAAAATAGAATAATGATGAAAGAGTAGGACACAGCATGTCAGTAAAGTAGAATAATAATGAAAGAGTAGGACACAGCATGTCAGTAATGTAGAATAAAATGGGAGAAGATACAACATAAATCTGTTGACATGCTTCACTGACTACTCCAACACGAGTGACTGTGTACATCTAATATCGTGAACACTTGTGATAGATATATTGTATCTCCGCCTCACCGTGCGTTTGATAACCATTCTTTATTAAGACCAACAAGCAGTTGTGTGCAGTGAACATAATACATCAGACTAGTTTAGAATCTAGACAGAGGTGCCTCTTATCTTTACAACATTTATAAGGAAACTATAATGAGAAATGTCAGTGAAGGGAATAATAAGGAAAAGTTTGATGTTTTTATGATTGGATGTAACGCACTGCCAGAAATATAATGTTGGTACAGCACTTTTATCCACATTCACTAAATCACATTGAGAATTTGATAACATCAGTTCAGTGTAATTGTAAAAAATCAAAATCTCTGTCTCAAACAAACTTTTTTCCAACAGATAAAATGGATATATAAGAACTGATGTATGTATTAAAGAACAAAAATTGGAAAGAGAAGGCAGTTTTGAATATTTTGGCTCATTGATAGCGAACGACGCAAAATAACGCCACTGATAACAAAATAAAACTGAACAGAACTATGGATACATTAATTAAAACAAATACACAACATATTGCAAGAAACAGGTATAGCAACAAAATTTAGAATTTTTAGTCTGTATTATGTCTCTATGGAAGCCGCGATAGCTCAGTGGTTAGTGAACTGGACTACAAAGGACAAGAGGTAGGGTTCGATCCCAACAGACGGCTCCGGGTTCACCAAGCTTAAAATGGGTACCGGATTTTTCAGGGAAAGTAAAGCGCACGGGCGTAATATCGACCACATTACCCAAAAAATCATGTGTCGAGGGTCTGTAAAATTTATGGTCACTAACACCATATTCCCAATACGCCACTTGGCGTGACGGGGGTACTTTACTTACTTTTACACTATTATGTCTCTATAGCAAAATGTAGCCGTGAAATGTGGAATGTCGATAGATGTGCTGAAAATACATATCAGTGCCTTGGAATGCAAGTGTTGCAGAAGAATACTCAGAATACCAAGAACAGAGAAATTAGCAAACATGCCAATTTTGAAAGAAATTAAAATTCATGAAAAACTGGTTGATAAAAAAAAAATGAAGCATGGACAAAAAACACGAGAAATTTGGTCCTAGAATTATACTTAATGGCAAAGTGAAGACAAATACGGAGGGCATAGTTTCAGCTAAATGAGAAAGAGAACGACCTTAAAATGGTGCAATATAGATCACAGATGAACTGATGTTGGCTGCAGCAGACGATGAATATATTGCTTCATGACAGAGAAAGCTTCAGAGAAGGTGTCACTGGAGCTAAGTTCTAACAGAGAAATCATAAGAGAAGGTGTCACTGGAGCTAAGTTCTAACAGGGAAATCATAAGAGAAGGTGACACGGGAGCTAAGTTCTAACAGAGAAAACTTCAGAGTAGATGTCAGGAAAGCTAAGTTCTAACACTTCAGGTGTCAAGGGAGCTAAGTTCTAACAAAGAAAACTTCAGAGTAGGTGTCAGGGAAGCTAAGTTCTAACAGAGAAAACTTCAGAGTAGGTGTCAGGGAAGCTAAGTTCTAACACTTCAGGTGTCAAGGGAGCTAAGTTCTAACAGAGAAAACTTCAGAGTAGGTGTCAGGGAAGCTAAGTTCTAACACTTCAGGTGTCAAGGGAGCTAAGTTCTAACAGAGAAAACTTCAGAGTAGGTGTCAGGGAAGCTAAGTTCTAACACTTCAGGTGTCAAGGGAGCTAAGTTCTAACAAATAAAACTTCAGAGTAGGTGTCAAGGGAGCTAAGTTCTAACAAAGAAAACTTCAGAGTAGGTGTCAAGGGAGCTAAGTTCTAACAAAGAAAACTTCAGACTTGGTGTCAGGGAAGCTAAGTTCTAACAAAGAAAACTTCAGAGTAGGTGTCAGGGAAGCTAAGTTCTAACACTTCAGGTGTCAAGGGAGCTAAGTTCTAACAAAGAAAACTTCAGAGTAGGTGTCAGGGAAGCTAAGTTCTAACACTTCAGGTGTCAAGGGAGCTAAGTTCTAACAAAGAAAACTTCAGAGTAAGTGTAAAGGAAGCTAATTTCTAACAAAGAAAACTTCAGAGTATGTGTCAAGAGAGCTAAGTTCTAACAAAGAAAACTGCAGAGTAGGTGTTAAGGGAGCTAAGTTCTAACAAAGAAAACTTCAGAGTAGGTGTTAAGGGAGCTAAGTTCTAACAAAGAAAACTTCAGAGTAAGTGTCAGGAGAGCTAAGTTCTAACAAAGAAAACTTCAGAGTAAGTGTCAGGAGAGCTAAATTCTAACAAAGAAAACTTCAGAGTAGGTGTTAAGGGAGCTAAGTTCAAACAAAGAAAACTTCAGAGTAGGTGTTAAGGGAGATAAGTTCTAACAAAGAAAACTTCAGAGTAGGTGTCAAGGGAGCTAAGTTCTAACAAAGAAAACTTCAGAGTAAGTGTCAAGGGAGCTAAGTTCTAACAAAGAAAACTTCAGAGTAAGTGTCAAGGGAGCTAAGTTCTAACAAAGAAAACTTCAGAGTAGGTGTTAAGGGAGCTAAGTTCTAACAAAGAAAACATCAGAGTTGGTGTCAAAGGGAGCTAATTTCTAACAAAGAAAACTTCAGAGTTGGTGTCAAAGAGACCTAAGTTCTAACAAAGAAAACTTCAGAGTAAGTGTCAAGAAAGCTAAGTTCCAACATAGAAAACTTCAGAGTTGGTGTCAAAGGGAGTTAAGTTCTAACAAAAAAAAAACTTCAGACTTGGTGTCAGGGAAGCTAAGTTCTAACAAAAAAAAACTTCAGACTTGGTGTCAGGGAAGCTAAGTTCTAACAAAGAAAACTTCAGACTTGGTGTCAGGGAAGCTAAGTTCTAACAAAGAAAACTTCAGAGTTGGTGTCATAGGGAGCTAAGTTCTAACAAAGAAAACTTCAGACTTGGTGTCAGGGAAGCTAAGTTCTAACAAAGAAAACTTCAGACTTGGTGTCAGGGAAGCTAAGTTCTAACAAAGAAAACTTCAGACTTGGTGTCAGGGAAGCTAAGTTCTAACCAAAAAAAAACTTCAGACTTGGTGTCAGGGAAGCTAAGTTCTAACAAAGAAAACTCAAGAGAAGGTGTCACGGGATCTAAGTTCTAACAAAAAAAAAATAAGAGAATATGTCAGGGGAACTGAGTTCTAACAGAGAAAGCCTCAGTGTAATTCTCACGAGAAGTCATTTCTAACAGAGACAAACAGCTAAGTGATGCTTGTGTGATCATCACACAAGGACACTCTTCATCTCCAGAAAGCCGATTGTGTGATCCTATGTTAAAACCCCCGCGGAAGCACAATCGTATGTTAAAAGCCCCGCGGAAGCACAATCCTATGTTAAAAGCCCCGCGGAAGCACACTCTTATGTTAAAAGCCCCGCGGAAGCACAATCCTATGTTAAAAGCCCCGCGGAAGCACAATCCTATGTTAAAAGCCCTACGGAAACACAATACTATGGTAGAAGCCCCGCGGAAGTACAGTCCTATGGTAGAAGCCCCACAGAAGCACACTAGTGAGTGAACAAGACTCCTGAGACCAATAGTCAAGTTAGACCCGACCGACCACTCCAAGGTTCAATCCGAGGCAATAGACTGGCTAAAATGTGTACAGAAACAGTGGCTTCTAAAAACCCAGTTTAGCTTGCCAATTGTTGTTTTTTTTAACCTTAGTAGACGTATGCCAAAACCACGTTTTTATGAACCTGTATTTTTGTTTACACACACTTTCACACGAGACAGTTGTTTCAAATGTAATGATAAATCTCCTCCTATTTTTCATTGCTCAATTATGTCTTATATATCTAGATATACAGAAACGAAATTCAACAGCTTACAAAAGCATAAGGTGTCTGCGTAATAAGTGGTACGCAAAATGTTCTGTATAAAAGGTTATATGCAAAATATTCTGTATAAAAGGTTAAATGCAAAATGTTCTGTATAAAAGGTTATATGCAAAATGTTCTGTATAGTAAGTGGTATGCAAAATGTTATGTATATTAAATGTGGTATGCAACATTTTCTGTATAATAAGTGGTATGCAAACTGTTATACATAATATAAGAGGTATGAAAAATGTTATGTATAATAAAAGTAGCATGTAACATTTTCTGTACAATAAATGTAGTGTGCAAAATGTTCTGTAACTATTAAAGAAAAAAGGAAAAGAATAAGAAAAATTCAGTTTTCACTGACAACTTCGTTCAAACAAATCACGTACAACAACAACAACATATCAACGGGCTTTTCTTTCATATCACATCTATATTTCATCACGTTTGAACCACAAATAAAATGTTTATGATTATTTGCGGGGAGAAGGAAGGCATCTTAATACTTCATAAAACGTTTACAAAATTCAGGCTTAGGTTTTTTTTTAGTGAAATTTAGTGGCACAGAGTCAGTAATGGTAAAGAACTAGCACATGGTGTCAGAAACGGTGCCCGAAAATTACCTTTTACTGATTTATCTTTTCTTTTCTCTTTTCACTGATACCTAAAAGGTGTCGTGGTTTATATCATTTGTCGATCTTGAGCTGCTCGAACTGTCTGAATTAGTGATTTTCCTTTGTTGTTACATGTCTCTGTCACTGCATCTATCCATCTTCTTCTAGGTCTTCCTCTTGGTTTTTTTCTATGCATTCTCGAGAAGAACGCCCGTGATGATAATAGGTGAGGATTCATTCTGACCAGGTGGCCAAACCATTTACGTTGTTGTTGTTCTATATATTCTTGGCAGGGTTTAGTTCCTACCATTTTTCTTATCGTTTCATTTGGTATTTTATCTCTTCTTTTCTTGTTTGTTACTGATTTATAATTGGTGAATATGATTTAAAATGCGATTGCTCTCAAATATGTCTCACAATACAAGGCATCGCGAATCGCTGATCGCTCACACGCCACGTTTAGTTGCGCATCGTCAGCGGTGTTTGGCTGTCATGATTTCCCATTTCCCAGCAGTCTGCGGTGTTTGGCTGTCATGATTTCTCATTTCCCAGCAGTCTGCGGTGTTTGGCTGTCATGATTTCTCATTTCCCAGCAGTCTGCGGTGTTTGGCTGTCATGATTTCTCATTTCCCAGCAGTCTGCGGTGTTTGGCTGTCATGATTTCTCATTTCCCAGCAGTCTGCGGTGTTTGGCTGTCATGATTTCTCATTTCCCAGCAGTCTGCGGTGTTTGGCTGTCATGATTTTTCATTTCCCAGCAGTCTGCGGTGTTTGGCTGTCATGATTTCTCATTTCCCAGCAGTCTGCGGTGTTTGGCTGTCATGATTTCTCATTTCCCAGCAGTCTGCAGTCAGTAGTTTGCTGATCTCTTCTCACTGGTTCTGGCTATTAAACACCTTAGGTGAACAAAAGTGAAACATCCTTAAGTTACCTAGGATAATGAAAAAGAGCAATGAAGACACTACAAGATTAAAACATTAAAAAGAACTGGCTTATAAACACCTGTCTACATAGGAAGTTAAAATACTATAGCCACGTCAAAAGACACAGCGGACTGGAAAGAACAATAATGAAAGGCATGGTTACTTGGTGACGCATCTGCCTGCATGGCGAGGGGCATCCTGTAATGGGATAAAACAGACTTTACACGCAAAATTCAGTCCCACAAAATTGAGTGGGTGAGACTTCGTCAGAGGTCAAAGCTGACGAAAGCGAACGAACGAACTTGGTGACGCATCAGGGGCAGACGACGAAGGTGGTTTCAAGACATCAAGGAGAGCTTGAACGTGATAACAGAAGTGGGGGATCTGGCTTGAGATTCTTTCACACGGTCTGTGGTGAATGCAACGTTCTGTGGGAGATCTGGCTAGGGACAGAGATTATTTCAGACGGGCTATGGTGAATGCAACGTTCTGTAGGAGATCTGGCTAGGGACAGATTCTTTCAGACGGTCTATTGTGAATGCAACGTTCTGCAACGACATGCGACCTGATGATGATGTTCGTCTGCTAAACATTTAAAGATTCTTCAAACATCCGTGTTTCTTTATAACTCACGTTATCTTTTGTCTCGAAGTGTCCCCCATTTATTCACATTTCTTTTTTCTGTAACTATCAACACGTTCAATCTAAACATTGAGTTACTCCTCTCGCTTCGGCTGCACTTTACTAATCACCTCAGCGTTATTGTCTACACGATTGTCTTTAGACCAAGGGTTCGAATTTTTACTTCGCTTATCTGTTGTTTTAAGGTTATCCAATTTTTCCCCGATTATTTTTGCTTTAAGATTATTCAGTTGTTTTCATAGGATTTTTTGTGTAAGATTATTCAGTTGTTTTCATAGGATTTTTTGTGTAAGATTATTCAGTTGTTTTCATAGGATTGTTTGTGTAAGATTATTCAGTTGTTTTCGATAACTTTTATTTGAATTAATGAATTTAACCTTTATCAAGTCACTCTCAAACATGTTATGCTGAAGTGGTATTTTGTGCCTAAATAACGTTGTGTGGGAGATCTTGCAATAAGAAAATATAAATGCGCTGATTTCTCACTTTGCTATAAACCATAATGTTTTGTATAAAGGAATACACATACAACGCTGCTGTAAAGTTGTTGATAGGAATGACAATGACAAAATTGGATATGGTTATGATTCATTTATAAACCACAACACCACGGCACAATGCACCTACGCCCATTCAGCGTCTTTTAACGCTTAGAAGTTTACATAATGAAGAAGACAGAAACTATATGCGATTATGTTATGCGGTCATCATAAAGCATCAAGCCTGCTGGCATAGATGATCATGCCTTTCCACAACTTTCTATCCATGCAGTTTTTTTTTATCTGTTCTGTTGTTGACTTTCAACTAAACTATTCTTTAAAGCCGTTATCTTTTCTTTTGGTTGTTTTCCATCTGCGCGATGAGACGACATTAAGATAATGTTTCTGAAAATAAACGGACACACTGGACCATAACGTGCTAAACACAATGCTGTACAGCTCGTTATACAAGCGAAATAGAAAGGCTATTTCTGGAATAACCTCAGTAGATATGTCAGATTTGGCTGTACAGAAACGAGATCAAGCGAGTGATATACACCCATGTTAAGCTGTTTGCCTAGCCCATTGGAACATTGTGGCTTGTTTCAAATGTAGCAATGCTAACGGCTGTCCCATGTTCACGGCTTCATCAGTTGGTAATACCAGACTGTGTGAGGTAAAATGATTTTGAAAGACAAGGAGGATGAGGTAGAGGAGTCAGACAGTCCCACAGAGAGCATTATCATTCAGATTCAAAACAGGGAAACAATAAAAGAACATAACAATAGCTGTGTGTTTCAGCTTTGTGGATAAGGCACAACTAAACACACAAACGTTTCCGTTCTAGAAGGTCGTAAAGGAGGACAAACACAAATAGGAGGACACACACAAATAGGAGGACAAACACAAATAGGAGGACAAACACAAATAAAAATGGCGATAAATAAAAAAAAAATAGAATTAAAAGATGAATTCAAAATTATGATCAAAGGGACATGGCAGAGTAATGACTCACACAATGAGACTCCGGCAGAGTAATGACTCACACAATGAGACTCCATGAGAAAGCTTATGGGATGAGACGCGAGACATAGTTTTATATTTACTTCCAAAATAGGAACTGAAAAAGGATGAATGAAAAGAAGTAAACATCATAATGAGAACCATAAACGAGATACACTGCACACCATTGACCTTACTCCAATTTTCTTCAATTAAATGTACACCCATTTTCAACATTGGCATGTACACCCATTCTATACATTGAGCTATGCATTATTTTTCTACATTGTTTTCAAAGTTTATCAACTTTCTACATTTACATGTACATCAATTTTCTACACTGTGCACCAAATTATACATTGACATATACACCAACTTTATATATTGACATGTACACCAAATCCTATATTGACTTGTACATCAATTTTCCACATTCACATGTACACCAACTTTCTACATGGACATATATATCAATTTCCTACATAGACATGTACACCAATTTTCTACATTGAGGTGTACACTTATTTGATATTGTAAGTTAAGTTATTTACTTCAGCTTTCCATTATTTCTTGGCTATACACAATCCGTTCAACCAAAGACTATGTCTTCGAGGCTATATTAGACCGGACATGTCATTAAATGTTATAGTGAATACTACTTTTTGGCAACGGAACAATGTAGGTAAAAACCCACCTGGCTGAGATTGGCGCTAGCAGGCAATGTGTTGTGATCATGGCTTAATGAGATTATAAGCTGGCTGAAATGTTAGACATTATAATGAAGGAAAGCAAAAATAGTAAAAAGACAGAAGTAATAGTAGCAACAAAGAAATGGACTTCGCTGCAAAGCACAATAAAGACAAGTGGAACAATATTAAAATAGATAAATGAATTTAAATATCTGGCAGCAATGTTAACCTCAGATGGTAGTTGTACAAAAGAGGTGAGATGCAGAATAGGTCAAGCAAAAGCGGCTTTCCAAAAAATGAGTAAGATACTGTGCCATCCTTTTTTGACAATAGAAACAAGAAAAAGAGTTCTTAAATGTTACGTAGAGCCAGTCTTAACACATAGATGTGAATCATGAATAATAGGACAACAGACACAAAAATAATTGGCAGCTGTAAAAATGTGATTTTACAAAAGAATGTAGAGAATACCATGGACAGCTAAGAAGGGTGATGAAAACGTTCTGAAAGAGGCCAGAGCAAGAAAAGAGCTAATATGCAATATTAGGAAGAAACAATCATCATTTTTGGCCATGTAATGAGAAAGAAACAGCTGGAATATATTGTAACAACTGGGAAAATTAATTGACGAAGAGACAGAGGTAAGCAAAGAGAAGAGATACCAGACAGCTTAAGAGAATGGCTTGGCAGAAGGTCAACATCAGAAATGATAAACAGCTGTCAAGATAAAAAAAATTGCGGATAGACATGATCACCTACGCCAGTAGGCATGATAATTGATGATGATCATGATGATGACGACGACGACGATGATGATGATGATGATAAAAGAAATTGGGGACCTTTTGCATTGTCGGTGGACACTATCTTCTTTTTAGTGCATTTGGACGCTTTGCGTTTCAATGTGCTTTTTTAAAAAAAAAATCAAGTAGAAGTGTTTATTTTGAAGTATTTTCAGTTTGAGTAAAAGACTATCGGCTTTCTGGTAATATGTCCCCTTTTACTGAAAAAAGGATAGGACTTCACGAAATTGTCATCGTTTCTGACATTTCTCATGTCATTCTCAACGTAGATCTTGAACAAGTATGGAGACCGTTACAGCGACCCGGAAGTGTACTTCATGAGCTGCGCGCCATTAGACAGGGAAATCTAGAGGTATGACGTCCGCCTCAGGACAGGGAAATCTAGAGGTATGACGTCCGCCTCAGGACAGGGAAATCTAGAGGTGTGACGTCCGCCTCAGGACAGGGAAATCTAGAGGTATGACGTCCGGATCAGGACAGGGAAATCTAGAGGTATGACATCCGCCTCAGGACAGGGAAATCTAGAGGTATGACGTACGCCTCAGGACAGGGAAATCTAGAGGTATGACGTCCGCCTCAGGACAGGGAAATCTAGAGGTATGGCGTCAGCCTCAGGACTGGGAAATCTAGAGGTATGGCGTCCGCCTCAGGACAGGGAAATCTAGAAGTATGACGTCCGCCTCAGGACAGGGAAATCTAGAAGTATGACGTCCGCCTCAGGACAGGAAATCTAGAGGTATGAAGTCCGCCTCAGGACAGGGAAATCTAGAGGTATGACGTACGCCTCAGGACAGGGAACTCTAGAGGTATGACGTCCGCCTCAGGACAGGGAAATCTAGAGGTATGACGTCCGCCTCAGGACAGGGAAATCTAGAAGTATGACGTCCGCCTCAGGACAGGGAAATCTAGAAGTATGACGTCCGCCTCAGGACAGGAAGGTCCCAGGTTCAAAGCCCACCAGAAGCGGCGGCAATTTTATTCTAAAAATAGAACAAATGAATCAATGGTGTTTTGATGATGTAACCCATCCCTGATATCTTGGCACGTGAGATCAGATGTCTAGCCCTCTAGGATAATGATAATAAACAGAAGGTCCCGTGTGCACACGCACACCGTAGTAGACCGTTTATATTTACATGGTCGCTGCCCGGGACAAATTGTCAGCAGAAACCTACCCACATCGTGGATCCCAAGCCGTGCTACGGAGTTCGTGCACCTTGGCCAGGATTGTAATCTGATTTTCTCTGAGGGCTTATCAGAGCACTTATGGATTCGTTCCGCATTAAAAAAAAAAGTAAAGAGCCCCTGTCACGTCACGTGACGTATAGGGAATATGGTGTTAGTGACCATACATTTTACAGACCTTCAGTACATGATTTTTGGGGTAATGTGGTCGATATTACGCCCGTGCCGCTTTACTTTCCCAGAAAAAATCCGGTACCTATTTAAGGCTGGGCGAACCCGGAAAAAAATAAGATATCAAAAGCAAGAGGAGCTTTCACTGCACTGGGAAACATATGGAAATCCAAAGAAATTAGGTTAAATAGAAAAATAAAAATTTTCAACTCAAATGTTAAGGCGGTCCTATTATATGGCTGTGAAACATGGAGAACAACAAAATTGACAATCACGAAGATACAGACTTTCATTAATGGATGCTTGCGCAGGATAAAAGGATGGAAATGGCAGGACAAAATCACTAACACAGAATTATGGAAATGTACCAGTCAAACACCAGTGGATAAAGAGATACAGCGAAGACGATGGCGCTGGATAGGACACACATTACGGAAGCCAACTGAGAGTATTACACAACAGGCCCTTTTTTGGAATCCCCAGGGGAAAAGACAAAGAGGAAGACCAAGGAATTTTTGGAGAAGACAGATAGAAGCAGAGATGAAGATGATTGGGAAGACATGGAATGATCTTAAAAGAATGGCAAGAGACAGAACAACTTGGAAAGTGTTTGTTGAAGACCTATGCTCCACTGGGAGCTAAAAAGGTAGAAGAAGAAAAGAACCCGGAAGCCGTCGGTTGGGATCGAACCCTACCTCTTGTCCTTTGTAGTCTAGTTCACTAACCATTGAGCTATCGCGGCTCCCATTCGTTCCATATGCACTGATGATAATCATAACATCAATAATGGAAAACGATTACTCATGAACTCAACTTCCTCGTTTTCCCCAGCCTTTGTGTATTCGGGTTTTGGTACCCTCTAACTATTCTTAGACTGCTTTCTGATAAACCTGAACAAACGAGTGATCGATCCCTCGTGGCTTCCAGGCGTGGAGTGATGGAATTAATGGCGAGCATTAGCGAGAACGAGGTCTTACTAGGAGGACGAAAAGCTGATTATGGAGACATAGGTATAAGAGCGGCGTGTGTGATTTTGTGTGGGAGAACTTGTGTGGGTGTATGGGCAAAGATAATATAAATGTGGTGTGGGTGTAGTAAAAATAATACTGTGCAATGTGGAAATAGTAAAAGTAGTTCTGTGGGTTTTGAGTATTTTAAACTTGGAACTGTGGGTTGTTTATATATTATAATTAGTACTGTAGGGTGTTTATATATTATAATTAGTACCGTAGTGTGTTTTATATAATATAATTAGTACTGTAGGGTGTTTAT
The DNA here is from genome assembly GCA_032433765.1 of Megaustenia siamemsis. Classification (NCBI taxonomy): domain Eukaryota; kingdom Metazoa; phylum Mollusca; class Gastropoda; order Stylommatophora; family Ariophantidae; genus Megaustenia; species Megaustenia siamemsis. The sequence goes on along the minus strand of JAVIAB010000051.1, from coordinate 148,444,590 downwards.
ATTCTATAATTAGTACTGTTGGGTGTTTATATAATATAATTAGTACTGTATGGTGTTTATATAATATAATTAGTACTGTAGGGTGTTTATATACTATAATTAGTACTGTAGGGTGTTTATATACTATAATTAGTACTGTAGGGTGTTTATATACTATAATTAGTACTGTAGGGTGTTTATATATTATAATTAGTACCGTAGACGTGGGTATACTAAGATGAGTACTGTGGGATGTTGATTATTTAAAATTAGTACTGTAGGGTGTTTATATATTATAATTAGTACCGTAGGCGTGGGTATACTAAAATGAGTACTGTGGGATGTTGATTATTTAAAATTAGTACTGTAGGGTGTTTATATACTATAATTAGTACTGTAGGGTGTTTATATACTATAATTAGTACTGTAGGGTGTTTATATACTATAATTAGTACTGTAGGGTGTTTATATATTATAATTAGTACCGTAGGCGTGGGTATACTAAGATGAGTACTGTGGGATGTTGATTATTTAAAATTAGTACTGTAGGGTGTTTATATACTATAATTAGTACTGTAGGGTGTTTATATACTATAATTAGTACTGTGGAGTGTGGTAATTGTCATCATCCCCATAACTGAGTGCCGTCTTCGCATCGAAGTTTGACTACCATGGAGCGCCATTCAGCTCTGTCTCTCGCTTTGATAGTGCAGATTGTCTTAGGTTGACTTATCCATCTTTTGCTATTAGTCGTCCATGTTAGTCTTGGTCTGCCTCTGCCTTTTTAAATTGTATTTTTCCTTTCAAGATTACTTGTAGTAGGCTGCTGCGTCTTTTAACATCCCTCAAAAAAATCTAATTTGTCTTGTTTGAATTGTGTTTAGTTGTTATCTTTTTATTTTTTAATTGTTTTAAAACTTAATCACTTATTTTCTTTTCTTTCCATCCAGTTCTTCCCATTTTTCTATAAATCCACATTTCAAAGGCTTACATTTTATGTTTTTTTCCTTGTCTAATGTCCATGTTTCTGCACCATACAGGTATTTTGAGAAGATATAACATTTTTCTGTTCTTAGTTTTAGCTCTGGTGTCATTTGCCTTGATGTTAGTATATTTTTCATGGCATTACAATTGTGGTTATAGTACAAGTGATAATGTGCTGTGTTGGAACAGTAAAAGTGGTTTTGTTGGCTGTAGGTAAAGTAAAAGTGGTTTTGTTGGCTGTAGGTAAAGTAAAAGTGGTTTTATTGGCTGAAGGTAAAGTAAAAGTGGTTTTGTTGGCTGAAGGTAAAGTAAAAGTGGCTTTGTTGGCTGTAGGTAAAGTAAAAGTGGTTTTGTTGGCTGTAGGTAAAGTAAAAGTGGCTTTGTTTGCTGTAGGTAAAGTAAAAGTGGTTTTGCTGGCTTTAGGTAAAGTAAAAGTGGTTTTGCTGGCTTTAGGTAAAGTAAAAGTGGTTTTGTTGGCTGAAGGTAAAGTAGAAGTGGTTTTGTTGGCTGAAGGTAAAGTAAAAGTGGTTTTGCTGGCTTTAGGTAAAGTAAAAGTGGTTTTGCTGGCTTTAGGTAAAGTAAAAGTGGTTTTGCTGGCTTTAGGTAAAGTAAAAGTGGTTTTGTTGGCTGTAGGTAAAGTAGAAGTGCTATTTTGAGGTGTGGGCATAATGATATCAATACTCTGAGATTTAGCACACGGAAAAGAGCTGACAGTCTGACAAAATACACGGCATCATTTTATGTATATTATGACAACAATGGAGAGTGCTGACATTTCAGCAAAACGTCTTCTTCGGGTAATATACAGAGGACACAGATCACGAAGTAAACAAAAGATATACACTAGTAATTGATACAAGTTATTTTTTACATTTTGCCAAGGAGTCAAAGCACAGGGCCTTTCAAATCCTCGTTTCTTTTAGAGTGATCACATTGCTAAAAGTACCGGGACATTAATTTAACTTGAACGTGTAGACCTTATCATTGTGACTTTTTTGCAAAGCTTTATACAAAAAAGTTTAATATTACTCCAATAGCATTAGTTATTGCCAATACCTATTGCTGAGATAGCGCATGTCAGACAAGACACAGAGCTTCTGTCAGATTGTCGAACTAAGATAAGAGACACAGATTCTGTCAGATTGTAGAACTAATATAAGAGACACAGCTTCAAAAGACAGTAGAACTAAGATAAGAGACACAGAACTTCTGTCAGATTGTAGAACTAAGATAAGAGACACAGCTTCAACAGACAGCAGAACTAATATAAGAGACACCGCTTCTTTCAGATTGTATAACTAAGACAAGAGAAACAGCTTCTACCAGACTGTAGAACTAAGATAAAAGTCACAGTGCCTAACAGACATAAACGACTGATAATTGTACCACTAAACAAGAGACAGAAATAGAAGCAACTGAAGATGAGTTTCATGAAATTGTTGGTGTGACAACTCAGAAGCCGCTGTACTGGGCCCAGAAAACAAAATGCGCCAGTTCTCTAAAACAAGATACAGATGAGTCTATTCAACAGAGAAAATACCGAAAAGAAAAGAAAGAAATAAAAAAAAAACGACCTATTGTGGATAGGAAATGTACAACGGAAATAGATATAAGAAAGATATGAATCTATGAATAAATAAAAAGTCGAAATATACGTTTTCTGAGAGTTATCCCCGTTTATTGCTAGATGGCGCTGGAGGAAAAGTAATGATGGGATTGGGGGGCGTGATAATGAGCAATTTAGCAAGACAGAGACACCATCATTCATATAACACAATAAAAGATGCATTAACACAAGACAGACATAAAACATGGAGATATACACGAGTATCATAAAACGTACATACCGGACAAACAAGTTCTGGCGTGTATCGCTCCGAGATATCGGAACATAGAGAACACTATTAAAACAGTTTCAATTGACCAAAACAACTAGTCCACGCACAGTTTAATGAAACTGTGAACACAGATTATGTTCCACCATTGAAAGTAAATCTGACATTATCTTTCCTGGAAAATGAGCACAAATATCTAACCAAGATATTGAAATGTGAGCTCTGAGAAAAAGTGATCAAGTACTCCGGGAGAGTTGCTTGCTCTTATCCCTGTCCTTCAGCCTGTCAATCAATAGGGCAAGGTCACTCAATTATTTAGTAATTCATCCAGAAATAAAATGTAATCTCGCTATTAAATTCAATGTCTTCTTTCAGTTTTTTTTTTATATTTCGATCCGGCGATTGTTGCATTACAAGAGAAAAAGTAGTTCGATGCTTAATATAACAAAACGATGAATTATTTTCTGTATTGGTTGTTTAATTGTTACTGAGTTATTTGACGGGGCATCGTCAGTGCACCCCGAACATGTCCATAGGTGCTTAGAACCCCCTCCTCAGCAAGTCCCGCAGTGTCCAGCGACTGACGACTCCAGTTATGTGTTGGTTGATAAGTCTTCTTACACGCCCACTAAGTTTCTTGTTTCTGGCTGTGCCCATCTTAACTCCCATCTCTTGCATTCAAAGGAATGACGTGGATTCATGGTTGTCGAAGTCCTGTGCCCTTCCCACATCTCGGAGGCCATTGATGACGTCCGCCCGACCCATTGGTTGACCGTCTTCAACGACAGCGCAGCTAGCCAACCTGTCCGCTCATGCATTTCCCTGTACTCCCGCATGTCCTGGGACGTAGACAAAGACGACTACGGATGTTTTACTTCTGCAATGACTCTACCCATTGCCTGCGTACAGAGCCCGCGCCCCTTACGTATCTTACCAATCTAATCGAATCACTTATTATTAAGGCATGAATGTAATCTTGTGATTCTCGGCAAATCGCTGACATTTATTTGTTACTGAAAATGTGGACAATACAACAAATGTGCCGTCTGTCTTCTTGTCAATAACCAGTAACCGACAGGGTAGAGAATACCCAACGCGTCATGTCGGGCATTCAAAGCAACAAGTTTAAAAGTAATCACGCAACGGACAAGCTCGCAACAGTCTCTGCACATTCTCTCTATCTCAATCCACAGTGATACGGCGACTAATCCTTGCAACAACCTCCTCGGACGGCCTGTCTACATTTTATTGTTTCTAAACATCCTTGCTGTAGCACTTCACTTCGAAACGAGAAACTAATTTTAGACAGATGACATTGATGATCTTATACTGTCTTTCTCTCTGACGATGATGATCTTTGGAGAGTTCTTAGTGTTGATGTCATAGACCAACCATACAAGGGAAAGTGACAACCACTGGATACAAATACAATTATATTATCACAAATGTCTGCCTCTTACTTTAGCTATCATGATAGTCCAGGTCCCCTGGCATGTCTGGTGTCTCCATAAGTTCCCCTGAAATATCCATTCACAAGTAATGAGCCATAAAAGCCTCAATCTCAGCGTTGGCTGTTCCGTCATTGGCTGATTCACGTATTCGTGTGCTCGCTGGCAGGCAAATCCTCTGGAACTATATTAACTGTGTGATAGCCTTACAATGACGTGGCTATATTCTCACAAGCTATTATATTATCCTCCCCGTTTCAGAAACTCTGTCTGACAACCTATAGCAAGCGCTCCTAAAGTTCGCAACGAAGTTTCTCTCTGAAGTTTCTCTCTGAAGTTTCTCTCTGAAGTATCTCTCTGAAGTTCTCACTGGATCTCATGTGATGCTCAAGTTCTAGGTGATACTGGTTCCAGGATTGCTGGAAAAAAAAAAAAAACTGACGAAAAAGCTTTCTTGCGTGATCATCATGCATGAAACGATTAGTGTCAATACAGTCCGGTGAATTGTGTTTGTTTTCATAACTACGTCATAAGTAGCGATCTATTCACAGGAGACATCATCGTAAAGCTGTTCCCATTGATGATTTTGACTGCCTCTCTAACCAGCGAGCTAGGGGGTTTTAAGGAATCAGATCCAAGGGAAGCTACTATTGTTCATTTAATAGGGATAAAAATTGTTTTCTTGTGTCTCATTTAATAGGGAGAAAAATGTTTTCTTGTTATTGGTTATTGGTTATTGGTTATTGGTTATGGAAGGCCTCGGTTTCACAGCAAACGAATTAAAATCCATAATTGCTCAACCGCCCGTGCCAGTGAAATCATCAGAATTACTAATTCATCTCCCAAACAAAGAAAGGTAACTGTAGTCCCCATCGTAGCAGTCTCAGCACACGCCAAAAGACATAAGGCGAAACCGCGCAGAAAGTGAACACAGCCAACTGTTTCCCGTCATACGATATCATCATTCATCATAAACAAGCGGGATATCGAAGCAGGATCAAAACGGATGAGACACACAGCTCACGGTGTGCACAGAGCACTTAACTCAGTAGCTCCTGCAACAAGCCGGACTTGGAATATGAGGAAACTGCAAGAAGGAACACTTTTCAGACATAGCCTTCAATGGTTCCTGCCGCCTATCCACTATATACCATGGGAGTTCACGTCCTCCCGAAAATGATGATCGTCATAGCACTTGATGATGTTAGGCCGTCATTGATGACTCCAATTCCAAACATATAGACACACAGTGGTGGTAAGTTATCATTTCCAATCCAACAGAAGCCACATGACCTGTAGTTAGTAAAACCACAGAGAGAATATGATTTTGTGACCTTCACTGATTCACTCTTAGATGTGAATGTGTAGTTTACACAAGAGGAGAAGTTTTCAACTACAGTGATCCCATTTAAGACAATTCTGGGATAGCAAGGCAAGTCTCCTTTATAGCAGCAGAATTTGATGTTCTCCGCTCCCTTCTTGTAGCTGCCGCCACACGATTCTGATGTCTCATTAACTTGGATATCATTCAAGAACAATGTCAGATTAACATTCCATAGATATGGCTCTGCTGATGAAATGCTTGGTGCAACAGTTGTATCAATCATACTGGAGGCTCCTGGTCTGTGGTCATTAATATCACAGACGGCACATGATGTTGTTATATTCAGTATTTCTTTCTGGGGTGTAAATATGTGGCACACACATGGAGAGTGGTTTGTGGTCACAGTAATCCCATTAAAGGCAATTCTAGGGTAGCATGGCATAGCTTTTTCAGAACAGCACAATCCTATAATGTTTTCTTTGTTCGCTATAAAGCTGCTGCTGCTACACAATCCTGACCAATTATAGGTGTGGACATTATACACTTGCAATGACAAAACTGCTTTGTTTACATCATAAACCTCTGGAAGCGAATCATTTATGGGACTAATAGTACAGTTTATTCTTCCATATAGGATTTCTTCATTGAGTCCCCAAAAAAAGGTCTTTGGTTAAAAGGCACATATGCTTTTGAGTTAAACACACAATGAGCCCACTTCATAGATTCAAAATGATCCTTGCCAATGCCATCCGTTTGCACAAGTTAGGTCCTTAGCTACCAACGTCCCAAACGTCTGAAACGAAGCCATCGAATTAACGACTTTATCTACAGCGAAGGTTAACGAACTGTGAACAAACATTTATGTTCCAACCCTTGAAAACATTTTTAAAAATCTGCCAACTCGCAGCAATATCATATATCGTGTTGTTCAATGTAAACATTGCTTAGTCCATAGCTCGAATATAAATAAGCTGCCATTTTGGTGCGTCCCTGACGTCATGTTTTCTTGTGTCTCATTTCATAGGGAGAAAAATTGTTTTCTTGTGTCTCATTTAATAAGGAGAAAATTTGTTTTCTTGTGTCTCATTTAATAGGTAGAAAATTTGTTTTCTTGTGTCTCATTTAATAGGTAGAAAAATTGTTTTCTTGTGTCTCATTTAATATGGAGAAAAATTGTTTTCTTGTGTCTCATTTCATAGGGAGAAAAATTGTTTTCTTGTGTCTCATTTAATAGGGAGAAAAATTGTTTTCTTGTGTCTCATTTAATAGGGAGAAAAATTGTTTTCTTGTGTCTCATTTAATAGGGAGAAAAATTGTTTTCTTGTGTCTCATTTAATAGGGAGAAAAAACTGCATTTTTGTGTTACATTTCATAGGGAGAAAATTTGTTTTCGTGTGTCTCATTTAATAGGTAGAAAAATTGTTTTCTTGTGTCTCATTTAATAGGGAGAAAATTTGTTTTCTTGTGTCTCATTTAATAGATAGAAAATTTGTTTTCTTGTGTCTCATTTAATAGGGAGAAAATTTGTTTTCTTGTGTCTCATTCCATCGTTAAGTTGTTGTTGTTGCGTTCGCCAGCTTTCAACTCTGACAAAGTCCCTAGAGACTAGGAACTGAATTTTGCGTGTTAATCCATTTTTCCCTGGCAGCCGTGTGCAGAGGGGTCCCTCGCCGCACAGGCAGATAACTCCGACTTCAGAGGTACTCATGTATCTTCCGTCGATGAGTAATTGACGTTTCAAGCCGGGCCTCGCTGCTAACGCCAGGGGTGGTTGTCGCAGAGAGAAATCATAAATAAAAATCCCAACCGGTGTAGCCGAGATTTGAACCCACAACCTCTCTGTCCCGAGGCCGGCGTCTTGTCTCGAGACCAACCAGTCCCCCATGGACTTGGAATATGAGGAAACTGCAACAAGGAACACTTTTCATGCATAGCCTGCAATGGTTCCTGCCGCCTATCCACCATATACCAGAAGTTCACGTCCTCCCGAAAGTGATGATCGTCATATTTCTTTTAAAATGTATAGCACTTGATGATGTTAGACCATCGTTGTTGACTCCAATTTCGAACATATAAACACACAGTTAGTCGTCAAATTATCCCCGTCGCACATGAAACTACAGACCGTAAGATTAGCGTACGGCCGGTCTAGGGATTTACGATGAGCCATTTCATCGTTAGGTAAACTGTATTCTTGTCAATGAGAAAACTAAAACTATTTTCTTGTGTCTAGTTTCCAAGCTCACTGTCGTCATCCATTTAAAACAAGACTAACAAGGTAACTGAATTTATCGTTCTTCTCATCCCCGCCGTCTGCATTAATGTGGTCACAGTAAACGCGCCCTCGGCAGCCGCAGACACCATACCTCGACCTAAACTCGTCTACCTGCTTGATTTGTTACTATCATCCCAGTTTCCACAAGAACTGTTCATTTTCTTTATTTCACAATCGGGCCACTGCATTCCAACCAAGTGGACACACAGGTTGCAGAATTGCTAAGCGACCAATGGGTGCTATTTTATCTTGAAGTCGGAATAAGACACTCCCCGGGGACAAACGGATATATAAGCAGTTCTCTGTTTGCCTGTCTGGGGTAAAACATTAAACCAATTCCTTATATTGATATTGTGGCAGGATCGGCAGACCATTAGCTGACCAAGACCTCGCGTCCTATTGTTCTCCTCTGTAAAAGTGCCAAAATGGACTGTCCAAGAGGTTAGGCGTTATATTCGCACCACACTGTCCCGCATTAGTGAAAACTATTGATACTGAAGACATAGTCTTGCAGGATCCCCAGCCAAGCAAGATCCAGCTTCGCCAGAAGTACACCAGAACCTCATGGAAGACATGTGGCTCGCTACTTCATTACGCTACTAAGTCGCTACTTTATTACGCTACTAAGTCGCTACTTCATTACGTTACTTCATTATGCTACTAAGTCGCTACTTCATTACGTTACTAAGTCGCTACTTTATTACGCTACTTCATTATGCTACTAAGTCGCTACTTTATTACGCTACTAAGTCGCTAATTTATTACGCTACAAAGTCGCTACTTTATTACGCCACTAAGTCGCTACTTTATTACGCTACTTCATTATGCTACTAAGTCGCTACTTTATTACGCTACTAAGTCGCTAATTTATTATTCTACAAAGTCGCTACTTTATTACGTTACAAAGTCGCTACTTTATTACGCTACAAAGTCGCTACTTTATTACGCTACTAAGTCGCTACTTTATTACGCTACAAAGTCGCTACTTTATTACGCTACTAAGTCGCTACTTTATTACGCTACTAAGTAGCTAATTTATTACGCTACAAAGTCGCTACTTTATTACGCCACTAAGTCGCTACTTTATTACGCTACTTCATTATGCTACTAAGTCGCTACTTTATTACGCTACTTCATTTGCTACTAAGTCGCTACTTTATTACGCTACTAAGTCGCTAATTTATTATTCTACAAAGTCGCTACTTTATTACGTTACAAAGTCGCTACTTTATTACGCTACAAAGTCGCTACTTTATTACGCTACTAAGTCGCTACTTTATTACGCTACAAAGTCGCTACTTTATTACGCTACTAAGTCGCTACTTTATTACGCTACTAAGTCGCTATTTTATTACGCTACTAAGTCGCTAATTTATTGCGCTACTAAGTCGCTACTTTATTACGCTACTAAGTCGCTAATTCATTACGCTACTAAGTCGCTACTTCATTACGCTACTAAGTCGCTACTTTATTACGTTACTAAGTCGTTACTTCATTACGTTACTAAGTTGCTACTTCATTGCGCTACTAAGGCGTTACTTCATTACGTTACTAAGCTGCTACTTCATTTCGCTACTAAATCACTACTTTATTACGTTACTAAGTCGTTACTTCATTACGTTACTAAGTCGCTACTTCACTACGCTACTAAGTCTGTACTTTGTTACGTTTTCTACGTCGCTACTTCATTAAGTTACTAAGTCGCTACTTTATTGCGCTACTAAGTCGCTACTTCGTCATCTGAGTCGAGGTGATTACGACTCGCGATAAACCACGACTCTCGATGACGTCATCAGTATAGGGGTTCATCTAGTTCTTCTTCGTGCACTTTTTAGCTAATAAAACTGCACTTTGCACTTTGTGAACTTGTACAATTGTATACCAGTCTAATATGTGGTACGCGATATCCATAACCTCTTATTTAAGGCATATGGAAAACCCAGTGCATAATATGGACATGTTTAGTGATCCTCCTTTGGTAGCCTTCAAACGCGACAGGAGCCTGAGAGACATTCTTGTCAGGAGCCACTTCCCCCGCTCAAACCACGAACACCTTGGTACTGTTCGTTGTTGACATCGAGTTGGCAGAACTTGTGACCATGTGCTTTTGTTATAGAGTTGAGCTATTGAGAGCTTGTTACCGCTTCTCAAGAGACAGATAGCAGTATCATATAGTGGCGACCAGCAGATTTAACTATAATGATGGTATTTCAGTATAACTAGTGAGTCAGAAGTTTAGTTACAGTAGAGGTTATAGGAGAAGGGTAGTAACATGGAGGAAGGAGTGAGGTTCAGAGTAATTGGACAAAGCGATGGGAGGTTACATGATCCCCACTCACCAGTTGTAGAGGGTGGGTAGTGACGCACCGAAGGAGAGGTCCAGAATAGTGGAACGACACAATGTCTCACTACATGGAAAAGTTTAGTTACATGCAACGACCTCGTGGTGTTATTGTCAGATCTCCACGAGTGTCCATCATGTTCACAACAACTAGTGGTTGTTATTGTGATGAGCATGCGTTGATCCCATGACTTTGGGCTGCTGATAAATAAGTGGTCATCCAACTTCCAGGAGAGGTCATTGTCATGAGGTAACATTATGTCACCAAGTAGGCGAAAAACAGGATGCTTTGTCCAAATTTGGGAAAGTTCAGGTGAGTCACAGATGGTGGACACTGGACACGTAAATGTAGAGTGGCCAATACTTGGATCATAGGGTCGCAGGGGTGCTCGGCAGCAGCTGATTGGCTGCTGAGCCTCAGGTGGAAGAGAGAGTTGAGGAGTATTTAAAGTCCGGCACAAGAAGAAAGTCAAGTTAAGCCAGAGATTTTTAGAAGAGAAAGTAGAATGTAGACTAAGTCAGTTAAGTTAGGACAGAGTTAAGTTAGGAGAGCGAACCAGCAGTTAAGTTAGGAGAGCGAACCAGCAGTTAAGTTAGGACAGAGTTAAGTTAGGAGAGCGAACCAGCAGTTAAGTTAGGAGAGCGAACCAGCAGTTAAGTTAGGACAGAGTTAAGCTAGGAGAGACAGTCAGAAGGTTAGAAGTAGAAACATTTAGACAAGAAGCAGTTAAGCAGTTTAGAAACAGAGTCAGAACAGTTAGAATTCTACAAGTTACAGTCATAAGTCAGTGATAGATGATTAAGACACTAGAGAAGTTATCAGTAGAAGTTGTTTTACAAGTGTCCAAGAATTGTGTTCCATTGTGCTTCATATATTCTACATGTCGTAAGTAGACTCACAAGTTTGTAAGAAAATGAAGATGTTGATGAACAATGTTCCATTCCAATAAACATTAATAGTTGAACATTGAAGAGAGACTTATGTGCAAGTCTATTATATATCATATTGTGTGTTGTGATCATTGAAGTACTAGCCACTATACGAGGTAAAGAACAAAGAACATCACAACGCTATAACATCTAATAAAAGATTTGGTCCAGTGACGCAGAACGAATCCTGAGTTGTCGCGGAGAGAAATCAAAGAAGAGTGACAAAAAAAATTTAACGGAGGAACAAGATACGACACCGTTTTCAACCTGGAAATCACCGTGTACCGCCGCTGAGGTCAAGAGTTTATACGTCAACAAATTTACCTGTGTCTGTCCAGTTGTGCATGGAGAAGTCCGCAAGGGTCAAAAAGTCAAATTATGCTGTTACAAGTCTGAAATTTACCTGTGTCAAGTGTCTAAGAGAGGCACTAAAATTTTATTCAGCATTAAATCTGACCAGCCAAGAGATTGTCAAATTGTCAGTCAATATTACCTGTTTTGTTGGTATCAAGTCATAGCGTCAAGTTGCAACAAATCATTGTTTCGTCCACCTGAGATTCAAAGTTCATCAATGAGTCCGACCTTTGAACTGTGACCCACCACAGTGTTTATTTTGAAAGTATTCAGGAAGAGGCATAACTCTCAACAGAATATCGTCATCGTCAGATAACTCCCGACACATTTGTAATTGTCGAACATGTGTCGGATTTTCTCATGTGGCAATTTATTGAGGAAAATTGTGAATTGTGATTGATAATTAATAATTTCAAGTGGTGTAGTCTTTATTTAGAGAAACAAGTCAAGTAACAAGTAAGAGTGTTAATATGTCAGTGTTATAATGGCCATTCGCGTGTGTTAGAAATTAAATTAAAATAAATTAACATTAGACATTAGAAGACCAGAAGGAAGAAACCGATCATCAACAGCTGAGAAACAATAATTTATTTATTAAGTAATTAGTAATTAATTTATTTATTAAGTAATTAGTAATTAATTTATTTATTAAGTAATTAGTAATTAATTTATTTATTAAGTAGTTTGTTAAGTAATTAATTAATTAATGATTTTTAGAAAGTATTATTAATTAATATACCAGCGAATATTGTAAACAAGTTTTTTTAAACAGCTGGTTGACAGTTTTTAAAATAGTGTTCTGTTATGTATGTAGTTAAGTTTGGTTAAATAAAATAATTATTATTTTAAAATTATTATTATTAGAGGTGACATACCCTATTTTATATTGTTCTGTAACCATTTTTTAAAATTGTACTGGATGTATTCTTTTAATAGTGTTTGAAATACTACATGGTTATTCCACAGGGAAATTAAATAATAATAATTTTTATACTACACTGTTTTTATTCCACAGGGAAAATAATAATAATTTCTATTTTTTTCCAGAAACCGAGGTCAGAGTAGAGCTCATAAAGTGTTGATAATTATTACATGTAATATAACATATAATAAATTGGAATTGTTTTGTTCTTTCAACAGTTGGATCCTTCACGACTAGTCGGTGGTGGTAGTCATCACTTAGTTATATTAAAATTTACACGAGTTATTATACTAATATTAAAATTAGACATGGACTGTAAACAAATTATAAATACTAATAGCTGTAAAATATTGATAACAAATTTAAATAAAAACATTAACGACATAATTATTAGAGATTATTTTAGTTCCTTTGGGGAAATAATATTTGTGAAATTAATTGATAGGCCAGAAGAAGAGACAAACAGAGCCATAATTCTATACAGAGATAGTAACATTGTCAATAAGATTTTGAATAGTGAGCACACGATCAACAATAGTAAGATAACAGTCAAGGTTTATAGGCCATTACAAAAACATACATATACTAATCCAATAACATACGCTAAACCAGACTATAGACTATATAGTTTAAAAACAAATAGAATTATTAGAGAAGAGATTATTAGAAAGACAGACACTGAACAAGAGACAAGGAGTACACAGACTGAAGTAGAGACTACAGTTTTAAAGACTTATATAGATGCCTGTGTAGGTAGTGACAGTGACACATGGCAAGAATATGAAACTAAATGGATTGAGAAGAATAAAGAAAATAACAAAATAATAGAAGAATTAAATGAGAAATTAATAAAACAAGATCATGAGATTAGGATACTAAGGCAAACTAATGAGAAAAATAATAAAAAGATTGTAGAGTTGACAGAGACAGTTGATAGCCTGAAGGAACTAATATCAACTCATGAAGATGAAAAATCAATACTACACTATGTGATACATGATTTGAAGAGAGAGGCAGGGTCCTTAAGGCAAGATAAATTAGAACTACAAGAAAGAATTTCAAAGACAACAGATACTGAAGGTGACAAACATAGGATAAAAGTCCATCCAGAGAGACAAAAGTCAGTGAAAACCTGGAAGAAACCATCAAGCTTAGACGTGGAGGAGTGGCCGTCCGATACAGATGAGTTAGACAAGAGACCACGTTATCTGCATCCACTGTATCCAGACCAGTGCACAGTGGATTATGATGACAACGGAAAAATCCATAGAGAGTATTGGGGGACAACGATCGAGAACGGTAAGGTAAGGATAGCGGAAGGCTCAGAAGGGTATATGACAGGACAGAAGACACCCCCTAAATGGACAGCAAAGAAGAAGAAGAAAAAGAAGAAGAAGCAAGATTGGTAGTAAGCTGATCATGGAAATTAGAAGAGTGTATGAAGAGAAATTAGAATTATAGATGGAGCTTGAATGAGACTAAAAGGGTCTTATGCTGCAATAAGAGATATTAATATTTACTATGTAGACAGGAGATGAATTATAAAGACTATATGTATGAAGATGTCAATAAAGGAACAATAAGGTTCCTAAAGTAATGATCGTATAAGAAATACGAGAGTCGATAGACGAGAACGTAAACAAGGGTAAGGGATTCCCAAGGTTTACCTGTGATAACTGACTAATGAGAAGCCAGAATTTAGTTAAGCCATATAGGTGACCACTTGGGGAGTGAGTCACCCGAAGTAACGAATAAAAATGGTGATAACCATGTTTACATTGGCTTAATTAAGGCTTGAGTCGAGTTGAGAGGACGCTATTTACAGACGCAGAAGTCTTAGCGTACCTAGAGTTAAGAGAACTCAGAATTGACAGACATATAGTGAAGTAACAAGAGAATATAGTAGACAAGAGAGCTGTGGAACAAGAGAGAGATTACCTCAGATGAACTAGAGAGTTTAGAGGAGTATCAATGAAACATATGGTACTGACTACGAGTTGGTCAGAGTTCTTAAACTTGCGAAGTTGGATGGTAATCCAAGGAACAACTGACCAATGATAGGAGATGTGAGAAACAAGGTGATGACCTGTGTTTGAGTGAGACCTAAAAGAATTAGGTTTTTAAATTGAAGAAGATGAGTCTAGAGGAGACTCATGTGAAACATGTAACCAGAGTGGTAACTCGTAAAAGGTTATATAAAGAGAAATGGAACTTGAGAGTTTCCAGAAGTTATAGAGACTAAATGGTAGTCCTATGAGTATAAGAGATGTAAATAGAAATATCTGAGTCGAATAAATGAATATGACTGATAGATACTGTCAAGTGGATGGTGTCCAGATAATTCTGATCTTGAGTCTAAGGAGATACTAGAAGAGTATCAGGAGAAATGAGTCTAAAGGATGGACTCATGGGTAATTAATCTGGAGCTTGAGAGAGAGTTCCAGAAATTATTGAGATTTATGATGACTTACAGGAAGTCAGGTATATATAGAGAAATGAGGCTCAGAGAAAGAGTATGATGTAAATAAGTCTGAAGTATATATATGTATGTATATTGATATATTGTTGCTCAAACTAAGTGTTGTTTGTGATCCGTAGTCTCCGGAGATGTGTGAATTGTCTACGTTTTGTCAGTATATGTTCTATGTCAATTGAGCGGATATGTTCTAAAGCATAAAGACTTGTAATAATAATGCATGATAATAACTGTTGTACATGGTTTTTTTTTTATGAGTTTATTTTTAGATATTGGATCTTGGAGTCACAGATGCCAGTCAACAGATGTCTGGTGATGCCTGTGATGTAGCCACAAGAAGCTGGCAATCAGTCATCAGAAGTAGTTAGAATTCTCAATAAGACTTGCATTATGTTAAATGGTGGAGTTAATCATTCAGGGACACAACTGGACATATTTTGAAAATTATGTCACCTATGAAAATTTGTTACAAATAATTTTTATTGCTCAGTACCTTATTGTCTCCTAGATTGTGTTGATGCTTATGTATTATTAAAGAATGAATGTTGTATGGTGACAATTATTTAGAGGAACATTGTACTGAAAATTTTTTTTAGGTAACTTACAATTTTTGATTTACTATTATGATTAATAGTCATATATTAATGATGTTTCCATACAACTCTATTACTATTTTTGTAGATGGTAAAAAGATTTATAACGGTGTTATAAATCTAATAAGTGGATAGGGAGGAGTGTTATAGAGTTGAGCTATTGAGAGCTTGTTACCGCTTCTCAAGAGACAGATAGCAGTATCATATAGTGGCGACCAGCAGATTTAACTATAATGATGGTATTTCAGTATAACTAGTGAGTCAGAAGTTTAGTTACAGTAGAGGTTATAGGAGAAGGGTAGTAACCTGGAGGAAGGAGTGAGGTTCAGAGTAATTGGACAAAGCGATGGGAGGTTACATGATCCCCACTCACCAGTTGTAGAGGGTGGGTAGTGACGCACCGAAGGAGAGGTCCAGAATAGTGGAACGACACAATGTCTCACTACATGGAAAAGTTTAGTTACATGCAACGACCTCGTGGTGTTATTGTCAGATCTCCACGAGTGTCCATCATGTTCACAACAACTAGTGGTTGTTATTGTGATGAGCATGCGTTGATCCCATGACTTTGGGCTGCTGATAAATAAGTGGTCATCCAACTTCCAGGAGAGGTCATTGTCATGAGGTAACATTATGTCACCAAGTAGGCGAAAAACAGGATGCTTTGTCCAAATTTGGGAAAGTTCAGGTGAGTCACAGATGGTGGACACTGGACACGTAAATGTAGAGTGGCCAATACTTGGATCATAGGGTCGCAGGGGTGCTCGGCAGCAGCTGATTGGCTGCTGAGCCTCAGGTGGAAGAGAGAGTTGAGGAGTATTTAAAGTCCGGCACAAGAAGAAAGTCAAGTTAAGCCAGAGATTTTTAGAAGAGAAAGTAGAATGTAGACTAAGTCAGTTAAGTTAGGACAGAGTTAAGTTAGGAGAGCGAACCAGCAGTTAAGTTAGGAGAGCGAACCAGCAGTTAAGTTAGGACAGAGTTAAGTTAGGAGAGCGAACCAGCAGTTAAGTTAGGAGAGCGAACCAGCAGTTAAGTTAGGACAGAGTTAAGTTAGGAGAGCGAACCAGCAGTTAAGTTAGGAGAGCGAACCAGCAGTTAAGTTAGGACAGAGTTAAGCTAGGAGAGACAGTCAGAAGATTAGAAGTAGAAACATTTAGACAAGAAGCAGTTAAGCAGTTTAGAAACAGAGTCAGAACAGTTAGAATTCTACAAGTTACAGTCATAAGTCAGTGATAGATGATTAAGACACTAGAGAAGTTATCAGTAGAAGTTGTTTTACAAGTGTCCAAGAATTGTGTTCCATTGTGCTTCATATATTCTACATGTCGTAAGTAGACTCACAAGTTTGTAAGAAAATGAAGATGTTGATGAACAATGTTCCATTCCAATAAACATTAATAGTTGAACATTGAAGAGAGACTTATGTGCAAGTCTATTATATATCATATTGTGTGTTGTGATCATTGAAGTACTAGCCACTATACGAGGTAAAGAACAAAGAACATCACAACACTGTAACACTTTGCACCGATTCGGTCTTGTTCCCCAATAGGCGATTCGACATCAAGGAGGGGTTTACTTGTGTGTCACGGAATATCATCTACGCCATTATATGTAAGCATTGCCAGATGACGTATGTGGGCGAGTCGGGACGACGCTAGAGTGCCAGATTTTGTGAGCATCTTTGTGATGTTGAGCACATGACTGGCAGTACGGTGTCTGCCCATTTCAACTCCACTGGCCAGAGTGGTAAACCTGACATGCAAGTCACTGACATTGTCTCGTGTCACTCCAGCAATCGTAGCCGGTTCGCCCTTGAGAATCACCTCATTGCCCAGTTGGGTTCGCTGTCCCCCCAAGGCATGAACATATCGCTCTCATACACATAGGACACCTACTACACATTTCTTACCCCCATGTGCTACCGTACCTATACATGTAGATATATTTGTCTGTATATGTATTGGCACATTTGGGCACCTTTGGGTTTTCTTCTGTGTGCTTTGTGGCAATGTATATCATGATTTATGCTTGTACGTATGTATTGTTATATACACATGTTTCTTTTTACACATCGGTTCGGGGTGCACACACAAAGTTAGATATGCACACTTTATACGTATCTTGTACCCATCTCCCCATATTTTTAGAACCCTTCCGTTCCGTCTTCTCGCTGGACTGCCTGGTCAGTGAGATTTATAGTTGGTCATCCCGCCCTCTCATTTTAGTCCATTCAGAAGCTGACCACGCTGTGGAACACCGGGAAGTGACCCTTTTTTTATTTCCTCTCTTGGGCATCTAGCATATTATACCTATATAGTTAGATTTTTTTACATATCCTTACATATATTTTTGTGTGTTGTTGTTTGTTGTTCCAGCAGAAGGCCTACTTGACCGAAACGTCGACTTTTGTTTTGCCCATTACCACGTAAAGCTGTCACCATACCACTTTTGTTCTTCTTTTTTTTAAATTGCCATTATCATCAGATTTACAGCAGCTTCGCATCTTGGTGCATCTTGGTGCATCTTGATGCCTTTACCTCTTCTGCATAATATGGTCTTCAAACTGTAGTTTTAGTTTAGTCGGTCGAGCACCCTCAATGCACATCGAACAAGCCCATAAGTGCTCAGATCTCCCAAAAGAATCCCCTAGCGTTCTAGAGATAACGTACACCTGTATTGTGCTGGTTGACGAGCCTGTTTTTGCCTTCTGTATAGCGCTTCCGTCTGGCATTTCCCACCCAAACATGACCTTTGTGCATTCTGTTGAAGGTTGCAGATATAGTCAATTCTATGTGTTGGTCTTTCGTACAGCGCCTGTGAGGGTATTCAGAATGTCAAGGCTCTCCGCTGATCTCCCTCTCTCTACATCAGTCAAACTAGTCAACTTGTCATTAGCTCTCACACTCGCCTACTCTGCCACAAAAATGACATAATTTTGTCGCAACTAAACCATTCAGAGAGACTAACCACTGCCATCAATCCCAGCTAGTTGCAATCTTCCTGTGCATAGTTACGCGTCACTGAGCTCATGCGTATTAAGCCTTGCCAATGCATCAGCGGCAGCCATAATTCCCAGAGATAAGCTATTTGCAGTAAGTGCTAAAACAGTCTTCCTGAGCGTAGTCACGAGTCACTGAGCTCATGCGTATTAAGCCTTGCCAATGCTTCAGCCATAACTCCCAGAGATAAGCTATTTGCAGTTAGTGCTAAAACAGTCTTCCTGAGCGTAGTCACGAGTCACTGAGCTCATGCGTATTAAGCCTTGCCAATGCTTTAGCCATAACTCCCAGAGATCAGCTATTTGCAGTAAGTGCTAAAACAGTCTTCGTCTACCGTGAAGCGCAGGAGCTCCGTACGTGCCGACAAAACAGACCCATTTACGTCACTCCCAGAATAGTTCTCGAAAATCAAGGCCTGCACTTCTGCCTCATATAACAAAAAGTTTTGCTGTCTACATTTATATTCAGTGTGATGACTACAGGAAAGGACGTGAGTAGTAGTATGGGTGGCTGTTTACGCCAACTAAAAAGTGCACACACATGCACCGAAATTGCACCAAAGACAATGGATTTTGCACCGTGCAATGGTGCAAAAAAAATGTTTAATTCGATAATTTTTTCGAAAGTGACTATTTTTTGGGGGGTAATTTTTTTTTGGTTTGTCAGTTTGTCGAAACGGTCCACTGCGTCTGAGAAGTTAACTCAGGTAAATTGTAAAGATCGTGTCTCGGTGGTAATCGGCTTATCGTGTGGTGCCGTGCGGGTCGTGATCGGCTCTCGCGGTGTGTTAGATGAAAATATTCATGAAAGAGTATTTTAAAGTATTTTAAAAGAGTATATTTGTGAAAGTAAAAATTCAGAATTATTAAAAAAATATGTATATGTGAAAGTAAAAAAAACTCAGAATTATTAAAAATAAAAAAATTAGTTTCCCACCAGGATTCGAACACGGGGTCTACTGCGTGACAGGCCAGGCACTTAGCACACGGTCCACTTCGTCACTTTGTCGAACAGTCCATTGCATCTGACAGGTAAATTGAAAAGATCGTCCGTCAAACAGTTGGTTGCGTCTCAGGATATTTCAGTTAACCAACCAGCCCTCAGGTAAAACCCCGATTGAAAAGAAAACGGACTTATTTTAAAAATAATAAAATATAATAATAAAAAATCAATATTTTAAAAAACTTAAAATGAAGGGAATTTAAAATATAGGCGATCTCGTAACTGATTGGGTCGCGGATCTCGCACTACATTTTTTAGTGATCATGTGCCACCCTCAACAACATCATCAACCCTTCATGTCCTATCATCATCATGTGCCACCCTCAACACCATCATCAACCCTTCAAGTCCTATCATCATCATCATACCACACAAAGTATCAACCCATTATTATTCGGCGGCGGTCGGCATGTGAGGTGGGGGGGGGGGGTATTAGGCGACAGCAGGCGACATGTAAAAAATGCTGACAAGCAATGACATTGAAGGGGTATTGTTAGGAAAAGGATTAGGTAAATACGACTATCTCGCGGGCGGGAACGGGTTGGTCGGCACAGGTGTGTTATTGTAGTATCGCTAACATCATGTGCCAGGATAGCGGTTCTTGGGGAAAGATTATTGGTCGTGTGTGTTATCGCTACCAACATCATCATGTGTCGTGTAGTAAGGTGTGCTAATATTAAATAGTGACGCTCGCTCTTTCTCATTCAATGTAAAGCAAAACAAAAATTCTATATTGCACAACTTTATTAATACAACAAATATACAATATATATATATATATATATATATATATATATATATATATATATATATATATATATATATATATTACTGTCCGGTTGCTGATAATTTTAAGCATCTGGGTTTCCTACACAACCGCCCTCCATTTTGACAAAACCTTGACCAAAGCTGGAATAGGTAATCGGTGACTCTGCTGAGACATCCGGGGCATCCATATTGGCTGCCGGATCTGTCGTCTGATTAACAAGAGTGAGGTTCCCTTGGTTAACAAAAGGGGGCGTGTAGTTGATCTGGTTAACAACAGGTGGCGTGTAGTTGAGGTTAGCATAAGCGGTTAAAATTTCCTCTCGCATCTCGACTAACGTGATAAATTCCTCTCTCGATATTGTTATCCCAGTTCTGGTAGGAAACTTCAAAAAACTATCACCGCTATATGTCCTTATATTTATCAATGGTCTGTTACGAAAAAGACAAACCGAGACTGCCTTAACGCCATCTTTAGACAATGGAACTACCCCCTTTGCCTTCATGTCATATCATCATCATGTCCCACCCTCAACAACATCATCAACCCTTCATGGCCTATCATCATCATCATGTGCCACCCTCAACACCATCATCATCCCATCATGTCCTATCATCATCATCATGTGCCACCCTCAACACCATCAGCATCCCTTCATGTCCTATCATCATCATCATCATCATCATCATCATCATCATCATCATCATCATCATCATCATCATCATCAAGCCACACAAAGTATCAAAACGATTATTAATGACACATCATCATCATGTGTCACCCTCAACAACATCATCAACCCTTCATGTCCTATCATCATCATACCACACAAAGTATCAAACCGATTATTAGTGACACATCATCCTCATGTGCCACCCTCATCACCATCATCATCCCTTCATGTCTATCATCAAGCCACACAAAGTATCAACCAGCGAAATTCTCTCTCTCTCTCTCTCTCTGTCTCTCTCACATTCATGGTAAAGCAAAACAAAATAGGCTCATACTCAAAAAGTCGACCTCAAAACCATAAAAATCTACTCACATAGTCATACTAGTTAGACACAACGAGCAGGAAGTTATATTTAAGGTCCAAAATGTTAGACCAAATCACTAAGATTTTACCACCAGAACACACAAATTTAGGCTCATATTCAAAAAGTCGACCTTAAAACTCTACAAATCTACTCCCATACTCATACAAATTAGACTCTCTCTCTCGCTCCGTCTCCATCTCTGTCTTTTTCGTTCTCTCTCTCTCCCTTTCCATCTCTGTCTCTTTCGCTCTCGCTATCTCGCTTGCTATCTCTCACTCGCTATCGCTGTCTCTTTCGCGCTCGCTCGTTCTCTCTCTCGCCCTCGCCATCTCTCTCCCTCGCTATCCCTCTCTCTCGCTCTCTCTCTCGCTCTCTCTCTCTCTCTCCCTTTCCATCTCTGTCTCTTTCGCTCTCGCTATCTCTCGCCATCGCTGTCTCTAGCTCTCGCTAATATCTCTCCGTCTCCATCGCGCGCTCTCTCTCTCTCTCGCTCCCTCTCCAGCTCTGTCTTTTTTCGTTCTCGCTCTCTCTCCATTTCCATCTCTGTCTCTTTCGCTCTCACTATCTCTCTCGCTATCTCTCAATATCTCCATCACTGTCTCTTTCGCGCTCGCTCGTTCTCTCCATCGCTCTCTCTCTCGCGCTCCCTCTCCAGCTCTGTCTTTTTCATTTTCACTCTCTCTCTCTCTTTCCATCTCTGTCTCTTTCGCTCTCGCTATCTCGCTTGCTATCTCTCACTCTCCATCGCTGTCTCATTCGCGCTCGCTCGTTCTCTCTCTCGCCCTCGCCATCTCTCTCTCTCGCAATTCCTCTCTCTCTCTCTCCCTCTCCATCGCTGTCTCTTTCGCGCTCGCTCGTTCTCTCCATCTCTCTCTCTCTCTCGCCCTCGCCATCTCGCTCTCTCTCGCTATGCGGTGCCTCCCCCCCCCAAAAAAAAAAATACAGGCTAACCACCTTTTCTTCTTTTTCTTTCTTCATCTGTCTTTCAGCGTCGAGGAGAGATGTAATTTGCGGTCTCTTGCTCTTCTGTTCGCCTCTGCTGCTGGTATGTTTCCTAGCGCTTCTAATTGTACATCGACCCATCCTTTTCGTGGTCGACAGTTGGGTCTGGTGTTCTCACAACATTTGCTGAAGGCTCGTTGTGTTTTGATCTGTCTGCCCTGTCACCTAGCCAAACTATTTTATCTGTTGTTTCCTTATATATTCTATGGTGGGGGCTATTCCTAGCTTTCTTCTCAGTTCTTCATTTCTGAGCTTATCTCTCAGACTGTTTCCTGTCATTCGTCTAACACATTTCATCTCTGAGATCACAAAAATTTAGGCACATAGTCAAAAAGGCGACCTCAAAAAACCCTAAAAATCTACTCCCACATTCATCTAAAAGTTACATCAAAAACCGCACGAGATTTACACCGTGCAAAAACATGCACAAGTTTGACACGCGCACCAGTTTGGCACAATGCACCAATAGACATCCCCATACCAAAAATTTACTTAAAAATCACTTTTATGATTGTTACGCCCCTTACGAAGGCTGATTGTTACGCCCCTTACGAAGGCTGATTGATACGCCCCCTTACGAAGGCTGATTGTTACGCACCCTTACGAAGATGCATTGTGTCAAACTGGTGCGCGTGTCAAACTTGTGCATGTTTTTGCACGGTGTAAATCTCGTGCGGTTTTGGTGTAACTTTTAGATGAGCGTGGGAGTAGATTTTTAGGGTTTTTGAGGTCGCCTTTTTGACTATGTGCCTAAATTTTTGTGATCTCAGAGATGAAATGTGTTAGACGAATGACAGGAAACAGTCTGAGAGATAAGCTCAGAAATGAAGAACTGAGAAGAAAGCTAGGAATAGCCCCCACCATAGAATATAAAAGGAAACAACAGATAAAATAGTTTGGCTAGGTGACAGGGCAGACAGATCAAAACACAACGAGCCTTCAGCAAATGTTGTGAGAACACCAGACCCAACTGTCGACCACGAAAAGGATGGGTCGATGTACCATTAGAAGCGCTAGGAAACATACCAGCAGCAGAGGCGAACAGAAGAGCATGAGACCGCAAATTACATCTCTCCTCGACGCTGAAAGACAGATGAGGAAAGAAAAAGAAGAAAAGGTGGTTAGCCTGTTTTTTTTTTGGGAGGGGGGGGGTGGGGGGAGGCACCGCAAAGGAGTGGACTAATATCTCGAATGCTCTGGTATATTGATTTTGACGCAAAATTAAGGAAAGGAACCTCTGATGGTGTGTCTGTGGGACATCTGCTACAAACATGTCCCCAACGTATGATGACCAGAGAAGGCTCTTGTGGCCATCACAGGTACCATACCAGGACAAGCTGTATGGAGATGTCACCCTATCGGTATCTGTTTCACATAACTGAAAGTCGAACATGGCTACAAATTTATCTAAGAACGACAAATAAAAATCTAACATATGAAGTTTCGAATCTTGATAGACAAAGAAATTGATTTTTAAGTTCCATAGTCAAAAATTGTTAGACGCAAAGTAAAACTAAATCTTAGATACATACTCAAAATTTGATAAAGGACATGTTGTGCTTTAGCAAAGGTGTTACACTGAAGCCCTCTTTAGTTACATTGTTTTCAGGACCGTCATACAATAACACGACTACCTTGTGGGAGAGAGAGAGAGAGAGAGAGAGAGAGAGCGAGCGAGCGAGAGAGAGAGAGAGAGAGAGATAGCGAGAGCGAAAGAGACAGCGATGGAGAGGGAGAGAGAAAGATAGCGAAAGCGATAGCGAGAGCGAAAGAGACAGAGATGGAAAGGGAGAGAGAGAGAAAGATGGCGAAAGCGATAGCGAGAGCGAAAGAGACAG
Organism: Megaustenia siamemsis; assembly: GCA_032433765.1. Taxonomy (NCBI): domain Eukaryota; kingdom Metazoa; phylum Mollusca; class Gastropoda; order Stylommatophora; family Ariophantidae; genus Megaustenia; species Megaustenia siamemsis. The sequence continues at coordinate 148,420,482 of JAVIAB010000051.1, read as the reverse complement.
AGATGGAAAGGAGGGAGAGAGAGAGAGAGAGAGAGAACGAAAGAGACAGAGCTGGAGAGGGAGCGAGATAGCGAGAGCGAAAGAGACAGAGATGGAAAGGGAGAGAGCGAAAAAAGACAGAGCTGGAGAGGGATAGCGGGAGAGAGAGATGGCGAGGGCGAGAGAGAGAACGAGCGAGCGCGAAAGAGACAGCGATGGAGAGGGAGAGAGAAATGGGTTAGCGAGAGAGAGAGATGGCGAGGGCGAGAGAGAGAGAGAGAGATGGAGAGAACGAGCGAGCGCGAAAGAGACAGCGATGTAGAGGGAGAGAGAGAGGGATAGCGAGAGAGAGATGGCGAGGGCGAGAGAGAGAACGAGCGAGCGCGAAAGAGACAGCGATGGAGAGTGAGATGTAAAGGTAAAGGTAAAGTACGAGACTTGAACCGGCGTCTTAGCACGCGAGTTTACACCCATATGTGCTCGGCCGCCTATACAGAAATGTTCGGAGATTTCTGTATAGTGTCGCCTCAAGCATCTAAACTCAGATGCGAGGCAACATTCCTCACCTTCCCAAGGTAATACCCTGGTACCCATTTCTGCCAACGGCTGGGTCGACCGTGGGGGTATTTTTTTTTTCCAACCACGAGTACGATTCACACTGCTCCCAGCGGGAATTGAACACGGGTTGTCCTAACGTCGGTAGTCCAGTAGGGTGGTTTTCCCAACTAGGCTACCGAGGCCCCCGAGAGTGAGAGATAGCAAGCGAGATAGCGAGAGCGAAAGAGACAGAGATGGAAAGGGAGAGAGAGAGAGAGAGAGAGAAAATGAAAAAGACAGAGCTGGCGAGAGAGAGCGATGGAGAGAACGAGCGAGCGCGAAAGAGACAGTGATGGAGAGTGAGAGATAGCGAGAGAGATAGTGAGAGCGAAAGACAGAGATGGAAAGGGAGAGAGAACGAGAACGAAAAAAGACAGAGCTGGAGAGGGAGCGAGAGAGAGAGAGCGATGGAGAGGGAGAGATATTAGCGAGAGCTAGAGACAGCGATGGCGAGAGATAGCGAGAGCGAAAGAGACAGAGATGGAAAGGGTGAGAGAGACAGAGAGCGAGAGAGAGGGATAGCGAGGGAGAGAGAGAGAACGAGCGAGCGCGAAAGAGACAGCGATAGCGAGTGAGAGATAGCAAGCGAGATAGCGAGAGCGAAAGAGACAGAGATGGAAAGGGAGAGAGAGAGAGAGAGAACGAAAAAGACAGAGCTGGAGAGGAGCGCGAGAGAGAGCGATGGAGAGGGAGAGATATAGCGAGAGATAGAGACAGCGATGGAGAGAGATAGCGAGAGGGAAAGAGACAGAGATGAAGAGGGAGCGAGAGAGAGTCTAACTTGTATGAGTATGGGAGTAGATTTGTAAAGTTTTATGGTCGACTTTTTGAATATGAGCCTAAATTTGTGTATTCTGGTGGTAAAATCTTAGTGATTTGGTCTAACATTTTGGACCTTGAATATAACTTCCTGCTCGTTGTGTCTAACTAGTATGACAATGTGAGTAGATTTGTATGGTTTTGAGGTTGACTTTTTGAGTATGAGCCTATTTTCTTTTGCTTTACCATGAATGTGAGAGAGACACAGAGAGAGAGAGAGAGAGAGAGAGAGAGAGAGAATTTCGCTGGTTGATACTTTGTGTGGCTTGATGATAGGACATGAAGGAATGATGATGGTGTTGAGGGTGGCACATGAGGATGATGTGTCACTAATAATCGGTTTGATACTGTGTGTGGTATGATGATGATAGGACATGAAGGGTTGATGATGTTGTTGAGGGTGGCACATGATGATGATGATAGGACATGAAGGGTTGATGATTGTGTTGAGGGTGGCACATGATGATTATGTGTCATTAATAATCGGTTTGACACTTTGTGTGGCTTGATGATGATGATGATGATGATAGGACATGAAGGGATGCTGATGGTGTTGAGGGTGGCACATAATGATGATGATAGGACATGATGGGATGATGATGGTGTTGAGGGTGGCACATGACGATGATGATAGGCCATGAAGGGTTGATGATGTTGTTGAGGGTGGCACATGATGATGATAGGACATGAAGGCAGAGGGTGGGGGGGGGGGTAGTTCCATTGTGTAAAGATGGCCTTAAGGCAGTCTCGGTTTGTCTTTTTCGTAACAGACCATTGATAAATATAAGGACATATAGCGGTGATAGTTTTTTGAAGTTTCCTACCAGAACTGGGATAACAATATCGAGAGAGGAATTTATCACGTTAGTCGAGATGCGAGAGGAAATTTTAACCGCTTATGCTAACCTCAACTACACGCCACCTGTTGTTAACCAGATCAACTACACGCCCCCTTTTGTTAACCAAGGGAACCTCACTCTTGTTAATCAGACGACAGATCCGGCAGCCAATATGGATGCCCCGGATGTTTCAGCAGAGTCACCGATTACCTATTCCAGCTTTGGTCAAGGTTTTGTCAAAATGGAGGGCAGTTGTGTAGGAAACCCAGATGCTTAAAATTATCAGCAACCGGACAGTAATATATATATATATATGTTGCATATTTGTTGTATTAATAAAGTTGTGCAATATAGAATTTTTGTTTTGCTTTACATTGAATGAGAAAGAGCGAGCGTCACTATTTAATATTAGCACACCTTACTACACGACACATGATGATGTTGGTAGCGATAACACACACGACCAATAATCTTTCCCCAAGAACCGCTATCCTGGCACATGATGTTAGCGATACTACAATAACACACCCTGTGCCGACCAACCCGTTCCCGCCCGCGAGATAGTCGTATTTACCTAATCCTTTTCCTAACAATACCCCTTCAACGTCATTGCTTGTCAGCATTTTTTTACATGTCGCCTCCTGTCGCCTAATACCCCCCCCCCCCACCTCACATGCCGACCGCCGCCGAATAATAATCGGTTTGATACTTTGTGTGGTATGATGATGATGATAGGACATGAAGGGTTGATGATGGTGTTGAGGGTGGCACATGATGATGATAGGACATGAAGGGTTGATGATGTTGTTGAGGGTGGCACATGATCACTAAAAAATGTAGTGCGAGATCCGCGACCCAATCAGTTACGAGATCGCCTATATTTTAAATTTCCCTTCATTTTAAGTTTTTTAAAATATTGATTTTTTTATCATTATATTTTATTATTTTTAAAATAAGTCCATTTTCTTTTCAATCGGGGTTTTACCTGAGGGCTGGTTGGTTAACTGAAATATCCTGAGACGCAACCGACTGTTTGACGGACGATCTTTTCAATTTACCTGTCAGACGCAGTGGACCGTTCGACAAAGTGACGAAGTGGACCGTGTGCTAAGTGCCTGGCCTGTCACGCAGTAGACCCCGTGTTCGAATCCTGGTGGGAGACTATTTTTTTATTTTTAATAATTCTGAGTTTTTTTACTTTCACAAATACATATTTTTTTTTTTAATAATTCTGAATTTTTACTTTCACAAATATGCTCTTTTAAAATACTTTAAAAAACTCTTTCATAAATATTTTCATCTAACACACCGCGAGAGCCGATCACGACCCGCACGGCACCACACGATAAGCCGATTATCACCGATACACGATCTTTACAATTTATCTGAGTTAATCTCTCAGACGCAGTGGACCGTTTCGACAAACTGGCGAACCAAAAAATATTACCCCCAAAAAAATAGTCAATTTAGAAAAAATAGCGAATTAAAAAAAAAAATTTTTTGGCACCATTGCACGGTGCAAAGTTCATTGTCTTTGGTGCAATATCGGTACATGTGCGTGCACTTTTAGAATGGGGAAACAGCCACCCCTACTACTTACGTGTTGCACTTTGATAGCACTCGAACTCTTTCTTCCCGGAGTTATATGTCCTCGATTAAACACACCTGCTGAACAATATCCACTGCCTCACCATCCATGATTTTTATTCTTTTTGTTTAACCTATTGCCTTTTGTATTTATAACTTCACATTATAGCGGATGATGTGAGTCTGCAGTGATTCGGAGTTATGCGCGAGTTCAACAGTCTTATTCTATCTTCAACTGTGGAAGATTCAAGAAGGTAACGCATCGTTTTGCATTCAGTTTCCTTTATGCCCTCAAAGATGATGCGAAATGCTGCTTTCTGTATCATTTCCAGTGATTCCATTTGAATATTGCGGAGAACCAGTCAGTGGTACAGGAGAACGTGTGACGTTGCCCACATTGTGCTGCAGCTATGACCCTCATCGCACAGACCCGTTCTGCTTTCAGCACCAACAGGTCTACTAGCCTGAGTCTGATCAAACAACTCTCCAGGGTTACCTTATTGCATGGATTTTGTCCACAGCCTCTGAACACAGACTCATCTTTGAACTTACTGCCAATACCATTAACCAGAGAAAACCACGTCACCGTTTCCTTCCTAGGGTTGACAAGTGCTCCTGCCTTCCTATATCAGTCGCTTATACAATCATTGACACGTGATCCTGCCTTCCTATATCACTCTCCTATACATTCATTGACAAGTGCTCCTGCCTTCCCATATCCGTCTCCTGTACAATAATTGACAAATGCTCCTGCCTTCCCATATCACTCTCCTATACAATCATTGAAAAGTGCTCCTGCTTTCCCATATCAGTCTCCTATACAATCAAGCACGTGCTCCTGCCTTCCCATATCACTACCCTATTCAATCATTGACAAGTGCTCCTGCCTTCCCACATCACTCTCCTATACACTCATGAACAAGTGCTCCTGCCTTCCCATATCAGTCTCCTATAAAATGACGGACAAGTGCTCCGGCCTTCCCATATCACTCTCCTATACAATCAAGGACACGTGCCCCTGCCTTTCCATATCAGTCTCCTATACAATCATTGACACGTGCACCTGCCTTCCCTATTTCAGTCTCCTATACAATCAAGGACAAGTGCTCCTGCCTTCCCATATCACTCACCTATACAATCAAGGACATGTGCTCCTGCCTTCCCATATCACTCTCCTATACAATCACGGACAAGTACGCCTGCCTTCCTATATCACTCTCCTATACATTCATTGAAAAGTGCTCCTGTCTTCCCATATCACTCTCCTATACAATCAAGCTCAGTCTGAAGTTCTCCCTCACTCTACCCCTCTCTATCTCCCTCTCTCTGCCCTGACTATACACCAAAACATCATCAGCGTAAGATAATGCCCTGACTATACACCAAAACATCATCAGCGTAAGATAATGCCCTGACTATACACCAAAACATCAGCAGCGTAAGATAATGCCCTGACTATACACCAAAACATCATCAGCGTAAGATAATGCCCTGACTATACACCAAAACATCATCAGCGTAAGATAATGCCCTGACTATACACCAAAACATCATCAGCGTAAGATAATGCCCTGACTATACACCAAAACATCAGCAGCGTAAGATACTGCCCTGATCTCTCCAAAGATTTGCTTTCGTTTTACCCTTACTGTGTAAGCATGAACAACATTGGTAGGAATGATAAATCCTGTGAAAGGCTGGTGGTGAATTGTCGCTGGTTCGGAGGTCCACATGCCACATTTAAATAAAAAGCTTTCATTGGAAAAGGGCCGCAGAAATCTAATTAAGGAAGAAGGTGTTATCCAAGAAGCTGAAACATCAGGAAATCAAGAGATACTTTGTTGTATGCCATGTATACTATGTTGTATGTTCCAAGTTCATCGCTTCATCACAGCAGTAAATATTTTACTGCCTGCCTGATAGAGGCCATCATACACATCACGGGCAAGGATCGCAACATTTATTTAAGTCTCTCTGCTTGGACAGTACTCTCTGAGTGTAGGTGAAAGATGTAGTCTCTCGAACTGGTAGATTCATTTCCCGTCAATTATCTTCTCCAACAACTTTGTCACCGTGTTTTCATGTTCACATAACAACCCTGTAATTTCGTTTGCTCTTTGCTCGGCTTCGGTAAAGGTATCAAATAGCGGAGCAGACATACGTCATTGCCAGTACTGATGATACTGCTGGTGTAGATTCTTGCCAGCCTCTCTAAACCTTTATCAGACAGTTCGTCAATGTCCACAGAGCCATTTAGTGCACTGCTTTCCTCACGCCGCAACGCAGTTGTGCTAACATCTTCTTCTACATAATCATTCTCCTCCATTCATGCCTGTCAGAGTAAGCCGATCTAGCACTTCCCACTGCATCCTTGGTGTCTCTGCTCTAAATAGTAAGAGAGAAGCCCTTTACCATTCAAACTATGCTATCTAAAACAAATAAAGCATTAAATATAGAACTATTACATTACAAAAAATGGGGGTGATAACATGTATAAAATCTTCTTCTAAGAATAGATAATTATAAGAACATAACCAGCTTATTTTGAGGTACTCCCCCCTCCCCCCGCAATAGATCCACCCCTGAAGGTGCCAATGAGACAAGACTTTGAAAAGCTGCCGATGTTTATGTCTACCCCTATCAGAATTGATTACGCCTGCTCGTAACAGAATAAAAACATGAAAATAAATTGTAGCCAGACTCTATATTTCTCTTATTATGTCGTAAACAAATTTTTGTCCCGTCTTTCCTATAAATACGATCTATATTTTCCTTTGCTCTATTATCACGGCTAGCAATATATAAAGTGTCTGCTGCACAAACACTACCTCTGCCATCTCATTTTTTTTTATTTCTTTAAAAAAATCCCTGCTTTCAGAAATATTCACGGAATAAAAAGGGAGTAAATATTTTTTTTCTTGAAATAAATTCGCTTAAATTCACAACATATGCAACCAATAAAACAAGCAATTCACAAAGATTGAAGGATTTGACCCGCGGCAAGAAAGTCCATATTAAAGACAGTTTGGACTCAAGTCAAACGGAGGAATTATCGGGTTATGTATGCCAGGATGACATCTGTTTAAAAAAAGGTCAGGAGCAGATTGCAATAGTGACCATTTACCAGAAGTTGGAAAAATGAGAATAAAAATGAGGAAGACATAGAAACAAGAAATTGTTCATTAGGACTAGATAAGAATAAGGTAGGTAGACAGAAGAGTGATAAGTACATCACAAAAGTGAAAAAATAGATATAATGTTATAATGTTATTGAAAAAATACAGAGCACAAGGGGGATGAATAAGGAAAGATAATTTCAGAGAATGAGGAGCAGTGGGGAGTGCTCAAACAAACAATTTAATAAACATCGAAAGAAGTAATATCAATGATTAGAAGAACCGAGAAGAAGAAATAGATGATAGAGGAAATACTGGAACTAATGCACAAATAACGACAACATAATAAGAAGAAATGTCAAACAAAAGATTGCGCAACGAAGTCAAAAACAAATACAAGAAGAGGCAAAGGAAGATGGCTAATTCAGAAATGTGAAGAATTGGACACAGAAAGATAGACAGAATTCATGAACATTCTATTAAATGAATTAACAGGAAGAAAAGAAGACACAATTTTAGGATGTGTTAAATCAAAAGAAGGAAATATAATAATGGGAGATAATGGAAAGATGGACGGAGTACATTAGTCAATGCTATGAAAGACCAGAGCTAAACAATTCAATTAAAGGCACAAGTACCAATAACATAGAGAGAAGTGGAAGAGGAAGTTCAACACATGAAAAGAAACAAGGCTCCAGGTCCCGATAATATAACAATCGAAACGATATTGCACTAAGAGAACTGGAAGTACAAGTAACAGCATAATTACTCAATGATATGTATAACAGTGAGCACATACCCGAAGATCTACTAAAATCTATATTAGCTCAAAGAAGTCAGGCGCCACTGGCTGCGAAGACCATCGCACTATTAGTCTCAGAAGCCATAAGACCAAAAAATTACTAGGAATCACCATGTGAAGTGTAAGGAGCAAAATAAAACCAGAAATAAGCGAGGAACAATGTGGATTTGTGGAAGGGAAATGCAGTGATAATACAACATACATCATGAGAAGCCATATAGAAAGAACTATGAAGATAAAGAAATACATGTAAATGTGATTCATAGACTAAATGAAAGTATTTGACAAAGTAAAGCATGTGGAAATAATCGATATGCTGGAGAAGCAAAACACCGATGGCCAGAATTTGAGATGCATAAACAAAATGTATTGACAAAAACGTCAGCCATAAGAAATGGCAATCATACAGGACAATTAATATATATGAAGAAAGGAGGCAAACAAGGCTGTGTTCTATTGCCGAATTTGTTCTCACTTTACAGCGAAAATATTATAACATCAATAGTAGACAAAAGAAGAATGAAAGTCACGTGAAAACATAAACAATCTGCGATATGCGATTGACACAGTCTTAATATCAGAGACGAAGCATGAACTACAAGAAATGATAGACATAATATAGAAAGGAAGCAACAAGAAAAGTCACAGTAAGAATAGTAAGAAAACAGAAGCAATGGTCATATCGAAGAAACAATCATCACCATCATGCAATATAACAATGAAGAGGACAAATCTGAAACAAGCGCAACACGTCAAGTACATGGACAGAATAATAATACATATGGAAGATTTTGAGTTATTTCAGTTATTTGTGGGTCATCATCATTGCACTCCGAAAATGTCCGTAGGTGCTCAGATCCCTTCCTCAGCAAGTCCCGCAGTGTCCAGCGACTGACGACTCCAGTTCTATGTTGGTTAATTAGTCTTCTTACACGCCCACTAAGTTTCTTGTTTCTGGCTGTGCCCATCTCAACTCCCATCTCCTTCATCCGAATACATCTTGAACGACAGGGCAGCTAGCCAACCTGTCCGCTCTTTCATTTCCCCGTACCCCTGCATGTCCTGGGACGTAAACAAGTGTGACCTTACGTATTTTTTTTAATTTCTGCAATTACTCTACCCATTGCATATGTACAGAGCCCGCCTCCACATTTCTTATCTTGCTCATCAAATCACTCTTTATACAGGCGTGGGTGTATTTTTGTGAATCTAACCAGATAAATGCCTTGGTCACTGCCATCACCTCCATTGTCATGCTACTCGTGGTCATAGCGTATGCACCACTGTCTTCTTTGGCTATTCTATTCTGCCTGCCGAGCATGCACTCCTTTGCTGTCGTATTAAAATCCGCCGGTATAGGTGACTGCATCTTTCTCATCGATGTTATCCCAGATGAGACCGTTGACCTCCGCATTGACCACGACTGAGTTCTGTTCCTTACATTTCCTGTCTAGTGTGAGAGAATGTCCACCTGAATGACGTAGGCACCGGTATCCATTCCTCGCCAGCGTTGATATTGGTAAGCCCACATACCTGTTTGGGGGGCCTCGGTAGCTTAGTTGGGAAAACCACCCGACTGGACTACCGACGTTAGGACAACACGTGTTCGATTCCCGCTGGGAGCAGTGTGAATTGTACTCGTGGTTGGAAAAAAAAATACCCGAACGGTTGACCCAGCCGTTGGCAGAAATGGGTACCAGGGTATTACCCTGGGTAGGTGATGAATGTCGCCTCGCATCGCCATGCTTGAGGCGACACAATACAGAAATCTCCGAACATTTCTGGATAGGCGGCCGAGCACATATGGGTGTAAACTCGCGTGCTAAGACGTCGGTTCAAGTCTCGTACTTTACCTTTACCTTACCTGTTTGATGACATCTTCTGCTCGGCCCACCCATGATATGCCTCTTTTTAGCCTGACACCCTTTCCTGTGTTGAGCTCAGGATGCAATGGGTGCTCCTTATCTGCAGTTTACTTCAGGTATGCTCGCGCCCTCCAGATCTTGATCCCCTTATCCATGGTTGAAAAGTCAAGAAGATACCTCATTGCCTCATTGTTACACAGGGAGTGTTCCTCGTACTCCCCAAGATAATGTGCATAGCTTCATTCTGTATTTTCTCCAGTCTGTCAGTTTGCTTCTTACTGAGAATAGCCAGGGCATACTCGATTAGTTCGAGGAATAGTCCCTGCAATAGAAGGGTAAGTAGCCTCTGCTCAATGTTGGTAGCTGCCATGACCTTCAAGGCGCTCATCCTTTGCGGGATTTTGTTATCACATAGTCTACGTGGTCACGAAAATACAGACTACGATCAACCTTTACTCCGAGGTATGTCATTACCCTGTTCCTGGTCACCTCATCAGGTCCTATTCGTAACAACAGTGTTTCCGTGTTAAAGATATGAGTGTTTCATTGAAGATGCACCGCAGAAATAAAAAGCAGAATAGCTCAGGCCAAACAAGTTTTCAGAAAATGAAAAACGTCTTGTGGAACAAATCTATGTCAATAAAACTGAGAAAAAGAGTTTGTCAGTTCTATATACAGCCAATTCTGATCAATGGAAGCAAATCATGGACAGTAGACAAACAAATGAAAAGACGATTAGAGGCCACAGACATGGCATTTTTCAGAAGAATGCTGAGAGTTCAGCATCGTCAAGTACCAAGCCTGCTGGCGTAGGTGATCTTGTCTCTCCACAACTTTCGATCTCGCCAGTTATTTATCATTTGCGTTGTTGACCTTCTGCCAAGCCATTCTCTTAAGCCGTCTGGTATATTTTCGCTTTGGTCCCCTCTATCTCTTCGTCCCTCAATTTTTCCAGTTGTTACAATATATTTCAGCTGTTTTCTTCTCATTACACAGTCAAAAAATTATGATTATTTATTCCTCATATTGAAAATTAATTCTCAAGTGTTCCTGAGACTATGAGAGTTCATATGACAGCCAAAAAAACCAATGCGGAAATTCTCAAACAGACCAACACAAAAAGGTAGCTCCTAAAGAACATCAACAATAAACAATCGACATTTTTGGGACACATGAGAAGAGGAAAGTTGGAATACTTGGCTACAACTGGCAATGTACAGGGGAAGAGTGTTACCAGACAGCTTAAGAGTCATCATTCTAAAATCATGGACGACAAGGAGAGAATAGATAGCTTTGTGTCTAGGCACGGTAAACAATCAATAACAGAATTGATACGATGCACTGTGGTTGGAGAATTGTGGAAGAATGTAATCACATAAGCCAACCGGAATGGTAGATGATGATGATGATGACGTGTTTATGTAATATAGACGTTGTGCCTTATATAAATCATATCCTGTTTTATTGTTGTAACACAAGTGTAGCTTCAAATAGATTCAAAACAGGTGTACAGATGTCAAAGAATGTTAGTATTCATCATCATCATGTGCCATACCGGTTGGCGTAGGCGATCATGTCCTTCCACAATCTTCTATCTACAGTGTATCGTATCAGTTCTGTTGTTGACTGTTTTCCATGCCATGACACCAAGCTATCCAGTATTTTCTCTCTTTGTCGTCCGCGATCTCTCTTTCCTTTTATTTTGCCAGTTGTAACCAAGTATTCCAACTTTCCTCTTCTCATGATGTGCCCGAAAAATGTTGATTGTTTCTTTCTGATGTTTTATAGGAGCTACTTTTTTGTGTTGGCCTCTTTCAGAACTTCCTCATTGGTCTTTTTAGCTGTCCATGGTACTTTCAACATTCTTCTGAGAAATCCCAACTCTGTGGCCTCTAATCGTCTTTTCATTTGTTTGTCTACTGTCCATGATTCGCTTCCATATGTCAGAATTTGTTCTATATATCACCGATGAACTCTCTTTCTCATTTTTATTGACATAGATTTGTTGCATAAGATATTTTTCATTTTCTGAAATGCTATTTTGACCTGAGCTATTCTGCTTTTTATTTCTGTGGTGCATCTCCCATCTGATGTTATTTTTGTGCCCAAGTATTTGAAACGTTGCACTTGTTTCAAATTTGTCCTGTTTATTTTTATGCTGCATGATGGTGATCATTGTTTCTTCGATATAACCATTACTTCTGTTTTCTTACTATTCAGACTGAGGCCTTTCTTGTTGCCATGTGAGTATTATATTGTTGAAAACAGCTATATATGTATATAAGCTGCTGTGCTAAAAAAAATACCATTAAAATACAATGAAGAATGAAATGAGTATGTAGACACACTACTCAAGAAGGAGCGAAACTATCATAAGTAGACAATCTGATCATTTATGAAGATAATGTCTTATAAAAGAGCAATAACATTCAATGTGGAAAAAAGACGACATAAAATGCAAAGGATACGGATAACGGATATATACCTAGACATGTATCTTCCCGATAGCAAGATACGGTTGTGAATTATGGACAGTCTCGCGAACAGCGAGGAAGAAAATCGGTTCATTCGAAATAAGTTACAGAAAAAATCCTTAAGATGTCTCGGATAATGAACAAGAGCAATAACGAGATATTACAAGATGTGAATATTAAAGAGAACTAGAAAGAAGTTAAAATACTATGGCACATGGTTTCTTGGCGACGCATCAGTGGCAGACCAAGAAGAAGGTGGTTTCATGACGTCAATAAGACCTTGAACATGAGAACAGACGAAGCGGAGGATCTGGCTAGAGACAGATTCTTTCAAACAGGTTGTGTGCAACGTTCTGCAGAGGACATACAATCTAATGATGATAATGGATACGAACATTATCAACTCTGATACAAAGGACAGGTTATCATATCCACTACGTTGGAAGATAAACCGTAAGTTGCCAACCGAATTCCTAAAACGGACAGCAGACTTCGTATTCGTAAGAGAATCCGGAATCTCAATAGGAATGACGTCATGTTCGAAGGCAGAAGATGGATACCACGAACATTATTTATTAACGGGAATAATGTGTTAAAAATAATTGATGATTTAAAAAATACGACTCCAGAATGATATACTTGAAAGGAGATTTGCGAGGGGAAAATGGCAGCAATTTAATTACTTTATTTTTTTTTTTTAACTAGAGAATTAGATAAAAGAGAAAAAAATATAGGATAGGAAAATAGTGGCAGAATAGAAATAAATATCATCATCATCGTCAAGTACCGGGCCTGATGGCGTAGGTGATCATGTCTCTCCACAACTTTCGATCTCGACAGCTATTTATCATTTGCGTTGTTGACCTTCTGCCAAGCCATTCTCTTAAGCTGTCTGGTATCTTTTCTCTTTGCTTTCCTCTATCTCTTCGTCCCTCAATTTTGCCAGTTGTTGCAATACATTCCAGCTGTTCTCTTCTCATTACATGACCAAAAAATGATGGTTGTTTCTTCCTAATATTGGACATTACTCTCCTTTTGCTTTGGCTTCTTTCAGAACGTTTTCATTACTCTTCTTAGCTGTCCGTGGTATTCTCAACAATCTTGAAAACAAATGAAAGAAAATAGAATCATGAAAAATAAATATAAATTTGTGAAATACTGGGTTATCTTGAATTCTGGTTGGAAGCATGTACTTATACAATTGTCCAGTCTACCCATGAGTGAGCTTTGCCTTGGAAATGTCTGCATGTTTCAGGAGGGACTGAAAGCTATTACGGCGTTCTGCAATGAGAGGTTATCAGTTGCGTGCTTGCGTTCGCCCGATGACTAAATGAGTGTACCTCTTCATCATCCGCCCTTAAAAGGACGCTAAGTAGGCGTGTCTGCGTTGTGTTGTGGTTATCAGTTAATAAGAAACGCTTTTCTTGCAGAGCAAGTGTTTTGACTTTCTAGTTTCTGATTTTTTTTCAAAAGTTTGTCAATATTGGCTCTCTAGCTTTTTAATCTTCCACAGTCAGTCTGTTGCCTCTCTAGCTTTTTAATCTTCCACAGTCAGTCTGCTGCCTCTCTAGCTTTTTAATCTTCCACAGTCAGTCTGCTGCCTCTCTAGCTTTTTAATCTTCCACAGTAAGTCTGTTGCCTCTCTAGCTTTTTAATCTTCCACAGTCTGTCTGTTGCCTCTCTAGCTTTTTAATCTTCCACAGTCTGTCTGTTGCCTCTCTAGCTTTTTAATCTTCCACAGTCTGTCTGTTGCCTCTCTAGCTTTTTAATCTTCCACAGTCTGTCTGTTGCCTCTCTAGCTTTTTAGATATGAATATCAAAAAGACTAAAACTATGATTATAAAAAAAGAAAATACTCAAAATCCACAAGTGGATATCAAAATTGAAGGAATAGACCTGACACAGTTCTGAACTACAACTACCTTGGACATACTATAACCAGTGATGGGAAATGTAAAACTGAAATAAACAAAAGAATAGGAATGGCAAAAAGTAATTTTAATGTCATGACAAATATACTAACATCAAAACAAATAACACTAGTGCTAAAAGTAAGAATAGCAAAATGTTATATCTTCTTAACATTACTATATGGTGCAGAAATATGGACATTCGACAAGAAAACAGAACAGAGAATTGAATCCTTTTGAAATGTGGATATATAGAAGAATATGTAGAATTGGACGGAAAGGAAAGAAAACAAACGATTAAGTCTTAAAACAACTAAAAATTAAAAGAGAACTACTAAACACAATTCAAAAAAGACAAATGTGATTTTTGGGCCATGTTAAAAGACACAACCGCCTACTAAAAGTAATCTTTTAGCGGAAAATAGAGAGTAAAAGAGGCAGAGGCAGACCAAGAATAACATGGACGAGTAACATCAAAAGATGGACAAGTCAGCCTATGACAACCTGCACCATCAAAACAAGAGATAGAGCAGAATGGCGTTCCATGGTAGCCAACCTTCGTTGCGGAGATGGCACTCGATGATGATGATGATGATGATGATGGTGATGAGCTTATTAATCTTCCACAGTGTCTGCTGGCTTTCTAGTTTCCGATATTCCAAAGTTTGTCAATATTGGCTCTGTAGTTTTTAATTTTCCAAAGTCTGTCTGCTGGTCCTTTATTTTTCGATCTTGCAAAGCTTATCTAGTCTTCAAGCATCTATCTCTATTGTCTTTCTAGTTTCTGGTTATATCAAAGTTTGTCTCTATTGGTCCTTTAGTCTTTAATCTTCCAAAGTCTGTTTGCTGGCTCTCTAGTTTCCGACCATCAAAGGTCTGTCTGATGACCATCCCTCTTCATCACCCACAAAATTAAAGGGCGGTAAGTAGACGTGAACTGGACACCGGATGTGTTGTATCGCTAATTTACAAGTCGCGAATTGGTGCTTTCAACCCGACACATCCATCGGCAGCATCGTATTTTTGAGTTGCTCTTCCCCTTCAATCTTCACTCACGTGGCCCGGTTTGTTAATCTCAATTCTGGGGCACCACTGGGAGGTGGAGTTGAGTCTAAATCAGCTCTCTTGTTCGCTGATTCTGAAGCAGTTAATTCTTAAGCCGCAGCCCAGTACAGGTGAACTCTTGCCCATCCAATAGCAGGCGCTATTTGTCCACAGAAAGCGGTAGAACATGTTATAGGGAGCTGAAGTTGCGAGACTAGCTTGCCAATGTTATTGTAAAAAGCAAGTCTTTGTAGCCAGCAGTGAGAAATGGCGGGTCGTTGATGTATTAATCTTTCTTTTAGAAGAAAAACAGAGCAAAATATATTCTAGATAGAACTAAAGATGTAGGGCCGACATCAGGTTCTAGAACATACGACAGGATGACAACAATTAGTCATAGCGCAAGCATCAAGATGTAGAACATGTATTATTTTGCTCTGGAGGAAAGATAACATAACATAACATTATCAAGTACCATGCCTGCTGGGGTAGTTGATCATGTCTCTCAACAACTTTCGATCTCAACAGTTATTTATCATTTCTGATCCTACCTTCTGCTAAGCAATTCTCTTAAGCTGTCAGGTATCTTCACTCTTTGCTTCCCTCTATCTATTCATTCCATAATTTTCGCAGTTGTCACACTATATTGTAGCTTTTCCCTTCTCGTTACATGGCCAAAAAAGTATGATTGTTTCTTCCTAATATTGGAAATGAGTTCTTTGGGCTTTTTCTTTGGGTTCTTTCATAACGTTTTAATTAATCTTCTAAGCTGTCTATTTTATCCTCAACATTTTTCTGTAAAACCACATTTCTACAACCCCCAGTGATATTTTTGTCTGGTGTTCTATTATGCATGATTCACATTCATATGTTAAGACTGGTTCTACAAGCATTTAAGAACTATGTTTCTTGTTTCTATGCACTTCTAACTAAACTTCTATCATTATTTATTAACATCCAAGATTGCAAAAGTTTAATTATTATTATTATTAATCTCGAGCCGCGATAGCTCAGTGGTTAGTGAACTGGACTACAAAGGACAAGGGGTAAGGTTTGATCCTAACCGACGGCTCCGGGTTCACCCAGCCTTAAATGGGTACCGGATTTTTTTTCTGGGAAAGTAAAGCAGCACGGGCGTAATACCGACCACATTACCCCAAAAATCATGTGCTGAAGGTCTGTAAAATATAGGGTCACTAACACCATATTTCCCTGTACGCCACTTGGCGTGAAGGGGGTACTTTACTTTTTTTTTTATTAATCTCTGAATTTGTCTTTTAAATATTTCTCTATTTGAAGGATTATTTTATGCAACATATTATATGGAAATATTATTATATATAACCTTTAGACAGAACAATTATTGTATATAACTTATTTAATACCTGTGTTCTTATATCTCGACTCTAGCTAACTACCTAATCTTCTACTAACCATTCTGACTGTTGGGCTCTCTTAGCCTCTACAGATTAACGTCTTAGCCTCTACCGATTAACGTCTTAGCCTCTACCGATTAACGTCTAATGGCGGCGCCGATCCTGTTCCTCACTTGAGCGTGAAATTTCTCTGAAGAGTCTTCCCTTTCTCTCCGTGCATCGACTGAAATATCCCGTCTCCTAACCAATCAAAACTCATTTCCTCTACCTCTCTACCAATCAAAATACCTGTAAGTCATCCAATCACCCCCATGTTTATCATCAAGTACCAAGCCTGCATGGCGTAGATGATCATGTCTCTCCACAACTTTCGATCTCGATAATTATTTATCATTTATGTTTAATTTCATATAATTTCAACAGCAAGAAATACAACACAGATATACAACTCTCCTTACTGACATAGATTTATCTCTATCTCCTTTCCCATCCAGTCAGACTAATAACGCAACTTTAGACTGTTGCTCTTGGAAAGAGAAGGAACCGTTTCCAAATGTTTACCATTTTAAACAAGAAAAGCCACAACTTTTAAGTAGTTTTACGGCAAGTGCAAGTTTGGTTTGCAAACAGGCAATATGATTGGCGCTGACAATGAGTTGGTTTCTAGAATAGTGAAGTGTGTAGGCGTGTTCACGTTTTGTGGAGACAAGAGTGGTGCTAAAGTTAACTTGGTGGATGAGGCGACTCTGTGATTGTAAAACTTAAAAATAAAAGTGGGCTGGCTAAGTGATGGGGGATTTAAGTCACAGGTCGGCAAGGAATTACTGAGGATAAAAATGTAGGAGAGAATTGGAAAAATGAGGAATTAAAAAAAAAAAAATTTTTAATTGGCTCGGCTAAAGCTTTACGTAATTAATGGACTAACAAATTTAGACGACGTTTCGGCTCAATAGGCCTTCAGCATGAACAACATACACACACAGATATAAAAGTAAATGTGTCGTCCATTAATTACGGAAAGCTTCAACATTATTGTTTGTTTCCATTTTTTTTTTCATTTCAGCTTTACAATCAACTTTATGGCAGGGCTTGCAATTTTATGCATTTAAATACATTTCTTTACCACATTACCCAAAAAATCATGTGCTGAAGGTCTGCAAAATGTATGGTCACTAACACCATATTCTCTATACGCCGTTTGGCGTGACGGGGGTACTTTACTTTACTAAATACATTTCTTTGCCTTGACTCCTTATTGGAAAAATGAGGAAGTTAAAAATCAAGGAAATACATAAATGAGCAAACAACTAAAATGGAGTTTTCAACGAGATTTCCGGCAATTAAAAACAGACTATGAAAATAATCGTTATATAAAGGATAATAAAAATGCTTTCCGAATAAGATAGTAAATATATATTTAAATAAGAAGAAAGAACACACCTAAGCTGAGATGCTATGACCATCTTAGCTAAGATAGTGATCATTTTTCAACACCCGGACACAGAGATGTTTATTTGACAGGATAATGCACAATTTTCTGTCAGTTTTTGCTTAATAAAAAGTTAAGCAAAGAGCGCGGTCAAGCCGAGTGGTGTATACGGGATATGGTGTTAGTGACCTTAATTTTTACAGACCTTCATCACATGATTTTTGGGGTACATATTTAAGGCTGGGTGAACCTGAAAGCCGTTGTCGGGATCGAACCCGACTTCTTATTCTTTGTAGTCCAGTTCACTAACCAGCGAGCTATTGCGGCTCCCTAGTTTTGTTTAATGAATATTCTTAACATGACATTGACTTGCAAGAATCTCACCCCCCTTTAGCTCTCACAAGCCAGCGGGCTGACTGAAAGGGAAACCCCAGAATCACCCAAATCTGGTGATGTTTTTTTTAACTATTCGAGTATGCGATAGACGGCAATATTTAAACCATAACCGCCCCTGCTCGCAAAGCTGAAAACGTCACAAGCTTTGGGTGACTCTTTTCAGTCCGCGGGACTTATTGATGCTATAGATGTGTGTGGCAAGAATAGAAGACAAGAGTCTCGCCAGGTCACGTAGTGGAGTTTCGCCATTGCAGGCTAATGTATAAGCATTTTGACAGCTGAAGGGCTGAGAGGATTTTCCTGAGAGCGCACCAAACTTGTGACGTCTTCAACTATGTTAGCTACAGACGGCTGACGTCGTTTTGCCCACAACCGCCCCTGTTGGCAATGCTGAAAACGTCACAACCTTTGGGTGGTCTCCTCTGCGGGCAGGCTTTCATTATGTCATTAGGTGGCAATGGTTTCACAGACTATTTTTATTTTTGTTAATTACTTTGTTAAAATTGTGCAAGTCCCGTCGATCCTTCCATTATAGATTCGATACTCATTCAAAGCTGGGTGAACCTGGACTACTCCTTAGTCGATCAATGCAAAATAAAACCTATCTTTAAAATGTGGACGTATGGACATTAATCACAACCGAATAAAACACTGCTGTCCATCCACATTAATTTCAAATGGCAAATCTGCGTGTAACAGTAAGCTAATGAAAGCATGGGGGCAGGTAACTTAGTTGTTACCCTCTTCTCAATAGATAATAGCAGTAACAAATGGTAGCGACCATCATTGTTAAGACATACAATTTAAGTATGGAAAATTTCCAGCCAGAAATAGAAGCTCATATAGGGGGTAGTGGATACACAGAAAGTGGGAAGGAGGTAATGTCCAGAATTGTTGGACGACACATACTAGTTTAGGTCCATTTAGTTTCCAATTCAACCTAGTTTGTGAGTGAGAGGAGACGCAGATTTCCACAACAGCAGGTTGGGGAAATAACAATATAGCATGCGTTGACCCCATGCCTTTGACCCGTCTGATAAATAAGTTGTCATTCAACTACCTGGAAAGGTCATTGTCATGAGGTAACCATTATTTTATATAGGTTATAGAAGTCACGAAAATAATCTGTTATTGTAAAATAGGGGGACAGTTGAGACACAGGTCAGATTTTAGAGTTCAGGTCTCGGACACAGAGTGAGGTCACTTCGTGACAAAATTGTGACAATTTTATTGGCTACTGATTTTCAGGTGAAGAGTTGTGGTTGAGTATTTAAACTTCAACACGATAGGTTTGAGACAGTCAGGATTAAATTAGTCAGGAATGAGAATAGTCGAGACGCGGACTAAGTAAGCTTAGTCCGGCTTCAGCCGAACTGCCGAAGGCAGTTAGATAGAGTAGAACAGTCAGAACAGTTAGAAAGTTGAGATTACAAAGTGAAGCCAGTTAGTTAGGAAGTTAGAATCTCCAAGTTGTAGTTCAAGTCAGTTGAGAAGTTATTAGTAGAAGTTGATAGAGAGTAGGAGTATAGCAATGAGAATATTAACATAAGTGCCGTGAAGTGTTTTTAAGAGTATTTCAAGTTGTGTTTCACATTGCTCATGAACGTAAGTTGAATAACGTTGTATGAAAGATATGCACTTGGGACGGATCATAGTCATCGGCGGTAGCCTCAGAGAAGTCCCGAATTAATTAACATTAATTAAAAATAAGTGCATCAACCACTAGTCGATCATTGTGACTAGAGATATCAATACACTTTATTATCATTATGTATCCAGAGAAAGATTCTTTCATGATCTACCTCTTGTGATCAACAAAATACATGTGATGTGCTGTGAACAATCACATAAAGATATAATTATAATAAAAAGTATGTAATTACTATAACACTGTTTAGCTGAAGACAAACTGTCTCATCAGGGATAACACCAATGAGATAGATGCAGTCATCTATACAGAGGATTACGACACCAAAAGATTGTATGGGCATTTACAGCACGCTCGTCAGCAGAATAATCAAGGAAAACAATGGGGTATAGGTTATGATCACAAAGAAGCATGACGATGGAGGCGATGGCAGTGACCAGGTCATTCATCTGGTTAGAGTCATAAGACTACACCCACGCCTGTATACTAAGTGATTCGATAAGCATGATAAAAAAGTTGAGGCAGGCTTTGTACGCATGCAATGGGTATAGTCATTGTAGAAGTCAAAAATACGTAGAGTCACCTTTATTTACGTCCTTGGTCATGCGGGAATGGGGGAAATTAGAGAGCGGATAGGTTGGCTAGCTGTGCCGTCGTTGAATACTGCCAACGGATAGATCGGGCGGACGTCATTAATGCCCTCCGAGATGTGGGAAGGGCAGAGGACTTCGACAACGGTGAGTCCTCGTCACTGATGAAAGAGATGGGTGTTAAGATGAGCACAGCCAGAAACGAGAAACTTAGTGGGCGTGTAAGAAGACTAATCAACCAACACAGAACTGGAGTCGTCAGTCGCTGGACACTGTGGAACTTCCTGAGGAGGGAATCTGAACACCTATGGACATGTTCGGAGTGCAATGATAATGACCCGCAAATAACTCAATAACTACATCTCTGCGTGCTGTTGCAATGAAAGAACTTACATTTCTATTCTATTCATGGAATCTGTTTCATTGCAGTGGAGACATCTCCGTAACAACCTCCCCGCCTATCCAAGCATTTACTGAAGCAGACTGGTTGTTCCAGTCAGGGCTTGATTCTTGATACATCTGCTTTTCCTACTGAGCACACCGGATCGACCAGGTCCTTTTTCCACCTTTAGACTCCCTATTCTCTCAATATATACATTATCGGCCCGCCCATTACATGCTATGTGACTACCTTTTAACTTGCATCTGTTTATTCTCTATCGTAGCTGTTATCTGTTCGATATCGTTCTTTCCTTTATCTTTAAGCAGATGTCAAGGTAATGGTCAAGTAGGAGACTAAGTCGGCGTCTTAGCACGCAAGTTTCCATGTGCTCGGCCTCCTTTCCAGAAATGTTCGGAGACTTCTTGGTAGTGTCGCTTCAAGCATCAAAACTCACAATGCGAGGCGGCTTTCCTCACCTTCTCAGACTAATACCCTGGTACCCATTTCTGCCAGCGGCTTGGTCGACCACGGGGGTATTTTTTTCCAGGCATGAATACATTTCACACTGCTTCCAACGGGAATCGAACACGGGTTGTCTGAACGTCAGTAATCGAGACTGGTAGTTTTTCCGACTAATCTACCGAGGATCCAGAGCAGATGTACTTTCTTCATTTGATTTTCGGTGTTTTTTTCATCTTCTTTTTATGTGTTTAAATCTTGTTCCCACGCACAACTGATCTGCTATTCTGTTTGACTTGGTGTAGACACCAGAGTAACCTCCATCCAAGAATTAATTTCAATGAATAATTGTCTTTATCTACTCACATGAAAGGAAATAACACCCGAACTAAAACTATATACTCACATGAAAGGAAATAACACCAGAACTAAAACTATATACTCACATGAAAGGAAATACCACCAGAACTAAAACTATATACTCACATGAAAGGAAATAACACTAGAACTAAAACTATATACTCACATGAAAGGAAATAACACCAGAACTAAAACTATATACTCACATGAAAGAAAGTAACACCAGAACTAAAACTATATACTCACATGAAAGAAAATAACACCAGAACTAAAACTACGAATTGCAAAATGCTATATTTACTCAATATTCCTCTATGGCGCAGAAACAGGGACATTAAATAAGAAAAGGGAACAGAAAAATGAAGCCTTTGAAATGTGGATCTATAGTAAAATGGGGAGAAATTGGTGGAAGGAAAAGAAAACGATCAGGGAAGTTCTGAATTGGCTTGAAAAAAAAGAACAACTTAACAAAAACGAAAAAGAAAACTGACATTTTTTGGACATGTATAGAGACACAATGCCCTTCCTATGCTATCTTTGAAGGGAAGGTACAAGACAGACGAGGCACACCAAGACTAAAGTGGACTGATAACATCAAAAGGTGAACCATTGACAACATGCACCATCGAGACAAGAGACATTAAATTGGCGTTCCATGGTAGTCGACCCTTCGATGTGGAGACGACATATAATGAATGAAATTGTCTATTTTCCCGCACTCCATTATTCTCACTCCATTATTCTCACACCATTATTCTCACTCCATTATTCTCACTCCATTATTCTCACTCCATTATTCTCACACTAATATTCTCACACCATTACTCTCACTCCATTACTCACACTCCATTACTCTCCCTCCATTACTCTCACTCCATTACTCTCACTCCATTATACTCAATTATTCTCACTACATTATTCTCACACCATTATTCTCACTCCATTATTCTAACACCATTATTGTTACACAATTATTCTCACTCAATTATTCTCACTCCATTATTCTCACTCCATTATTCTAACACCATTATTGTTATTCAATTATTTTCACTCCATTATTCTCACACCATTATTCTCACTCCATTATTCTCACTCCATTATTCTCACTCCAATATTCTCACTCCATTATTCTCACTCCATTATTCTCACTGCAATATTCTCACACCATTATTCTCACTCCATTATTCTCACACCATTATTCTCACGCCATTATTCTCACACCATTATTTTCACTCTATTATTCCCACTCCATTATTCTCACACCATTATTCTCACTCCATTATTCTCACACCATTATTTTCACTTCATTATTCTCACTCCATTATTCTCACACCATTATTTTCACTCCATTATTCTCACACCATTATTTTCACTCCATTATTCTCACTCCATTATTCTCACACCATTATTCTCACACCATTATTCTCACTCCATTATTCTCACTCCATTATTCTCATACCATTATTCTCACTCCATTATTCTAACACCATTATTGTTACTCAATTATTCTCACTCCATTATTCTCACTCCATTATTCTCACACCATTATTGTCATTCAATTATTTTCACTCCATTATTCTCACTGCTTGATGCTATTGGTCCCCTTTGGACCATTAAGTGTATACAATCTCTGTTTTCATGTGTGTACAAAGAGAGAGAGACTAACAGAGCCGTGCCACCCAAGTGTACAATGTTTATCCTTGTCATGTGGGAACATATCATGCTGTCTGTCTTATCACCTCGTCTATAATCATCAAAAACAGAATCGCTGCAGAGGGCCACAGTTGCACAATTTTCATTTTAACTTGCAACGATTGGCTACTTTGATGATGAACGAGCCCTGTCAAATTTTTATGCTGATATTTTGATAAGCTGTGCTATTTTCTTACGAATTCCATATTTTTTCAATTTTTTTTTAGGAATTAAATTTTTTCTTAGAAATTTCATAATTTCTCAGTTTTTATTTCTATGAGCTATAACTACGCGCGACGCTAAAGCGTCTTTAGCTGTCGCATTAATTTATATTAATTTATCTCTCATAATTTAAGCACTGCGCTATTATATTTAAGGGATTAACTGTATGTTCAATACAGTGCATGTTCTTTCTGAAATATGTTGAATCTTTACTTACTCTTTCTTGTGTACTACTAGGGATATCATTCTTCTGAATACTTTTCTAATCACAAAAGTTCAGTAACTCTGACCAATCATAACAGTCCTGCAACGTGCTAAGACCCTAACAATATTGTCAATGCTCAGAAGCCTAAGGTTAAGATGGCTGGAGCACGTCCAGCGAGTGGAAGAAACCCGCATTCCTAAGCAAATACTATATGGTGAACTAATAGACGGAAAAAAGACAAATCGGCAGACCTAAACTACGATATAGAGATATTTGTAAATCATCTCTGAATGACTTCATTTGTGAAAATGACTGGGAACATCCAGCAAGAGATTGCAAATCATGGAGAGCCTGTATAAAAATTGGCATAGCATTACTTGGGTCTGTGCTAAGGCAAAACATTGAAGAGAAAAGACTCAAGAAAAAAATGATGACAAACCTTGTGGATCAGTGGGTCTGACTTGTTCATTCTGTGGCCGTGTGTGTTTGTCAAACATTGGTAGAATCAGCTACGAGAGAAGCTGCTGGACAAAAACAAAACCTCAAAAAAATACACAATAGCCTCCACTAAACCGTCTGTCAAGACGAAAAGGGCCATAACAGTCCGTAAGGTCTCTGTTCAGTTAGGACTTAATAATTTCCATTCAGTTTAATTATGAAGTATTGTTAGTGTTTTAGTGGTAGAGAAACAAAACCTTGATGATTGTGAATTTGCTGGTTTGTGACATTCCGTATCTTACAGATACAAGCTCAAGATACAAGACTGTGAACATACCGCTATGTGACATTCAGTTTTTAACAGATACAAGCTCAATGACTGTCAATATACCGCTCTGTGACATTCAGTTTTTAGCAGATACAAGCTCAATGACTGTCAACATACCGCTATGTGACATTCAGTTTTTAACAGATACAAGCTCAATGACTGTCAACATACCGCTCTGTGACATTCAGTTTTTAACAGATACAAGCTCAATGACTGTCAACATACCGCTATGTGACATTCAGTTTTTAACAGATACAAGCTCAATGACTGTCAACATACCGCTATGTGACATTCAGTTTTTAACAGATAAAAGCTCAATGACTGTCAATATACCGCTATGTGACATTCAGTTTTTAACAGATACAAGCTCAATGATTGTCAGTATACCGCTATGTGACATTCAGTTTTTAACAGATACAAGCTCAATGACTGTCAATATACCGCTATGTGACATTCAGTTTTTAACAGATACAAGCTCAATGACTGTCAATATACCGCTATGTGACATTCCGTTTCTTATAGATAACAAAGTAGATGACTGTGTATATAGCGGCAGTATCAACAAATGTGTTAGTAGATGCTGTCAAACGTGGCTACAGAAATAGACCTGATATTATTCTTGTGTTCAACATTCGTTGCTTGAAGTGTTACTGTCTCCCGTCTGTCGTTGGAGATACAAACTTCAAGCCTTCCTACTTCTGGCAGCCCCGGTCACTGGCACATCATGATGATGATTTATAGTTTACATGATATTGTTACTCCGTTTAGGGGTGTTCCTTGCTTCCCCATTGTGTTCATGTCTTGTGTGGTTTGCAATCACAAGTCATTCGTCCCTAAGTTAGCATCCATTGAAAGGAACAAAACTATCTAATAAAATGTATTCTGACAGTTTCACTAAAAGAACTAATAAAACTAATAAAATGTATTCTGACAGTTTCACTGAAAGAACAATGCAAAATCAATGACGGTTCGGTCTCTAACATACAACCTTCATCAGTACAATAAAACATAAACTGAACACAAAGAGACGAAAAATGCCAAAAATCAATCTAGCTAGTTATTTATTTTTTGCTGAGGAAGTTCTTGTGTGTGGCCGAAACGTTTTTCATTTTGCAACGTTCTTCTGAATGTTCACATTGTTGCTTTCTTACGAGCTTTACAGCAGCATCGCAACTCTAGACCTATTTTTAGACAAATTTCTTCTTTATATTGAGTAGATTATATTGTTAGTTGTTTTTATATTGAGTAGATTATATTGTGTTAGTTCTTTTTATATTGAGTAGATTATATTGTGTTAATTCTTTTTATATTGAGTAGATTATATTGTGTTAGTTCTTTTTATATTGAGTAGATTATATTGTGTTAGTTCTTTTTATATTGAGTAGATTATATTGTGTTAGTTCTTTTTATATTGAGTAGATTATAACTGTGAAATGAAAACTGAAATATTTTGGTGGCTTTGATAAATGGTATACAAAATGTAGAACAAGCGAATTATGCGCAACAATTAGTAAAATGTAATCAGCACAAGAGACATTTCTTTGTCATCGTCTTGAAGAGAATACAAACGAATTTTTGCACGCAGAAGAAATTGTCCGTGAGTCATAACGAAACGTATAGAAAATGTTATCGTAGGGTTATACATGTCATCGTTATCTCCTCTTTATGTTAATTCCCGCTATTTATAATTCTAGCTAACACATCTCTCCCAAAATGTTATAATTATATCGCTCTTTTCCTTTCATCATCTTTAACGAGAAAGGGGAGCTGAATATTTTGTGATAACCACCAAGATTGAGGCAAGTAGGAAAGTATTATAAGTATATCAAAGTATTAAACAGTGGCTTTGAAAATCAACAAAAGAAAGGAAAAACAATTATAGAGGCAGAAAGTACGAAGCGACATGATAACCTACGTCTGTAAGTACAATACGTGATGATTTCATTCCTCAAAATCTCCCACCAATAACTCAAATTCTAATCAACTTTACCCAAAGGGTCATATATTGCGTAATGAAACGGACCCGCTTACACCAAACAAACTTACAAATCCACCAATGAAATGTAAGCTACAGGCGTCTGGTATTTATATCCAAACTTATCTTCGAGAACTGACCTGCCAATCGATGGGGTAGACGTCCCTCCAGCACAAATAATTATGATGCCGGAAGTTACCCAATTCAATAACAATTGGCACACATATTCTAGATCTGCGGCTACTAACGAATCTTTGACGCCTGTTTGAGAACTTGTTTCTTCGTTCATGAACTGACTCAAGTGCTGGAATCGTTCTTTTGAAAACCCAATATTATTTTCGGTGTTTCGAGATGCGCTGATGACACAGTCCTCCTCTCAAAAAGCGCAGAAGGATTAAAAGAGATTAAACAACACAATGAAAAACAAAACATAAATCTAAACATTCAGAAAAGTGAGATAATGCCACCTGAGAAACAAAAAGCCAACCAAAAATCATCATCAGCAGTGGAGAACTTGAAAATGTAACAAACTATGACGATCTGGGATCTAAAGTAACTGACAATGTAGATTGCATCATCATCATCATGTGCCATATCGGTTGGCGTAGGCGATCATGTCCCTCCACAATCTTCTATCTACAGTGCATCGTATCAGTTCTGTCGTTGACTATTTTCCATGCCATTACACCAAGCTATCCAGTATTTTCTCTCTTTGTCGTCCGCGATCCCTCTTTCCGTTTATTTTGCTAGAAGTAACCAAGTATTCCAACTTTCCTCTTCTCATGACGTGCCCGAAAAATGTTGATTGCTTCTTTCTGATGTTTTTTAATAGCTCCCTTTTAGTGTTGGTCTCTTTGAGAACTTCCTCATTGGTCTTTTTAGCTGTCAGAATGTTGATTGCATCAAAGATATCAAAATAAGATTAGCAACAGCAACACAAACATTAAACGCCATAAAGAACATGTGGCACAACACCAGCAAGACAGTAAAAGTAAAATGATTGAGGACATGTATCTTTCAGATAGCACTATACGGTTGTGAATCACAGACAACCTCGCAAACAGCATGGAAAAAAATCGTAAAATCGTTTTGAAATAAAATGCTACAGAAAAATCCTTAAGATACTTTTGATAATAAAAAAAAAGCAATGAAAAAATATTAAAATATTTAAACATTAAAAGGAACAGGCTTATAAACACCATTCTACAGAGGAAATTAAAATAATATTGCCATGTCAAAAGACAGAGCAGGGTGGAAAGACAAGAATGGAAGGCATGGCTCCTGGACGATGCATCGGTGGCAGACAAAGAAGAAGGTGGAGACAAATAATAATAAATGAATATTATTCTAGAGGGAAACTTCCGAAGCGATAATCATCGAATCAATTCAGAGGAAGAGGTATGTTTACAGCACTCGGAAAAATTGACAATCAACAACAGAAAAAAATATGGACCAAAGCAGGTTCGAACCCGTACTCAGTGGCACAGCGCCTTGCCACGAAAAGCCAAACGCTAGGGAACACTGCCATTCAGCTAACTAAAGAAGAAGGTGATTTCAAGGCATCAGGGAGATCTTGTAAATGTCAACAGAAGAAATTGGAGATCTGGCTAGAGACAGCGATTCTTTCAGACGGGCTGTGGTGAATGCAACGTTCTGTGGGAGATCTGGCTAGAGACAGAGATTCTTTCAGACGGGCTGTAGTGAATGTAACGTTCTGTGGGAGATCTGGCTAGAGACAGAGATTCTTTCAGACGGGCTGTAGTGAATGTAACGTTCTGTGGGAGATCTGGCTAGAGACAGAGATTCTCTTAGACGGGCTGTAGTGAATGTAACGTTATGTGGGAGATCCGGCTAGAGACAAGAGATTCTTTCAGACGGGCTGTAGTGAATGTAACGTTATGTGGGAGATCCGGCTAGAGACAAGAGATTCTTTCAGACGGGCTGTAGTGAATGTAACGTTCTGTGGGAGATCCGGCTAAAGACAGAGCGTCTTTCAGACGGGCTGCAGTGAATGTAACGTTCTGTAGGAGATCCGGCTAGAGACAGTGATTCTTTCAGATGAGCTGTGGTGAATGTAACGTTCTGAAAAGGTCATGTGACCTATCGATGATGATGGTGCTGATGAGTTTAAAGCAACAAATGTGATATAAAAATGACATCATCAGACACGAGCTGGATGTGGGATTCACAGATGGCAGACCAGCATCACAGTTTACATCACTGTGTTGCTTTTGTAGTAAACCGTCGGGTAGCGATTTAGTGTCACCGCCTAGCGTACACAATATAGCAATGTGTTGGCAGTGGACATGGGACAACATGCAGCAAAGGAGGGTCTGAATTAAGGTGGGACATAACATCTTTTAGTGAAAAGTGTGAATAATTTTGAGGTAAAGGCCTTGTAGAGTTCGATAAATTATTTCAGCGAAAGAGTGATCTACCTTTAGTTGACGTGACAACAAAGCTACTGCAGTTCTCAAGTGGTTCTCAAACAATGTTGAAAGTCACAAATTAGATGGATTCTCAGTTCAGGTGCTCTTTTTTTTTTTTTAATTAATTAAGCGTGGACATCTAGTTGATGTAACTTTGTATGTTCCAGTGAGCTTCCCTGGTGAAATATGCCATCATTGTAGATGAGTACTAATTAGTTTGTGATCATTAGGACATGCACACTTAGATCAAATATCGGTAATAATACATCACACTAACAGAGAGTCATTATCTTTATTATATCACACTAACAGAGAGTCATTATCTTTAAGACGAATATCTTTTGTGCCAATGGGAGTAGACTACTCCCCCCCCCCCCACCAGGAATCTTTAATGCTGAGATGGCTTTAGATGATAATGATAATGGACGATATTGTTGCAAAAAGCTGCAACAAATGGGCGCCATGTTTGTGAACAAGCTGTGTCAGAAACACGTGACCCTCGTGTTGTTTCTCTTTTCTCTAGATTTAGAGGTCATCTGATGACAGATTAGAGAACCATCGAAAAAGTTACATGTTTTTCTCTCAAGGGAACACTACTCTTTCGAACTATTCCGAACGGAACTAATTTATCGGAGTAAACTTGACCTTTACCAATGTTCAATATAACACATTGTAATGAAATATGTGAATAGTGTAGACCTATTCTATTCTGTCACACTTTGTAGAGAAATGTGTGAATTTTGTAAAATATAACATCTTGAAGAGAAAGGTGAGAATAATGTTGAATATAATAGCGTGTAGAGAAAGGTGAGAATAATGTTGAATATAATAGCGTGTAGAGAAAGGTGAAAATATTGTTGAATATAATAGCGTGTAGAGAAATGTGAGAATATTGTTGAATATAATAGCGTGTAGAGAAATGTGAGAATATTGTTGAATATAATAGCGTGTAGAGAAAGGTGAGAATATTGTTGAATATAATAGCGTGTAGAGAAAGGTGAGAATATTGTTGAATATAATAGCGTGTAGAGAAATGTGAGAATATTGTTGAATATAATAGCGTGTAGAGAAATGTGAGAATATTGTTGAATATAATAGCGTGTAGAGAAAGGTGAGAATATTGTTGAATATAATAGCGTGTAGAGAAATGTGAGAATATTGTTGAATATAATAGCTTGTAGAGAAATGTGAGAATATTGTTGAATATAATAGCGTGTAGAGAAAGGTGAGAATATTGTTGAATATAATAGCGTGTAGAGAAAGGTGAGAATATTGTTGAATATAATAGCGTGTAGAGAAAGGTGAGAATATTGTTGAATATTTTTTTTTCGTTCGCCAGCTTTTACCTCTGACGAAGTCCCTAGAGACTAGGAATTCGATTTTTGCGTGTTAATCCTTTTTTTCCTGGCAGCTGTGTAAACAGGGGTCCCTCGCTGCACAGGTAGATAACTCCGTCTTCGGAGGTACTCATATTTTTTCCGTCCATGAGTAATTGACGTTTCAAGCCGGGCCTCGCTGCTGAGACCAGGGGTGGTTGTCGCAGAGAGAAATCATAGATAAAAATCCCAACTGGTGCAGCTGGGATTTGAACCCACAACCTCCCTGTCTTGCTTCGAGACCAACCAGTCCCTTATGTCGAATATAACAGCTTGTTGTGAAGGGTTTCTTTGTTGCCCACAATCTCTCTTTTACACAATAAATGTAGCGATAGAAGAGGCACACTTAATTTGATGGTCTGAACTTAGTTTCACTGTATATTTTTATTCTCTTTAAACTTCACGTTGCTTTTCCTGTTTATATTTTTCGGTGTCAAAAAAAATATTAAACTGAGCTTTCTCATCATTAAATTGTGATTCTCAGATACAGATTTTATTGATTCATGTTTTTCTTCCACGTTAACGAAATCTCATGTCTTGTCTTTGATCTCTAGCACTTGAATGCTTTCAGCTTGCGATTAAAATATTTTTTTTTGTATTGCCCGCTTGCAGTTTGAAATCAAGTATTTTTTCCACAAACATGTAGAGCTTTTTAGACCTTACTGGACACAAATCAGCCGTTGATGATTTTTAGCTCCCGAACCATGACGGAAACATACAAAGTCTCTGATTTATATTTTAGGAATATATTTTTGGTATTAAAGCAATTTTTTTTTACAAGCGAAAGGAAAGACAACGAATAAAAATAATGAGGAGCGCTGAATTTAAATTTGTAAAAATATAAATATATAATCTGCTTAAAAAAACTGCGTTATTTATTGTGGTTTGCAGATTTAGTGAGAGAGAAAAATGATAACATGTCCACAATAAAGAGAATGACTGATTTAGAGAAAGTGATTACATGAATTTACAAAATATATCAAATGTATAAAGCGGGATATATGTATATGTATAATGTGTGCAGTGAGAACAGAATAATAGAATAAGAACTAATATTGTAAGAGAGAACACGGGCATTGAATCAGTTCTAAACTATATACAGAGACAACAAACGATTTGATTTGCTTATCTGGAGAGAATGCTAAGAGATTCTATATCATACAAAATATATATTAAAAGAGGAGATGGAAAATTAGTCTGTGGTTGGCCCTGAGTAAAATAGACTGACAGCATCCGAGCAACGTTACAACATCATATATAGATAACGACAATTAGAGAACAGATGGAATTTCTCAGACCAATCTTGAGTTGCCTGAACAGCTGAAACAGACAAACGAGGACATTCTCAAATAGGTCAACACAAAAATAGAGCTCCTAAGTAAGATCAGGAAAAAACAATCGATATTTACCGGGCACATAATGAGAAGAGGCAAGTTGGAATACTCACAGCTGGTCATTTTTTTTTCCTTCGTTCGCCAGCTTTTACCTTCGACGAAGTCCCTAGAGACTAAAAACTGAATTTTGCATTTTAATCCGTTTTTTTCCCTGGCAACCGTGTGCACAGGGTCCCTCGCCGCACAGGCAGATAACTCCAACTTCAGAGGTACTCATATTTTTTCCGTCTATGAGTAATTGACGTTTCAAGCCGGGCCTCGCTGCTGAGACCAGGGGTGATTGCCGCAGAGAGAAATCATCAATAAAAATCCCAACCGGTGCAGCCGGGATGTGAACCCTCAACCTCTCTGTCTCAAGGCCGGCGTCTTGCTTCCAGATCAACCAGTCCCCGTAACAGGTAAAATAGAGGGAAAGAGAGATCGCGGACGATAAAAAGAGAAGACACTGGATAGCTGAGTGTCATGACACAGAAAACGGTCAAAAACAGAATTGATACCGTGTATTGTGGATAGAGAATTGTAGAAGGACATGATCGGTGACGCTAACCGGTAAAGCACATGATGATGATTTATATATATATATATAAGTGCTTAACACTCTAATTTTCAATTTTATCCAACTGTATTTAGCCACTGCTTCTCTTTATTTCGAGCCACCACTTTTATTACCCTCTCTTCTTCAATGTGATACGTCAAGACAATTAATTGATTTAAGCAGAAACTGGTTATTGAAAGCAGCCAGCAGTAACATAATTATCTGTTGTAAAACAAACAGAGAATGGACACGATTAGTTGCAAGTATTTCTAAGTATTTCTATTCAAAAGACGAAAAGAGTAGTCCACAAATGGCCGCTGCCGGGGAAAGAGCCATACATAAGTCGGATGTTTCGGGCTGAAATACTTCAATATCGTGGCTCTGCCATAAACTTGCGCTACAACGCGTCACTGCCCACTTGACGGGTGAGCGGTATATATTTACTCCAAGAATTATGTTCAATTACTGCCCTATTTACGATTAAAGAACGGTAATATATATAACGTGTGTGTGTGTGTGTGCGTGCGTGTGTGTGTGTGCGTGTGTGTATGTGTGTGTGTGTAATGCTTTGGAAGTTGCTGAGTCATTACGAATACCCACACAATTTATTAACTTGGTAAGAACAATGTATGAAGGGATGAAATGTAGTGTGGTGCATGAAGGACAGCTTACAGAAGCATTTGAAATAAGAACAGGAGTTAGGCAGGAATAGCTTCTGTCTCCATTTCTCTTTCTACTGGCCATAGATTGGATTATGAAAATAACTCAAAACAACAAAAATGGAATCCAGTGGTCACTGATCAAGCAACTTGATGATTTAAACTTTGCTGATGACATAGCTCTCCTATCACATAGCCATCAACAGATGCAGGATAAGATGAACATACTTCATGAGAGATCACAACTAATGGGACTGAAAATAAATGGAGATAAGACTAAAATAATGAGAATTAATGCAGCTGGCAATAACCAAATAAAAGTAGGAGAAATACCTCTACTAGACGTACAATCTTACATATCTGGGCAATAATATAGACAAAGAGGGAGAAACAGAAAATGATATCAAAATAAGGATATCAAAAGCAAGAGGTACATTTGTTGCACTGGGAAACATATGGAAGTCCAAAGAAATTAGGTTAAATACTAAAATAAAAATGTTCTCAACTCCAATGTTAAGTCAGTCTTATTATATGGCTGTGAAACATGGAGAACAACAAATATGACAATCATGAAGATACAGACTTTCATTAATGGATGCTTACGCAGAATAAAAGGATAGAAATTGCGGAACAAAATCACTAACATAGAATTATGGAAATGCACCAGTCAAATAAATAACAGTGGATAATAAGATACAGCGAAGACGATGGCACTGGATAGGACACACGCTGCGGAAGTCAGCTGAAAGTATTACACAACAGGCCCTTATTTGGAATCCACAGGGAAAAAGACAAAGAGGAAGACCAAGGAATTCTCGGAGAAGACAGATAGAAGCAGAGATGAAGATGATTGGGAAGACATGGAACGATCTTAAAAGAATGGCAAGAAACAGAACGGCTTGGAAAATCTTTGTTGAAGACCTATTCTCTACAGGGAGCTGAAAGGTAGAAGAAGACTGCGCTATTTACGATTAAAGATGGGTTATATATATATATATAAACAACGTGGAACAGGTTGATTAATTGCATTGATTATGATCAAAACAACACCTAAGCATTTCGAGCAAACCAGTAGGTTCTCAATCTCCTACAGGAGTGACAAAGGATATGCATATTGATAACTTCTTTGAAAATCTGGTGTAATAAATACATCGAACCTCTTTCTCTCACGTATGTTTGTTTCACTCGTTTTGCACTCAGTTTTCAATTCTCAGTCTTCCTTTCATCCTGTCGTTGATCCGATGACAACTAAAGGAATAGATGTCCTCTTCATCATCCGTCATTGGAAGGACGTTAAGTGGGCGTAGATACGTTGTGTTGTGGTTTGCAGTAGATCTGTGAAAATCATTCCTCCTGGCCCAACATATGCGACTTAATCAAGTTATTTTTGAGCACATGGTTGTCTTCCCTTTTCGATCCCTACTCGCTTGGCCAGTCTAGACAGGTTAGTCTGTTTTACGAAGCACAGCAAAAAGGCGGAGTAAGGTCTGGATGGTTGTGGTTCACCAACCCTGGCGCAAACAGTCAGCTGTGGGTTGTTCACATCTTCCAGCTCTGCTGCTGTGAGGTGCCTTTGCCACCAAATCAGCCTAAGTGCGATGGACTCATTAAAACTGCGTCATATTCTTCATTGCGTATGTAATCAGCGATTATACTAACTCATCCATATTCAGCCTTGGAATTCTCATCTCTTGTGACCAATGAGGAACCTTCTATTTCATTGATACCATCACTTACATGGTTGGGGAAATAAATCCTCGTAATTTGGTCACGTTTTCAGGCCTCAATATATGTCCGTCACTGATAGCGCAGCTTTTTGAACCACCTTCGGTAAAGAAGAAAGTAAAAGAAGTAAAGTACCCCCGTCACGCCAAGTGGCGTATAGGGATTATGCTGTTAGTGACCATAAATTTTACAGACCTTCAGCACATTATTTTTTGGGCAATGTGGTCGGTATTACGCCTGTGCCGCTTTACTTTCCCAGAAAAAAATCCGGTACCCATTTAAGGCTGAGTGAACACGGAACCTGTCGGTTGGGATCGAACCCTACCTCTTGTCCTTTGTAGTCCAGTTCACTAACCATTGAGCTATCGCGGCTCCCTCGGTATAGAAGGACACACAAAAATTTGACACTATTACATAATCTAATGAGAGTTTGACACCTCTAGAGCGTTTAACGAGAGCTTGACGACACCAATTCAGCATCTAATGAGAATTTGATACCATTACAGATGTCTACTGAGAGTTGGAAATCAATACATCATCTAATGAGAATTTGATACCATTACAGATGTCTACTGAGAGTTGGAAATCAATACATCATCTAATGAGAATTTGATACCATTACAGAATTCTACTGAGAGTTGGAAATCAATACATCATCTAATGAGAAATTGAAACAATTACATCATCTAATGAAAGTTTGACGCCATTACAGCATCTAATGAGAATTTGATACCATTACAGATGTCTACTGAGAGTTGGAAATCAATACATCATCTAATGAGAATTTGATACCATTACAGATGTCTACTGAGAGCTGGAAATCAATACATCATCTAATGAGAATTTGATACCATTACATCATCTAATGAAAGTTTGACGCCATTACATCATCTAATGAAAGTTTGACGCCATTACAGCATCTAATGAGAAGTTGACGTCATTAGAGCATCTAATGAGAGCTTCACACAGATATACTATCTAACGAGAGTTTGACACCGTTACAGTATCTAATGAGAGCTTCACACCGTTATACTATATAACGAGAGTTTCACACCATTGCAGCATCTAATGAGAGCTTCATACCGTTATACTATATAACGAGAGTTTAACACCATTGCAGCATCTAATGAGAGCTTCACACCGTTATACTATATAACGAGAGTTTGACACTATTACAGCATCTAATGAGAGCTTCACACCGTTATACTATTTAACGAGAGTTTAACACCATGACAGAATCTAATGAGAGCTTCACCCAGTTATACTATCTAATGAGAGTTTGACGCCATTACAGCATCTAATGAGAGCTTCACCCCGTTATACTATCTAATGAGAGTTTGACGCCATTACAGCATCTAATGAGAGCTTCACCCCGTTATACTATCTAATGAGAGTTTGACGCCATTACAGCATCTAATGAGAGTTTGACGCCATTACAGCATGTAATGAGAGTGTGACGCCATAACAGCGTCTAATGAAAGTTTGACGTTATTACATCATCTATTGAGAGTTTGACGCCACAACAGCATCAAATGAAAGTTTGACGCCATTACATCATCTAATGAGAGTTTGACGCCATTACATCATCTAATGAAAGTTTGACGCCATTACATAATCTAATGAGAGTTTGACGCCACTACATCATCTAATGAAAGTTTGACGCCATTACAGCATCTAATGAGAGTTTGACGCCATTACATCATCTAATGAAAGTTTGACGCCATTACATAATCTAATGAGAGTTTGACGCCATTACATCATCTAATGAAAGTTTGACGCCATTACAGCATCTAATGAGAGTTTGACGCCATTACATCATCTAATGAAAGTTTGACGCCATTACATAATCTAATGAGAGTTTGACGCCATTACATCATCTAATGAAAGTTTGACGCCATTACAGCATCTAATGAGAGTTTGACGCCACAACAGCATCAAATGAAAGTTTGACGCCATTACATCATCTAATGAGAGTTTGACGCCATTACATCATCTAATGAAAGTTTGACGCCATTACATAATCTAATGAGAGTTTGACGCCACTACATCATCTAATAAGAGTTTGACGCCATTACAGCTTCTAATGAGAGCTTCACCCCGTTATACTATCTAATGAGAGTTGGACGCCGTTACAACATCTAATGAGAGCTTCACCCCGTTATACTATCTAATGAGAGTTGGACGCCATTACAGCATCTAATGAAAGTTTGACGCCATTACAGCATCTAATGAGAGTTTGACGCCATTACAGCATCTAATGAAAGTTTGACGCCATTACATCATCTAATGAGAGCTTCACCCCGTTATACTATCTAATGAAAGTTTGACGCCATTACATCATCTAATGAGAGTTTGACGCCACTACAGCATCTAATGAGAGTTTGACGCCATTACAGCATCTAATGAGAGTTTGACGCCATTACAGCATCTAATGAGAGTTTGACGCCATTACAGCATCTAATGAGAGTTTGACGCCATTACATCATCTAATGAGAGCTTCACCCCGTTATACTATCTAATGAAAGTTTGACGCCATTATATCATCGAATGAGAGTTTGACGCCATTACAGCATCTAATGAGAGTTTGACGCCATTACAGCATCTAATGAGTGTTTGACGCTATTACATCATCTAATGAGAGTTTGACGCTATTA
Organism: Megaustenia siamemsis; assembly: GCA_032433765.1. Taxonomy (NCBI): domain Eukaryota; kingdom Metazoa; phylum Mollusca; class Gastropoda; order Stylommatophora; family Ariophantidae; genus Megaustenia; species Megaustenia siamemsis. The sequence continues at coordinate 148,383,178 of JAVIAB010000051.1, read as the reverse complement.
CAGCATCTAATGAGAGTTTGACGCCACTACAGCATCTAATGAGAGTTTGACGCCATTATATCATCGAATGAGAGTTTGACGCCATTACAGCATCTAATGAGAGTTTGACGCCACTACAGCATCTAATGAGAGTTTGACGCCACTACAGCATCTAATGAGAGTTTGACGCCACTACAGCATCTAATGAGAGTTTGACGCCATTATATCATCGAATGAGAGTTTGACGCCATTACAGCATCTAATGAGAGTTTGACGCCATTACAACGTCTAATGAGAGTTTGACGCCATTACAGCATCTAATGAGAGTTTGACGCTATTACATCATCTAATGAAAGTTTGACTCCATTACGTCATCTAATGAGAGTTTGACGCCATTACAGCATCTAATGAGAGTTTGACGACATTACAGCATCTAATGAGAGTTTGACGACATTACAGCATCTAATGAGAGTCTGACGACATTACAGCATCTAATGAGAGTCTGACGACATTACAGCATCTAATGAGAGTTTGACGACATTACAGCATCTAATGAGAGTTTGACGACATTACAGCATCTAATGAGTGTCTGACGACATTACAGCATCTAATGAGAGTTTGACGACATTACAGCATCTAATGAGAGTTTGACGACATTACAGCATCTAATGAGAGTCTGACGACATTACAGCATCTAATGAGTGTTTGACGCCATTACAGCATCTAATGAGAGCTTCACACCGTTATACTATCTATTGAGAGTTTGACGCCGTTACAGCTAATTTTACCAGAATATCCGTTACCTGCTACAGATAAAATATCTTCCCTTGACTACACTTTATTCGCATACTTAAGGTAACAGTATCACAGGTTCCATGCCAATATGCAGCAGTTATGCTTCTTTCTCTAGCAGCAAACACCCATTTGTATATCTCACCACGCTACCTACATATCCACATCAGCGAACCTAACTGCATCATACACAGCAGCATATTCAGATAAGCATCGCGAGAATCGTTTCTATTTATTATTACCATTACTGCTATATCTCGTTTAATAACATTTTCTGCGCAATCGATATTATCATATTTCGTTATTTTCTCATATTAGACTAGCCCTGAACATTCTGCATTTAATCTCCTGGAATCATTTTTGAATTTGATTTTTTCTCCTTGAGAAACAAAATAAAAACAAAACGAAACAAACAAAAAATACAAGAAGAAAGAAAAATAATTTTAAAAATCCTCACCATCTCTCGGGAAAATAGTTGGAAAGTCTCAGTTTTCTTTTTAAGAAGGAGAATACAAAAATCAGTCAGAGTTTCGTTTTATTTCTGCACGCACTTGCTTTCGCTTTTTGCCCACCTTCATCTCTCAGTAAGTTAGCCTTATCCACTTCCCAGTCGCTTTTCTGGATCTCGTTTCAAATATTCCTCACAACATCCAGAACTTTCTGTACTTATAAAGGTTGCTCAATTGTTTGCTTATTCAATGCTCATTTTTATGTAGTTTATTTTTTTTCCTAAATCGATTAAGGAGCCTCTTTATTACGCATCAAACGTTAGAAGCATCATCTTAAATCTGTCAAAGCTATAACTTCGCCCTTTGCGCAATTAAAAAAAAATTCTCCCATAAACCAATCCCCGAGCCAACTGCTCGCACACCAAAAGGCAGTTAAGTACATATTTTCATGTGTGAATTGAAGTCATTCATGTAAAAACATGTGTTAATTATGCAGACATGATCAGAAGAGCATTACCAGGGGATAAGCTTTCTAAAGAGATAAGTAGAACTGGAGGTGGGTGATAGGTAGAACTGGAGGTGGGTGATAGGTAGAACTGAGGTAGTTGATAGGTAGAACTGGAAGTGGGTGATAGGTAGAACTGAGGTGGGTGATAGGTAGAACTGGAGGTGGGTGATAGGTAGAACTGGAGGTGGGTGATAGGTAGAACTGGAGGTGGGTGATAGGTAGAACTGGAGGTGGGTGATAGGTGGAAATGGAGGTGGGTGATAGGTAAAACTGAGGTGGTTGATAGGTAGAACTGGAGGTGGGTGATAGGTGGAAATGGAGGTGGGTGATAGGTGGAAATGGAGGTGGGTGATAGGTAGAACTGGAGGGGGGTGATAGGTGGAAATGGAGGTGGGTGATAGGTAGAACTGAGGTAGTTAATAGGTAGAACTGGAGGTGGGTGATAGGTAGAACTGGAGGTGGGTGATAGGTAGAACTGAGGTAGTTGATAGGTAGAACTGGAGGTGGGTGATAGGTAGAACTGGAGGTGGGTGATAGGTAGAACTGGAGGTGGGTGATAGGTAGAACTGGAGGTGGGTGATAGGTATAACTGAGGTAGTTGATAGGTAGAATTGGAGGTGGGTGATAGGTAGAACTGGAGGTGGGTGATAGGTAGAACTGGAGGTGGGTGATAGGTAGAACTGAGGTAGTTGATAGGTAGAACTGAGGTGGGTGATAGGTAGAACTGGAGGTGGGTGAAAGGTAGAACTGAGGTGGGTGATGGGTAGAAATGGAGGTGGGTAATAGGTAGAACTGGAGGTGGGTGATAGGTAGAACTGGAGGTGGGTGATAGCTAGAACTGAGGTAGTTGATAGGTAGAACTGGAGGTGGGTGATAGGTAGAACTGGAGGTGGGTGATAGGTAGAACTGGAGGTGGGTGATAGGTAGAACTGGAGGTGGGTGATAGGTAGATCTGAGGTGGGTGATAGGTAGAACTGGAGGTGGGTGATAGGTAGAACTGGAGGTGGGTGATAGGTACAACTGGAGGTGGTTGATAGGTAGAACTGGAGGTGGGTGATAGGTAGAACTGGAGGTGGGTGATAGGTAGAACTGGAGGTGGGTGATAGGTAGAACTGAGGTGGGTGATAGGTAGAAATGGAGGTGGGTGATAGGTAGAACTGGAGGTGGGTGATAGGTAGAACTGGAGGTGGGTGATAGGTAGAAATGGAGGTGGGTGATAGGTAGAACTGGAGGTGGGTGATAGGTATAACTGGAGGTGGGTGATAGGTAGAACTTATAGGTGTGTGATAGGTAGAACTGGAGGTGGGTGATAGGTAGAACGTAAGATGGGTGATAGGTAGAACTGGAGGTGGGTGATAGGTAGAACTGGAGGTGGGTGATAGGTAGAACTGAGGTGGGTGATAGGTAGAACTGGAGGTGGGTGATAGGTAGAACTGGAGGTGAGTGATAGGTAGAACTGGAGGTGGGTGATAGGTAGAAATGCTGAAGGAGAGGTAGTAATTTGTTGGCGAAGAGATCCAACAACCCGAGACACAAGTTAAGTGTCCAACTGTCCGACGGTTTCAACAACCCGAGACACAAGTAAAGTGTCCACCTTTCCGACGGTTTCAACAACCCGAGACACAAGTAAAGTGTCCATTTGTCCGACGATTTCAACAACCCGAGACACAAGTAAAGTGTCCACCTGTCCGACGATTTCAACAACCCGAGACACAAGTAAAGTGTCCCCCTTTCCGACGTTTTCAACAACCCGAGACACAAGTAAAGTGTCCACCTTTCCGACAGTTTCAACAACCCGAGACACAAGTAAAATGTCCACCTGTCCGACGATTTCAACAACCCGAGACACAAGAAAGTGTCCACTTGTCCGACGGTTTCAACAACCCGAGACACAAGTATAGTGTCCACCTGTCCGACGGTTTCAACAACCCGAGACACAAGTAAAGTGTCCACCTTTCCGATGTTTTCAACAACCCGAGACACAAGTATAGTGTCCACTTGTCCGACGGTTTCAACAACCCGAGACACAAGTATAGTGTCCACTTGTCCGACGGTTTCAACAACCCGAGATACAAGTAAAGTGTCCACTTGTCCGACGGTTTCAACAACCCAAGACACAAGTAAAGTGTCCACCTGTCCGACGGTTTCAACAACCCGAGACACAAGTAAAGTGTCCACCTTTCCGATGTTTTCAACAACCCGAGACACAAGTAAAGTGTCCACCTTTCCGACGGTTTCAAAAAACCGAGATACAAGTAAAGTGTCCACCTGTCCGACGATTTCAACAACCCGAGACACAAGTGAAGTGCCCACCTGTCCGACGGTTTTAACAACCCGAGATACAAGTAAAGTGTCCACCTGTCCGACGATTTCAACAACCCGAGACACAAGTAAAGTGTCCACCTGTCCGACGATTTCAACAACCCGAGTCACATGTGAAGTGTCCACCTGTTCGACGGTTTCAACAACCGAGATACAAGTAAAGTGGCCACCTGTCCGACGATTTCAACAACCCGATACACAAGTGAAGTGTCCACCTGTCCGACGGTTTCAACAACCCGAGACACAAGTGAAGTGTCCACCTGTCCGACGATTTCAACAACCCGAGATACAAGTAAAGTGTGCACCTGTCCGACGATTTCAACAACCCGAGATACAAGTAAAGTGTCCACCTGTCCGACGATTTCAACAATCCCAGATACAAGTCAAGTGTTCACCTGTCCGACGATTTCAACAACCCGAGATAGAAGTAAAGTGTCCACCTGTCCGACAGTTTCAACAACCCGAGATACAAGTAAAGTGTCCACCTGTCTGACGGTTTAAACAACCCGAGACACATGTGAAGTGTCCACCTGTCCGACGGTTTCAACAACCCGAGATACAAGTAAATTGTCCACCTGTCCGACGATTTCAACAATTTACCAAGCATGAAATGATGATTATTTGATTAAAGGTAAAGGTAAAGTATGAGACTTGAACCGGCGTCTTAGCACGCGAGTTTCCACCCATATGTGCTCGGCCGTCTATCCAGAAATGTTCGGAGATTTCTGTATAGTGTAGCCCCAAAAATCGAAACTCAGATGCGAGGCGACATTCCTCACCTTCGCAGGGTAATACCCTGGTACCCATTTCTGCTAACGGCTGGGTTGACCGTGGGGGTATTTTTTTTCTCCAGCCACGAGTACAATTCACACTGCTCCCAGCGGGAATCGAACTCGGGTTGTCCGAACGTCGGTAGTTCAGTCGGGTGGTTGTCCGAACGTCGGTAGTCCAGTCGGGTGGTTGTCCGAACGTCGGTAGTTCAGTCGGGTGGTTGTCCGAACGTCGGTAGTCCAGTCGGGTGGTTGTCCGAACGTCGGTAGTCCAGTCGGGTGGTTTTCCCAACTAGGCTACCGAGGCCCACAATTGTTGCATTATAAAGACACAATTTAATAACGATAATGAATAACATTATTTGGTTCTTTCTCAACAATTTATCTTACACATTGGTTAGAAAATAATTACAGTAATTTCGCATATTGGTTATATATACATGGTTATACAAAAACCATTAAAGAGTTTTAACTTTATATGATCAGGCAAGAAATATGCCAAATAATGCCTAAATTAGCCCATCATAGCAGTCTCCATCATAGCAGTCTCAGCACACGCTAAAAGACATAAGGCGAAACCGCATAGAAAGTGAACACGGCCAACTGTTCCCTGTCATACGATATCAGCATTCATCGTAAACAATTGGAATATAGGAACATGATCAAAACGGATGAAATACACAGCTCACGGTGTGCACAGAACAATTAACTCAGTAGCTCCTGCAACAAGCCGGACTTGGAATATGAGGAAACTGCAACAAGGAGCACTTTACAGACATAGCCTTCAATAGTTCCTGCCGCCTATCCACCATATTTCCCGGAAGTTCACGTCCTCCTGAAAATGATGATTGTCATAGTATTTAAATGTATAACGCTTGATGATGTTAGGACATCGTGTTTGACTCCAACTCCGAACATACAAAATACAGTTCGTCGTCAGATTATCCCCGTTGCACACCAAACAACAGATTGGAGCCCACCACATTAATGCGTTGGAAATTGTAAATAACTTCGAACAAACACCATCAACGGTCATTGAACAGCACTCATTGTGACATAAAACGCAGATCAACCCTAGACGGTGAAAGGTCGCATTCACAACACTTGATTTGTCAAAACGGAGTATTGCCGTGCGTGCAACGCCAATTCATTGGCGTAGATATGATAAGTAGAACATCATTTCGACTTTAATGTAGAAAATTGCAACGGAAAGGCGAAATTGATCAGATTCCAAAGCAATTTCTGCAGCGATCGAGAGAACGTGACTTACTTCCGCCATCTGGAAACGGAAGTCCAAGGCTACACTATCTCATCTGCTTTCCTCTCCAAGTTGACAATATTTCATCTGATTTCTCTCCAAGTTCACACTATTTCATCTGCTATTGTCTCCAAGTTCACACTATTTCATCTGATTTCTCTCCAAGTTCACACAATTTCATCTGCTTTTCTCTCCAAGTTCACACTATTTCATCTGCTATTGTCTCCAAGTTCACACTATTTCATCTGATTTCTCTCCAAGTTCACACTATTTCATCTGCTATTCTCTCCAAGTTCACACTATTTCATCTGCTATTCTCTCCAAGTTCACACAATTTCATCTGCTTTTCTCTCCAAGTTCACACTATTTCATCTGATTTCTTTCCAAGTTCACACTATTTCATCTGATTTCTCTCCAAGTTCACACTATTTCATCTGATTTCTCTCCAAGTTCACACTATTTCATCTGATTTCTCTCCAAATAAAAGTAAAAACGGAAAAGAGCCCCTGTCACGCCAAGTGGCGTATAGGGAATATGGTGTTAGTAACCATAAATTTTACAGACCTTCGGCACATGATTTTTTGGATAAATTTGGTCGGTATTACGCCCGTGCTGCTTTACTTTCCCAGAAAAACATCCCGTACTCATTTAAGGCTGGGTGAACCCGGAAGTCATCGGTTGGGATCGAACCCTACCCCTTGTCCTTTGTAGTCCAGTTCACTAATTTTCTCTCCAAGTTCGCACTATTTCATCTGCTTTTATATCCAAGTTCGCACTATTTCATCTGCTTTTATCTCGAATTTGACACTATTTCATCTGCTTGTCTATCCAAGTTGACACTATTTCATCTGCTTGTCTGTCCAAATTGACACTATTTCATCTGCTTGTCTGTCCAAATTGACACTATTTCATCTGCTTGTCTGTCCAAATTGACACTATTTCATCTGCTTGTCTGTCCAAATTGACACTATTTCATCTGCTTGTCTCCCCAATTTGACACTATTTCATCTGCTTGTCTGTCCAATTTGACACTATTTCATCTGCTTGTCTGTCCAAGTTGACACTATTTCATCTGCTTGTCTGTCCAAATTGACACTATTTCATCTGCTTGTCTGCCCAATTTGACACTATTTCATCTGCTTGTCTGTCCAATTTGACACTATTTCATCTGCTTGTCTGCCCAATTTGACACTATTTCATCTGCTTGTCTGTCCAAATTGACACTATTTCATCTGCTTGTCTGCCCAATTTGACACTATTTCATCTGCTTGTCTGTCCAATTTGACACTATTTCATCTGCTTGTCTGTCCAAGTTGACACTATTTCATCTGCTTGTCTGTCAAAATTGACACTATTTCATCTGCTTGTCTGCCCAATTTGACACTATTTCATCTGCTTGTCTGCCCAATTTGACACTATTTCATCTGCTTGTCTGTCCAAGTTGACACTATTTCATCTGCTTGTCTGTCCAAATTGACACTATTTCATCTGCTTGTCTGTCCAATTTGACACTATTTCATCTGCTTGTCTGTCCAAGTTGACACTATTTCATCTGCTTGTCTGCCCAATTTGACAATATTTCATCTGCTTGTCTGTCGAATTTGACACTATTTCATCTGCTTGTCTGCCCAATTTGACACTATTTCATCTTTTTGTCTGTCCAAGGTGACACTATTTCATCTGCTTGTCTGCCCAATTTGACAATATTTCATCTGCTTGTCTGCCCAATTTGACATTATTTCATCTGGTATTTTTTTCACCATCGTGACACTATTTCATCTGTATGCTCAGTATGCAGTTCAAGACCAGTTCATGTTAAGTAATTTTTTAAAATGTTCTCTTTCTAATTTTGTCTCTTCTAATTACCCCAGCCGCTCTAAAAGAAACATCTCCTTTCTGTGGTGACCATCTCTACCTGTGACTTCCTATAAGTAGCCACTTTCAGCACTAGTAGCTAACGCTAGGATTCACAAGCGTGACTTTATTAAGATAACTTGTACAGTTGATAAAACGCTTTTATAATCAATTCCAGATTTTACACTTTCGTTTACAGATATTGAAATTGTTTTAATCCATCGGCAAGATTTACAGGCAACAATTATATTCTATTGGTAATGTTTATGGATGAGAGCCGCGATAGCTCAGTGGTTAGTGAACTGGACTACAAAGGACAAGAGGTAGGGTTGATCCCAACCGACGGCTCCGGTTCACCCAGCCTTTAATGGGTACCGGATTTTTTTTTCTGGGAAAGTAAAGCGGCACGGGCGTAATACTGACCACATTACCCTAAAAATCATGTGCTGAAGGTCTGTAAATTGTATGATCACTAATACCATATTCCATATACGCCACTTGGCGTGACGTGGGCACTTTACTTTTTTGTTTACTAATGTTTATGGATCACATGAATTAAAACGTCATTGTCCTTCAGATTTACTCTTTTACAGTTTACGAAGCGGGTCGATGTTATATTCTATGGACAATATTTACAACTTACAACAAGTAAAACGTTTAGGTTCGATGATGTTATAGTTTCAAATATCTGGTATCTGAAAAATGGCAACCTTTTCTATCTTTTTTGTCGAACTAATATTGGAGTTCAGCAACATTTTCAACATTCATGTATAGAAACATGGACATTAGGCAAGAAAACAGAACAGGAAAATGAAGTCTTTGAAATGTGGATATATAGAAGAATAGCAGAATTGGATGGAAAGAAAAGAAAACAAACGATGAAGTCTTAAAACAATGACACATGAAAAGAGAACTACTAAATACAATTCAAACAAGACACATAAGATTTTTGGACCATGTTAAAAGACACAACAGCCTACTAAAAGTAATCTTGGAAGGGAAAATGCAAGGTAAAAAAGGCAGAGGCAGAGCTTGACTAACGTGGACGAGTAATATCAAATGGGTGGAGAAGTCAGCCTATGACAACCTGCACCATCAAAGCAAGAGACAGAGAAAATGACGCTCCATGGTAACCAACCTTCTATGCGGAGACGGCACTCGATGATGATGGATATTGGAGTGATAGTGTTTGTAATGATATAAGATTAAGTGATACAGTATCTCCTTATCCTTATCGTCGTACATGTGATCGACTTCCACATTTACTAATATTAAGCTCTCATACCATTTCTTTCACTCGAATCATCCTCGGTATGTGCAGAAGATACAGCTGTTGGAATATTTGCACGACAAAGTTCAAAGTTTACTGACGTCCTAAGGGTCGAGGTCAACATTCTTGCAAACAGCGGCAAAGAAATTCTGTTTGAATTAACTGATTGCCACTGTTCTACCACGTCAAATTTGTGATCTACGGGGTGGCTTTAGTAAGATAAACACGGTAAATGGGCGTATTTTAGCATTAACGTACGTAAGTGATCTAGAGTCCGGTGTGTGCATAGAGTTTAGTTGAAATGAAACCGTATACCTTCAGATAAACGTGTAAAAAGCAAAAGTATTGATCCAATTAATATTTTCTGTGTCGTGTGTTATTATTTGATTTGTTTCTCTATAGGCAGCGACTAAGAGCTGTGCACTTATTTTTTTAAACAAAACAGTTTAACTTAAATGTGCACTGTTGTTAACATCATTAGGTGCCAAGCCGGTCGACGTAGGCGATTATCTCTCTCCACATCACTCGGTCCTTCATGCATGTCATAATTTCAGTCGGTGATCTTTTACTATGCGATTTTATAAGCTGTTCAATATTTTTTCTCTTGGTTTTATTCTGCTCTTCTTTCCATTCATTCTGGCTGTTGTTATAATATTCTCAATGCCTTCTTTTCGCCTGACATGTCTAATAAATGTAGATTGCCTCTTCCTTATGATTTGATGATATTTCTGATTTCTCCAGCTCGTTTTAAACATTCTTCATTTGTAATCTTTGCTATCCAAGGAATTCGTAACATGCTTCTGATAAACCCCATTGTTAAAATAGAATCATTAATTAACTGTTTACAGCCCGCCTAGACTTATCACATTGTTAACATAGAATCAGTAATCAACTGTTTACAGCCCGCCTAGACTTATTGTCTATTCTGTACTCATCATGTACGGTGATACGGTAGAGTATATTTACAATAGATTGTAACGGACAAAAAAGACGAGTATAGCGACAAAGAAAAGCAATTTAAATATTGTTTTAGAGCAAAAGATAAGTTAAGCAAACAAATCAAGGTATCTAACTTTGAGAAATAAAGTAAACGAGATTCAAAATATGAAAGCTATTTTTTTTAAAATTTAATTAATTTAATTTCACTAATCATGTGTAAAACCATAGACATTTTTCTGGTCACATCATGAGAAGAGGAAAGTTGAAATGCTTGGTTACAACTGGGAAAATACAGGGAAAGAGAGATCGCGGACGACAAAGAGAGAAGATACTTGATAGCTTATTGTCATGGCATGGAAAACAGTCAAATTTGATGCACTGTAGATAGAGATTTGTGGAAGGACATGATCGCCTACGTCAACCGGTATGGCACATGATGATGATGAATCATAAGTAACATATTTTGTTTACTTCTCATTCTTCTTGTGTTTCTTACTTGCAGCATTATTTCCATGAAACAAATCAGTCCATTAAAGATAACTAATTTTATCTCTCTCCCCCCACCAACCACGGCTTAATGTCGCATTAACATCATCATCATCCTCATTATGTACCATGCCTGCTGGCGTAGATGATCATGTCTCTACACAACATTCAATCTGGACAGTTATTTATTATTTCTGTTGTTAACCTTCTGTCAAGCCATACTCTTAAGCTGTCTGGTATTTTTTCTCTTTGCTTCCCTTTATATCTTCGTCCCTCAATTTTCCCAGTTGTTACAATATATTCCAGCTGTTCCCTTCTCATTAGATGGCCACACAAGTCATTAACAGGCATCAGTAATTAAAGCTTAGGCATATCTAGAATAGAACATGGAAGATCAGTGCACGTGATTTGCTTTGGCTGTTGGAAAAGTCGGTGGAAGTAAAACAGATATGATTATGCCCTGAGTGCAGTGATCCTACTTCTTGAAACCAACCAACCAACCAACCAACCAACCAACCAACCAACCAACCAACCAACCAACCAACCAAACAGCCAACCAATTAGCTAACGAGATACCCATTCATCCATCGAGCTATCAATCCATCCATCAAGCCACCAAGCCAGCTACCCAAAAAGTCAGGCAACAAAGCAACCAAACAGTCAGCTGGCCAGTCAGCGATCATATTTAGCTTGACCGCTATACTGCCTGCCAACAAATCAGTCAGACAACCAATCAGCTACCCAGTCATCCATCTATCTAGCTATCAAGCCATCCATCCAGCAAATCATCCGTTCAACCAATTATCTGTCCATCCAGGGAAACAAGCAATCAACCTGTTAGCTAGTCAGCCAGGGGTCTATCCAGTCAACCAAACAAGTAGAGAGGAAGTTACCATTTCATACATCCAGACAAACAAGCAACCGATTAGTAAATTGCCATCCATCGAGATAGCCAGCGTTCCTGCTAATCGCCCAGACAACCGAGCAACCAAGTAGTCAGCTGGCCAGCCGTTCATCTAGAGAACCAATCAGTCAGCTAGCCAGTTATTCTGCTAGCCAATCAAGCAACTAATCAGCTAACTAGCAATCCATTCAGTTAATTAGCCACCCATCCAGCCAACTATCAAATCGATCACCATACAGCCGGTCATCCATCCGTTCAGCCAGCTAATCAAACACACAAGTCAGCTAGTCAACCATACAGCCGGTCATCCATCCGTTCAGCCAGCTAATCAAACACACAAGTCAGCTAGTCAACCATACAGCCGGTCATCCATCCGTTCAGCCAGCTAATCAAACACACAAGTCAGCTAGTCAACCATACAGCCGGTCATCCATCCGTTCAGCCAGCTAATCAAACACACAAGTCAGCTAGTCAACCATACAGCCGGTCATCCATCCGTTCAGCCAGCTAATCAAACACACAAGTCAGCTAGTCAACCATACAGCCGGTCATCCATCCGTTCAGCCAGCTAATCAAACACACAAGTCAGCTAGTCAACCATCCATTCAGCTAGTCAACCATCCAGCCAGTCATCCACCCAGACAGTCAACAAACCAGTCAGATAGAAAACCATCTATTCAGTCAGTCATCCATTCAGCCAGTCATCTACACAGCCGGTTACGTACCCAGCCAGTCATCCACCCAATCATCCGTCCAGCCAGCCAGTCAACCGATCAATCAGTCACCTAACAAGCCAAGCATCCATCCATCCATCCATCCATCTATTCAGCTTCCCATCCAACCAACCAGAAAAAAAACTACTAATGATCTTGCGATTTCTGTCTACCATTATTAACAAACTCCATTTTACAATTAAACAAAAAGTTGGCTAAAACAGTTATAAATAATTTAGCCATTTTCTTAAGAATAGAATGCCAGACAAAGAAGTGGCAGCGCAACGCAATTCGTACACATGTGTCTGGCAGCGTTCTCCTTGGAGGCTCCCACTTTTTTAAGAGAATATGACACCTATGGACGTGTCCGAAGTGCAGTGATGGTAGCCCTAACATAAAATAGCAGAATGTAACAATATAATAGAGAGATTCAATAAGAACATACAAGATGAAAGCAAGCAACAGCAGTAGCAAGGATCAGATACGAAGAAGCATATTTGGACATAGTAGATTTCGGTGATCAAAGTCTCAGAAATCCAGAATTGGAGATAACACTTTTCATTCCCCCGCTGATTAATCTCCAGAAAATGCAGAAGAAGTTATCAGTTATGTATTCACAAGTATTCATAAAGTGTAGGTCGTCATAAAGTGTAGGTCGTCATAAAGTGTAGGTCGTCATAAAGTGTAGGTCGTCATAAAGTGTAGGTCGTCATAAAGTGTAGGTCGTCATAAAGTGTAGGTCGTCATAAAGTGTAGGTCGTCATAAAGTGTAGGTCGTCATAAAGTGTAGGTCGTCATAAAGTGTAGGTCGTCATAAAGTGAAGGTCGTCATAAAGTGAAGGTCGTCATAAAGTGTAGGTCGTCATAAAGTGAAGGTCGTCATAAAGTGAAGGTCGTCATAAAGTGTAGGTCGTCATAAAGTCAACGTGGATAAAATGTGAAGGTCGTCATAAAGTGTAGGTCGTCATAAAGTGAAGGTCGTCATAAAGTGAAGGTCGTCATAAAGTGTAGGTCGTCATAAAGTCAACGTGGATAAAATGTGAAGTTCGTCATAAAGTGTAGGTCGTCATAAAGTGTAAGTCGTCATAAAGTCAACGTCGACAAAATGTGAAGGTCGCCATAAAGTCAACGTGGACAAAATGTGGATGTCGTTATAAAGTGAAGTTCGTCATAAAGTGAAAGTCGTCATAAATTATAGGTCGCCATAAAGTGTAGGTCGTCATAAAGTGTAGGTCGTCATAAAGTGTAGGTCGTCATAAAGTGTAGGTCGTCATAAAGTGTAGGTCGTCATAAAGTGAAGTTCGTCATAACGCGAAAATCGTCATAAAAGTGTAGGTCGTCATAAAGTGTAGGTCGTCATAAAGTGTAGGTCGTCATAAAGTGTAGGTCGTCATAAAGTGTAGGTCGTCATAAAGTGTAGGTCGTCATAAAGTGTAGGTCGTCATAAAGTGTAGGTCGTCATAAAGTGTAGGTCGTCATAAAGTGAAGTTCGTCATAAAGTGTAGGTCGTCATAAAGTGTAGGTCGTCATAAAGTGTAGGTCGTCATAAAGTGTAGGTCGTCATAAAGTGTAGGTCGTCATAAAGTCAACGTGGATAAAATGTGAAGGTCGTCATAAAGTGTAGGTCGTCATAAAGTGAAGTTCGTCATAAAGTGTAGGTCGTCATAAAGTGTAGGTCGTCATAAAGTGAAGGTCGTCATAAAGTGAAGGTCGTCATAAAGTGTAGGTCGTCATAAAGTCAACGTGGATAAAATGTGAAGGTCGTCATAAAGTGTAGGTCGTCATAAAGTGAAGGTCGTCATAAAGTGAAGGTCGTCATAAAGTGTAGGTCGTCATAAAGTCAACGTGGATAAAATGTGAAGTTCGTCATAAAGTGTAGGTCGTCATAAAGTGTAAGTCGTCATAAAGTCAACGTCGACAAAATGTGAAGGTCGCCATAAAGTCAACGTGGACAAAATGTGGATGTCGTTATAAAGTGAAGTTCGTCATAAAGTGAAAGTCGTCATAAATTATAGGTCGCCATAAAGTGTAGGTCGTCATAAAGTGTAGGTCGTCATAAAGTGTAGGTCGTCATAAAGTGTAGGTCGTCATAAAGTGTAGGTCGTCATAAAGTGAAGTTCGTCATAACGCGAAAATCGTCATAAAAGTGTAGGTCGTCATAAAGTGTAGGTCGTCATAAAGTGTAGGTCGTCATAAAGTGTAGGTCGTCATAAAGTGTAGGTCGTCATAAAGTGTAGGTCGTCATAAAGTGTAGGTCGTCATAAAGTGTAGGTCGTCATAAAGTGTAGGTCGTCATAAAGTGTAGGTCGTCATAAAGTGTAGGTCGTCATAAAGTGTAGGTCGTCATAAAGTGAAGTTCGTCATAACGCGAAAATCGTCATAAAAGTGTAGGTCGTCATAAAGTGTAGGTCGTCATAAAGTCAACGTCGACAAAATGTGAAGGTCGTCATAGAGTGAAGTTCGTCATAAAAGTCGTCATAAAGTGAACGTCGACAAAAAAAAACGAAGGTCGTTATAAAGTGAAAGTCGACATAAAGTGAAGTTCGTCATAAAGTGAAGTTCGTCATAAAGTGAAGTTCGTCATAAAGTGAAGATTTGTATGCCGTAGCGTAGCTGGAAATAAACGAGAATAACGGTATCCGTCTCTGACATATACACGCGCTCATACTCACACTCACACACACATAAACTGTTTCTATCGCGCATACAAGCATTCACTCTCATGCTCTCCCACACACAGACTCACAATTAATGCAATTAGGCCAGATGTCTGGTAGTTCGGACGGAACATGTTCAACCACCGGATGTCTAGTGCCAAGGTAGATAACCGACAGCACACCAAACATATCTTCTACTCTATGACACGCGGGAAGATAGAAATATATCATTCTCCACCAATTTCTCTGGATACATCACCACATATCTTCTACTCTATGACACGCGGGGAGATAGAAATATATCATTCTCCACCAATTTCTCTGGATACATCACCACATATCTTCTACTCTGGATACATCACCACATATCTTCTACTCTATGACACGCGGGAGATAGAAATATATCATTCTCCACCAATTTCTCTGGATACATCACCACATATCTTCTACTCTATGACACGCGGGAAGATAGAAATATATCATTCTCCACCAATTTCTCTGGATACATCACCACATATCTTCTACTCTATGACACGCGGGAAGATAGAAATATATCATTCTCCACCAATTTCTCTGGATACATCACCACATATCTTCGGAGCACATGCAAAACAAATCTCCTTCTCTTTGTTACCCTGCAGCTGTCTGTTGCATCAAGATTTGAAGAACATAAGAACATAGAATTGGGACAATCTGCGAATGGAACTTGTTGATTTGAGGAACAAGAACAAGAACACAATGGGACTTGTTGATTTGAGGAACAAGAACACTTATAGGAGATCGGAAATGGGACTTGTTGATTTGAGGAACAAGAACAAGAACACAATGGGACTTGTTGATTTGAGGAACAAGAACAAGAACACAATGGGACTTGTTGATTTGAGGAACATGAACACTTATAGGATACCAGAAATGGGACTTGTTGATTTGAGGAACAAGAACACAATGGGACTTGTTGATTTGAGGAACAAGAACACTTATAGGAGTTCGGAAATGGGACTTGTTGATTTGAGGAACAAGAACAAGAACGCAATGGGACTTGTTGATTTGAGGAACAAGAACAAGAACACAATGGGACTTGTTGATTTGAGGAACAAGAACACTTATAGGATACCAGAAATGGGACTTGTTGATTTGAGGAACAAGAACACTTATAGGATACCAGAAATGGGACTTGTTGATTTGAGGAACAAGAACACTTATAGGATACCAGAAATGGGACTTGTTGATTTGAGGAACAAGAACAAGAACACAATGGAACTTGTTGATTTGAGGAACATGAGCACTTATAGGATACCAGAAATGGGACTTGTTGATTTGAGGAATAAGAACAAGAACACAGTGGGACTTGTTGATTTGAGGAACAAGAACACTTATAGGATACCAGAAATGGGACTTGTTGATTTGAGGAACAAGAATACTTATAGGATACCAGAAATGGGACTTGTTGACTTGAGGAACAAGAACACTTAAAAGATACCAGAAATGGGACTTGTTGATTTGAGGAACAAGAACACTTATAGGATACCAGAAATGGGACTTGTTGATTTGAGGAACAAGAACACTTATAGGATACCAGAAATGGGACTTGTTGATTTGAGGAACAAGAATACTTATAGGATACCAGAAATGGGACTTGTTGATTTGAGGAATAAGAACAAGAACACAGTGGGACTTGTTGATTTGAGGAACAAGAACACTTATAGGATACCAGAAATGGGACTTGTTGACTTGAGGAACAAGAACACTTAAAAGATACCAGAAATGGGACTTGTTGATTTGTGGAACAAGACCAATTATAGGATACCAGAAATGGGACTTGTTGATTTGAGGAACAAGAACACTAATAGGACACCGGAAATGGGTTTGTAGATTTGAAGAACAAGAACACTATTAGGAGTCTAGAAATGGGACTTGAAGATTTGAAGAACAAGAACATACACTATTAGGAGATCAGAAATGGGACTTGTAGATATGAAGAAAAAGAACATTGATGGAAGACCAGAAATGGGACCTAGATCAAGAACACATAAGAGAGACAAGGAATGGGACTGGTTGATTTGAATAACAAGAACACATACTGGTAAAACAGAACGAGAATGGGACTAGATAAATGTTAATCCTGAAGGAACTACGGTTCTCTCTGAATCATTAAAAAGAAGGCAACAAATAGAGGAATGTATTTGAAAGAGTTGATAAAATGTAATAAAAAATGGTCTGTTGACGCAGCAGGAGTGCCACCCACACAATAGTAGTCTGTAACTTTTGACCATATTCATTATTTTTCTCGCTCATTATTTCTCTATCTTTCTCTCTATGTGAGTCTGTCTTTCTTTATCTGACCGTGGACTGAGCCCCGGAGAAATATCTTTGCATGGCCTATTGATTGTGATATGTGATATTCTATCTATCTATCTATTGTCCTTTCGAGCCGAATACGGCACATAGGGCAGAACTACAATCTCAAAAGCAGAAACCTTGCATGCCAAAATGGCACATATTAGTAAACGCAAATTTGTAAAATATTTTTTCCCTGGACATATTATTTCATTTCTAAGCCCCAGCAAACAATATCACGTGTCTTTCTAGACATCTTGGCCATTGATCTGAAGCATTAGCTTCCAGACTTATCTTTACTTTCCAAACTTATATGCTTGAAGAGTTACACAGGACAAACAACTTTCCATTTTATCAAATATTTGTATTCTGGAAGTCTGTCAATAATTTTTTTTCGATGCATTTACGTTATTCTGTAGACTGGAAAAAAACGAGGCCAACTATCTTCTGTAAAATTGCTTGTGTTTTACATATTTAACGTTCCGTTTCAGTATTTACAGCTGAAAACCAAGCAAGTAATAGAATACGATGGTGTGTAAAATTTGAAACTGAAAATGACGACATTCATTTGAAACAGCGGGTCACTGTCATGTATGTTGAACTACGACCATGGTCTAAAGAAAATGTGATCGCTTCTTGATTAGAAGGGTCCTGGTTCGATCCCAAGAAGTGGTGGATTCTTTTTTTTCGGAACGACAAGGCTCCGGGGTTCACCCAGCCTCTAAAAATTGGTAACATAAATTTTTCTGGGAAGTAAAGGCGGCCTGACGTGATACCGACCACATCACCCAAAAAACTGACGTGGTCATAGAAAAATATAGTCATTAGCACCATATTCGCCAAACGCCTCAAAGCATGATGGGAACCTTTACTTTTACTTTTTATGTTAAAAAATTAAATTCTATTAAGAAAAGCGAAAAAAAGGAAGACCAGAAGAGACGCCATGAAGAAGTTTTAATGAATAAATGAAGGAAAATGATGACTTTCCGTTGGATAGACTTCAAAGGCTGACTCACGACAGGCCACAGTAAGAGGTCTCTAGTGGTGAATCTACTCGCCAGGGAACATAAAGAGAATTCAGATTAAAGAGTTTCATGGAAGTGGCAACACGGTATTGACAAGCATAGCGGCATCACAGTAGCTAGGTAAAGATGGCAACCAGGCATGAGATTTGCAATGTTACATCATTCATTTTCTTTTAGATTTCTAAAATATTTAACAAATTTCAGCCCACCCTTTGTATGAAGTTGTCGTATGGTGATGCATATTTATTAATACACTGGTCAGGAAAACCCATCTTATGTCCCTTAGAGGGTAACAGAAATATGAAGCCATTGCACATATTTGACAGTGACTAACCATTGCACATATTTGACAGTGACTAACCATTGCACATATTTGACAGTGACTAACCATTCCACATATTTGACAGTGACTAACCATTGCACATATTTGACAGTGACTAACCATTGCACATATTTGACAGTGACTAACCATTGCACATATTTGACAGTGACTAACCATTGCACATATTTGACAGTGACTAACCATTGCACATATTTGACAGTGACTAACCATTCCACATATTTGACAGTGACTAACCATTGCACATATTTGACAGTGACTAACCATTGCACATATTTGACAGTGACTAACCATTGCACATATTTGACAGTGACTAACCATTGCACATATTTGACAGTGACTAACCATTGCACATATTTGACAGTGACTAACCATTGCACATATTTGACAGTGACTAACGGCACATCTTAAGGGTGATGTGGTAAGTATTACATCAGTCCGCTGAAAACTATGATCATAAACAGAGATACTCTAAACCTACAAGTAGATATCAAAGCTGAAGTATTAGACCTGGAGACAATTCAGAGCTACAACTGCTTTGTAAATACTATAACAAGTGATTGAAAATGTACAAGTGAAATAAATGAAAGAATAGAAATGACATAAAGTAATTTTAATGCCATTAAAAATATACTAACATATACAAAAATAACACTAGGGCTAAAACTATGAAGAGAAAAATGTTATATCTTCTCAACTGTCCTGCATGGAGCAGAAATATGGGACATTAGACAAGAAAACAGAACAGAAAATTGAAGCCTTTGAAATGTGGATATATAGAAATATAGGAAGAATTTTAATAACATCAACTTTTATTGCATTGCCTAAAAAGAATGGTGCAGTTGAATGCAAAGACTTTAGAACAATAAGCCTAATGAGCCATGTTACAAAAATCTTGCTAAAAGTTATACAAGGAAGGATTCAGAATAAAATCAATACTGAATTAGATGAGCAGCAATTTGGATTTAGGAAAATTAGCGGGACAAAAGAAGCCATATTCTGCATGAGAACATTAATCGAAAAGTACACAGAAGTAAACAAACCAATATATGCCTGCTTCATAGATTACACCAAAGCTTTTGATAGAGTACACCACAAACAACTTATAGACTGCCTAAAAGAGATACATCTGGATGACATGGACATACGATTAATATGTAATCTATACTGGTAGCACACAGCAATAATAAAATATAACAAAGAGAACTCTACATCTATTGATATACAAATAGTAGTAAGACATGGATGCATCCTATCACCAAGCTTGTTCAATCTATACACTGAGCAAATCTTTAAAAACATCATAGAGATGCCAGGCCTACAAATTTATGGAAAAATAATCAATAACCTAAGATATGCTGACGATACTGTACTACTAGCAGAAAATCCAAAAGATCTACAACAATTCATCATTCAGTGCCTTCTCCGCAACGAAGGTTGGCTACCATGGATCCCATTCTACTCTGTTTCTTGCTTTGATGGTGCAGGCTGTCATAGATTGACTTGTCCATCTTTTGATGTTATCTCGTCCATGTTAGTCTTGGTCTGCCTCTGCCTCTTTTACCTTGTATTTTTCTTCCTAATATTACTTTTAGTAGGCTGTTGTGTCTTTTAACATGCCCAAAAATTTCATTTGTCTTGTCTTAATTGTATTTAGTAGTTCTCTTTTTACTTTCAATTGTTTTAAAACTTCATCGTTTGTTATCTTTTGTTTCCATCCAATTCTGCTAATTCTTCAATAAATCCACATTTCAAAGGCTTCAATTTTCTGTTCTGTTTTCTTGTCTAATGTCCATGTTTCTGCACCATACAGGAATATTGAGAAGATGTAACATTTACTACAACAATTACTAATTGAAATAAACATGACAAGCAAAAAATATGGACTAGATATGAATATAAAAAAGACTAAAACTATAATCATAAACAAAGAAAATACTCAAAACTCACAAGTGGTTATAAAAATTCAGACAGTTCAGAACTACAACTACCTTGGACATACTATAACCAGTGATGGAAAATGTACAACTGAAATAAACAAAAAAAAAGAATGGCAAAGTAATTTTAATGTCATGAAGAACACAACTACTAACATCAAAACAAATAACACCAAGGCTAAAACTAAGAATAGCAAAATGTTACAACTTCACTATAACCCTATATGGTGCAGAAATATGGACATTAGACAAGAAAATAGAACAGAGAATTGAAGTCTTTGAAATGTGGATGTATAGAAGAATAGGTAGAAGTGGATGAAAGGAAAAGAAAACAAACGATGAAGTCTTAAAAAAAATAAAAATGAAAAGAGAACTACTAAGCACAATTCAAACAAGACAAACGCGATTGTTGGGCCATGTTAAAAGACACAACAGCCTACTAAACTAATCCTGGAGGGGAAAATACAAGATAAAAGAGGCAGAGGCAGACCAAAACTAACATGGACGAGTAACATCAAAAGATGGACAAATCAGCCTATGACAACCTGCACCATCAAAGCAAGGGACAGAGCACAATGGCGCGCCATGGTAGCCAACTTTCGTTGCGGAGACGGCACTCGATGATGATGATGAGGAAGAATTTAATGGAAAGAAAAAAAAACAAACGATGAAGTCTTAAAACAACTAAAAATGAAAAAAAAAAAACTACCAAACACAATTCAAACAAGACAAATGAGATTTTTGGGGTATGTTAAAAGACACTGCAGTCTATTAAAGTAATCGTGGGAGGGAAAATGAAAGGTAAACGAGGCACAGGCAGACCAAGACTAACATGGACGAGTAACAACAAAAGAAGGACAAGTCAGTCTATGAGAACCTGCACCATAAAAGCAAGAGCCAGAGCGGAATGACGCTCCATGGTAACCAACCTTCAATGCGGGGACGGCACTCAATGAGACAGAATTGACAAATGTAACATACAATGTTAAGACGTAGACTCAATTGACAAAGACAGAATTAAGATTTCGCCCAGACTGCAACCAAGACTACCATTTTATTATTTAGTGAACTGTTCTTTGATTATGAATTTAAATATAACCAAATAAAACAAAAGAAGCAAAAAGAACAGAAAATAAAAATAAAAATAGTAAAAGATCAAGAACCAAGGAAAACCCAAGAAGAAAAAAATAACATAGGAATTCAAGAAAATCGCTAACGAAGTAAGCACGGTAGATGAAAAGAGGAGACAGTTCAAGAAAACAGTATGTGGAACTAAGCTAAGGACACAATTAGGGAAAGAGAGCACCCCGTGGACGAACAAAACAATCATAGAAGCAATTAAAGAAAAGTAGAAGAAAGTGTTTAAAAATTGGAGAGAGAATGAGAACCAAGAAGAATATGAAAAATAGGCCTTTGTTGGGGGAAAAAAAAGTTAAAATTCTGATCAAAGAAGCTAAGCAAAAGAAATGGACAGAATTCGGACAAAATGTGAGCAGGGGCTTCAAGACAACTTCATGAGATTTCTACAAAGCAGTAAACGCAACAAGAGCGAGAAAAAAAAACACGATTTTACTGAGCTCATAACTGACAAAGACTGATAGCCAATATAAATTAACCAACATATGACAAAAAAATGTAAGTGATATTTTGAAGACCGATTAAACATGACAACAACCACCAATAAAACAACAAAAACCACACAAGAACATTGAACCCAACACCATGGAAGAGGAAATCGAAGAAGTAATCAAATGTGCAGAACGAAATAAAGTACCGGGGATAGATAACATACCAGTAGAAATAATAGCAGCAACAGGAGAAATAGTAGCCACATGGCTGCACAGATTATTCAATGCAGCATGATTCCAACAAAAAGTCCCAGAAGACTGACAACAGGCAGTCATCGTACCAATGTGGAAAACAGTAAAGGTAGCAAGAGAGACTGCAATCAATATAGAGGTATATCGCTCCTCAAATATGTCCGAAAGTTATACGCCAAAATTGTGAAAAAGCTGAGACCAATAATAGAACTACAGTTAAGCGATTCTCTGATGGGGTTTAGAAAAAAAAACAGAGGATGTACTGGCGCTCTATCTACCTTAAAAAACTGCAGTCAGAAATGCAGTAGGTTACACAGACATCGAAATTAGATCATGTGTAAGACAGGGTGGATAGAGGAGGTTAATGAGCTTCCATTTGCAAATTATCAGGCACTAATACATGGAAAAATATAAGACGTACAAGAACATTTATAAAGACTGAACAGCCCAGACACACACAAAATCAAGAAAATTACCATCAACAAAACAGAAGTCATGAATACCGCAAAAGTGAAACAGACCATCAGCATAACTATATACGTCAGGCAACAAAAATTAGTAGAGGAATTTAAATACCTAGGAAATGTAGTGACAAATGACAAATCATAAACAACAGAATTAGACTCATGATGCAGCAAGGTTTGTCAAATCATTGGAGCTATCACCACTATTGTCCAATAAGGAAATAACTCTAGAGGCGAAACGAGCAATCTACAATACAATCTTCAACCTAGCGTTGTGCTACCAATGCCAGACCTGGACCCTAGATGCAAGAACAATAAGGAAAATAACTTCTACTGATATGAAATGTTTTCGACGAATGACAGGAGTCATGACTAGGCTTGAGAGACAAGATCAGAAATGAAGAACTGAAAAAAAGCTAGGAATAGCCCTCGCCACATAATATATAAAGAAACAACAACAAAAAACAACAGATAAAATGGTTTGGCGACGTGACAAGGTAGAGTGATCAAAACACAACACAACGAGCCTTCAATAAACATTGTGGGAACACTAGACACAAGGCCGATCACGAAAAAGATGGATTGACGGAATTTTAGGAACACTAGGAAACGTAACAGCAGCAGAGGCGAACAGAAGAGCAAAAGACAGCAAATTATATCTCCTCTCGATGCTGAAAGACAAATGAGGAAGGAAAAAAGAAGAAAATTGAACTACTCGGGTAATTAGCTCCTGATGACAAAGGATGTTCATCGTCCCACAAGAATATACAAAAATATGACAAAGGATGATCATATATCAAACGTTGATGTTCTTGAATGGGATAATGTTCCTAATCATTTCCGCTTGCTTAAACCAACGTTACTTACGATGGGTGGGTCATGCGAGACACATCAAAGATGGTAGAACCGCGATAAAATGATGTTTGGTGAAGTTGATGGGGTGTCCAGACGGGGGTTGCGTCGCACTTAGCTTTAAACATATATCTCTATGTGATATGAGACACTGTTTATGTATGAAACAATGTATGCGAAATTGTTTATGTATGAGGAGACAATGTTTATGAGACAAGGTTTAAGAGACAATGTTTATGCGACAATGTTTATGAAACAAATGTTTATGTATGAGAAAATGTTTATGAAACAAATGTTTATGTATGAGAAAATGTTTATGAGATACTGTCGCATTGACGAAAAGTCAAAATGGAGGCACAAAGAGAAGTGAAGAATAAAGAACCTTATAAAAGAGCAGACAACATAATCACAAGAGGACATATATAGTTTTTCCTTACAATCTTTGCAGACGTGTTTGCGTTTCCAAAGTCAGTCTTCTTGGTTCAACAGACACTTCCGTCATATGACAATCTGAAGTGGTCTTTTAATTCAAAATCTTTTGAGACATTGAGGCCTGTTACTATAACTAATATTGACAAACTATGGGACTGTTGTAGGGAACCGCCATAGCTCAGTGGTTAGTGAACTGGACTACAAAGGACAAGAGGTAGGGTAAGATCCAAACCGATGACTTCCGGGTTCACTCAGCCTTTAATGGGTACCGGATTTTTTTTTCTTCGAAAGTAAAGCGGCACGGGCATAATATCAACCACATTACCCCAAAAATCTTGTACCGAAGGTATGTAAAATTGATGGTCACAAAATCCATATTCCCTATAAGCCACTTGGCGTGACGGGGCACTTTACTTTTTATTTTTTATGGGACTGTTGTAACAAGCTATTATATCAACATTAAGACAAATGTTTCCCGTCCTTATTATTCATCGTTATTACTCATACTGCTTGTATTATGTTGTAATTTGTTTCATTCTGATACAGTTCAAACAAAATTGGTTTATTTTCCTCCAAGTCATATCGGTGCCTGTATATTAACTTTTGTTATGGTGAATGCAGTACTCGGTAGGAAAGTAAGGCGATAAGAAGATACTTAATTTGCCGTACCTTGGCCATACCCCACGTCTTTGCAGTACTCATAGTTCAGAGGAGTGGAGTTCACAGTCCGACATTTTGTTATCATATGTTATCAGTCGCTGACCCGTCCCACCGCACGCCATGATAAGAGGATTAGTTTCAGGGGAAGTTCTCCCCAGGAGTATATAAGACAGTCACGCAGAGTACAAACCAGTTTAGCAGCCGCCACCATGAGGAGCATAACAATGTGCCAGATTGAAGTTAAGAAAGCACGATGGTGGATGGACTGTAGATTTGAAAAGAAGAGTTGATAAAAATCAGTTTAATTATTACTTGCCAATTATAGTGTGAGCCTTTCAGTTCAAAACAACAGGAGGTCGACGCCTGGGTGTCATGACCAAGACGGGTCCACCTTCCTTACAGTGTCAAGACTAAAGGGCTTCCTTGACGGGACTCCTTCTGATGATCAGATTTCCTCCTACTGAGAAGCTCTGTATAGAGAGTTTCCTGTTACTATGTGCTTTAGTATAGCAAAGAAATACCCAATAAAATATGTCATCTAGCAATGGTGTGACTGATAATATGTGTCATTTAGAAATAGTATGATCTGCTAAGTCGCGTCATGTAGCAATCTATCAAATCTTATCTCTGATAACTAACATATATCACGTGAAAATAATGGCTATAAGGTGTATCAGTAATAAAAAAAACCCTGATAGATGTTTCATCCAGAATGATTTAATTTTTCATTAATGTTACCTAGTAATAATGTGTGTGGTCTCTATCCAATAATTGTATGAAATGATATAACATGTCTTCAAGTTATTTTACAACCTGATGTGTTGCGTGTCCTAGTGATGTTTCATCCTGATGTGTTGCGTCTCCTAGTGACGTTTCATCCTGATGTGTTGCATGTCCTAGTGATGTTTCATCCTGATGTGTTGTGTCTCAAAGTTATTTTACAACTCGTGTGTTGTGTCTCCTAGTTAAATCATTCTACAATTTGAGATGAAGTATCATAGATTTGAATAAATTGAACGATGTGCGACGTTCAATGTTATGTTGCTGGCTTTTCTTTATTTATAAAATGTGTTACTTGACATATACATGCACATAAAAAAGAGAGAAGGAGAGAGAGAGAGAGAGAGAGTGAAGACTAAGAGACAAAGACAGACGTTTCATACTGTTTATAACTTTAATACTGATATATACAGACATCGTATCACAATGTTATATTTGACAAAGCATAATTTCAAATTGTAGTTTAACAAATAGCAGTCATGCACAAAGAAAACTAGTGTTACCACCCATACCCATATAACCCAAATATTCATTGTTAATATTTTGGCCACATATTTTCTTGCGAGGTTATCCGTTGTATTGCCAGTTTGAAGTTATTTGCATCCAGAATGGCATTTCCATCACAAGCTTTTATAGGTTAGAACTTTTGAAAAGACTGGCCGGAAAATGTCCGGATATTTGGCAGGAAAGTAAAGAGCCTAATTCCATATATGAGAAATATTCTTGGTTGGCAGGAATGGTAATATGGCGTATTGAATCATGGGAGATATTAGGTAAATATGTGGGGCAGAGATTTTATTTAGTGGGAGCTTTCAAAAAGAAAATGACTTGGTTGTGTCAGATAATATAATGTGTTGTCTACAGATGTAGACACGATAGGCAGGCATTTCTTTTTAAGAGTAGATACATTATCATACATTAATCTGAAGTCTGTTGAAATGGATTTGTAGAATAGAAAATTATTAATAATTTCTATACAACACAGTGGGGACTTTGGAGCCGCGATAGCTCAGAAGTTATTGAAATGGACTACAAAGGACAAGATGTCGGGTTCGATCCTGATCAACGGCTTCCGGGTTCACACAGCCTTAAAATGGGTACCGATTTTTTTCTGGAAAGTAAAACGTCACGGGCGTAATACCGACCACATTACCTTAAAAATCATGTGCCGAAGGTCTGTAACAATTATGGTCACTAACACCATATTCCCTTAACGCCAACTCGGCGTCACGAGGCTCTTTACTTTTTTTCTCACTTTTACAGTGGGGACTTGATGGTCCAGAATATCTACAACTAGACTGTATGTCCCGAACATCTACAACTAGACTGTATGTCCCGAACATCTACAACTAGACTGTATGTCCCGAACATCTACAACTAGACTGTATGTCCCGAACATCTACAACTAGACTGTATGTCCCGAACATCTACAACTAGACTGTATGTCCCGAACATCTACAACTAGACTGTATGTCCCGAACATCTACAACTAGACTGTATGTCCAGAACATCTACTACTAGACTGTATGTCGCGAACATCTACTACTAGACTGTATGTCGCGAAAATCTACTACTAGACTGTATGTCCAGAACATCTACTACTAGACTGTATGTCGCGAACATCTACAACTAGACTGCATGTCGCGAACATCTACTACTAGACTGTATGTCGCAAACATCTACTACTAGACTGTATGTCCAGAACATCTACTACTAGACTGTATGTCGCGAACATCTACTACTAGACTGTATGTCGCGAACATCTACTACTAGACTGTATGTCCAGAACATCTACTACTAGACTGTATGTCGCGAACATCTACTACTAGACTGTATGTCGCGAACATCTACTACTAGACTGTATGTCCCGAACATCTACTACTAGACTGTATGTCCAGAACATCTACTACTAGACTGTATGTCCAGAACATCTACTAATAGACTGTATGTCCAGAACATCTACTACTAGACTGTATGTCGCGAACATCTACTACTAGACTGTATGTCCAGAACATCTACTACTAGACTGTATGTCGCGAACATCTACTACTAGACTGTGTGTCCAGAACATCTACTACTAGACTGTATGTCCAGAACATCTACTACTAGACTGTATGTCGCGAACATCTACTACTAGACTGTATGTCGCGAACATCTACTACTAGACTGTATGTCCAGAACATCTACTACTAGACTGTATGTCGCGAACATCTACTACTAGACTGTATGTCTAGAACATCTACTACTAGACTGTATGTCGCAAACATCTACTATTAGACTGTATGTCCCGAACATTTGCTCATCATCATCAAGTACCGGGCCTGCTGGCGTAGGTGATCATGTCTCTCCACAACTTTCGATTTCGACAGTTATTTATAATTTCTGTTGTTGACCCTCTGCCAAGTAATTCTCTTAAGCTGTCTGGTGTCTTTTGTCTTTGCTTACCTCTATCTCTTCGTCCCTCAATTTTCCCAGTTGTTACAATATATTCCCGCTGTTCTCTTCTCATTTTATGGCCAAAAATGATGACTGTTTCTTCCTAAAATTGGAAATTAGCTGTCTTTTGCTTTGGCCTCTTTCAGAACGTTTTCATTACTCATCTTAGCTGTCCACGCTATTCTCAACATTCTTGGGAGGGTACCCCGAAGTAAAACAACCCCACTGCCTTGTGGGTTAGACTTTTTAGTCAAAGGCTAGCGGAGCCAAACGTAAACAAACAGACGGAAGGCAACAGAAAACCACCGTCGTAACTTCTTTGTACAATCATGAATCGCCACAGCATGAACTACTAGACTGTATATCTTCAACATTTACTACTAGACTGTATATCTTCAACATTTACTACTAGACTGTATATCTTCAACGTTTACTGCTAGACTGTATATCTTCAACGTTTACTGCTAGACTGTATATCTTCAACGTTTACTGCTAGACTGTATATCTTCAACGTTTACTGCTAGACTGTAATTCTTCAACGTTTACTGCTAGACTGTATATCTTCAACATTTACTACTAGACTGTATATCCCCATCATGTACTACTAGACTGTATATCTTCAACGTTTACTGCTAGACTGTATATCTTCAACGTTTACTGCTAGACTGTATATCTTCAACGTTTACTGCTAGACTGTATATCTTCAACATTTACTACTAGACTGTATATCCCCATCATGTACTACTAGACTGTATATCTTCAACATTTACTGCTAGACTGTATATCTTCAACGTTTACTGCTAGACTGTATATCTTCAACGTTTACTACTAGACTGTATATCTTCAACGTTTACTACTAGACTGTATATCTTCAACGTTTACTACTAGACTGTATATCTTCAACGTTTACTACTAGACTGTATATCTTCAACGTTTACTACTAGACTGTATATCTTCAACGTTTACTGCTAGACTGTATATCTTCAACATTTACTACTAGACTGTATATCTTCAACATTTACTACTAGACTGTATATCTTCAACGTTTACTACTAGACTGTATATCTTCAACGTTTACTGCTAGACTGTATATCTTCAACGTTTACTACTAGACTGCATATCTTCAACGTTTACTACTAGACTGTATATCCCCATCATGTACTACTAGACTGTATATCTTCAACGTTTACTACTAGACTGTATATCTTCAACGTTTACTATTAGACTGTATATCTTCAACGTTTACTGCTAGACTGTATATCTTCAACATTTACTACTAGACTGTATATCTTCAACGTTTACTGCTAGACTGTATATCTTCAACGTTTACTACTAGACTGTATATCTTCAACGTTTACTACTAGACTGTATATCTTCAACGTTGACTGCTAGACTGTATATCTTCAACGTTTACTACTAGACTGTATATCTTCAACGTTCACTGTTAGACTGTATATCTTCAACGTTTACTGTTAGACTGTATATCTTCAACGTTTACTGTTAGACTGTATATCTTCAACGTTTACTACTAGACTGTATATCTTCAACGTTTACTACTAGACTGTATATCTTCAACGTTTACTACTAGACTGTATATCTTCAACGTTTACTACTAGACTGTATATCTTCAACGTTTACTACTAGACTGTATATCTTCAACGTTGACTGCTAGACTGTATATCTTCAACGTTGACTGCTAGACTGTATATCTTCAACGTTTACTGCTAGACTGTATATCTTCAACGTTTACTACTAGACTGTATATCTTCAACGTTTACTACTAGACTGTATATCTTCAACGTTTACTACTAGACTGTATATCTTCAACGTTGACTGCTAGACTGTATATCTTCAACGTTTACTACTAGACTGTATATCTTCAACGTTTACTACTAGACTGTATGTCCCCATCATGTACTACTAGACTGTATATCTTCAACGTTTACTACTAGACTGTATATCTTCAACGTTGACTGCTAGACTGTATATCTTCAACGTTTACTGCTAGACTGTATATCTTCAACGTTGACTGCTAGACTGTATATCTTCGACGTTTACTACTAGACTGTATATCTTCGACGTTTACTACTAGACTGTATATCTTCAACGCTTACTGCTAGACTGTATATCTTCAACGCTTACTGCTAGACTGTATATCTTCAACGTTTACTGCTAGACTGTATGTCCCCACCATGTACTACTAGACTGTATATCTTCAACGTTTACTACTAGACTGTATATCCCCATCATGTACTACTAGACTGTATATCTTCAACGTTTACTACTAGACTGTATATCTTCAACGTTTACTACTAGACTGTATATCTTCAACGTTTACTACTAGACTGTATATCTTCAACGCTTACTGCTAGACTGTATATCTTCAACGTTTACTGCTAGACTGTATATCTTCAACGTTTACTATTAGACTGTATATCTTCAACGTTTACTACTAGACTATATCTTCAACGTTTACTGCTAGACTGTATATCTTCAACGTTTACTACTAGACTGTATATCTTCAACGTTGACTGCTAGACTGTATATCTTCAACGTTTACTATTAGACTGTATATCTTCAACGTTTACTGCTAGACTGTATATCTTCAACATTTACTACTAGACTGTATATCTTCAACGTTTACTGCTAGACTGTATATCTTCAACGTTTACTACTAGACTGTATATCTTCAACGTTTACTACTAGACTGTATATCTTCAACGTTGACTGCTAGACTGTATATCTTCAACGTTTACTACTAGACTGTATATCTTCAACGTTCACTGTTAGACTGTATATCTTCAACGTTTACTGTTAGACTGTATATCTTCAACGTTTACTGTTAGACTGTATATCTTCAACGTTTACTACTAGACTGTATATCTTCAACGTTTACTACTAGACTGTATATCTTCAACGTTTACTACTAGACTGTATATCTTCAACGTTTACTACTAGACTGTATATCTTCAACGTTTACTACTAGACTGTATATCTTCAACGTTGACTGCTAGACTGTATATCTTCAACGTTGACTGCTAGACTGTATATCTTCAACGTTTACTACTAGACTGTATATCTTCAACGTTTACTACTAGACTGTATATCTTCAACGTTTACTACTAGACTGTATATCTTCAACGTTGACTGCTAGACTGTATATCTTCAACGTTTACTGCTAGACTGTATATCTTCAACGTTGACTGCTAGACTGTATATCTTCAACGTTTACTACTAGACTG
Organism: Megaustenia siamemsis; assembly: GCA_032433765.1. Taxonomy (NCBI): domain Eukaryota; kingdom Metazoa; phylum Mollusca; class Gastropoda; order Stylommatophora; family Ariophantidae; genus Megaustenia; species Megaustenia siamemsis. Next base: position 148,351,952 of record JAVIAB010000051.1, on the reverse strand, counting down.
TATATCTTCAACGTTGACTGCTAGACTGTATATCTTCAACGTTTACTACTAGACTGTATATCTTCAACGTTTACTACTAGACTGTATATCTTCAACGTTGACTGCTAGACTGTATATCGGAAATCAAACCAACCAGTTCGGACTGTTAAATCAAATAACCACTAAGGAAAGACAAAGATTTAATGACATAGATGTCGTCGACGTGGATACATATTGCTGCAGCAAATGATCTTCTTTATTACCACCACCACCATAAGCGTTATGGTGGCAGATTACCAGACAGATCGCACAAATTAGATAGAAGAAAAGAGAGAATTCAAGCGAGACATTAATTCTGATGTCGTGCAGGCAGACTTGAGGATAACATTAATTGTTGATGGAGGCGACATTTGAGGCAAACAGATAAAACGATTAGTAGCTTTTAGCAGATGAAGAAATAGGAAGATGCAAATGGTTCTTATCTTAAGGTATGATTTTTGGCATCTTGACAGACAATTGATTGCAATAAATCATGATAAGTCAGAAGTTTGGTCAAAATATTGGTTTCTTATACTGGATGCTGCTTTGTTGAACAAATTCTCTCGTGGCTGAATTTGCCAGGATTGGATAGACAGATCCATCCACAGAACGAACAAGATGCATTCGTGGTGCCTGGCTTCGTCTCCTTTCTCCTGCGACTTTTGTCTTCTGAATTTGATAACATCACTGCATCGAAAGTAGCTGTGACATTTTTTATTTTTGTTCTCCATGTGTCCGGTTAGCGCAATCGATAGGCGGTTGGCTTACCACGGCAACAGCCGGGGTTCGTACCCTGGCGAGGACACCTGGGTTTTACTAATTCCCTAAAAATTAGTAGGAGCCGCGATAGCTCAGTGGTTAGTGAACTGGACTACTACGGACAAGGGGTAGGGTTCGATCCCAACCGACGGCTCCGGGTTCACCCAGCCTTAAATGGGTACCGGATTTTTTCTGGGAAAGTAAAAGCAGCACGGGCGTAATATCGACCACATTACCCCAAAAATCATGTGCTGAAGGTCTGTAAAATATAGGGTCACTAACACCATATTTCCCTATACGCCACTTGGCGTGACGGGGGGTACTTTACTTACTTTATGTGCTACAATCTGCAGCCACATCTTCCCAGTTTCTTTCACTGATAGAGAATTCACCCAGTGAAGCCCTGTAAACATCCGTATATCTCAGCACTGGTCTGCCTTTGACCTCTTTCCGTCCTTAAGTTCACAATATAATATTTGTTAAGGAATACGAATGTTTGACATTCTTCTTACATGACCCAGCCTCCGTAGTCTACGACTCCTAAGTGTTGACATGATGGGTGGGTGTTTGGCTCGTTGTAAGGCATTAGAGCAATGGTTCTTTTATGTCGCTGGTTATTCAAAACCCTAGCTCACCGACGATGATATATTGAATATTGTGAAGATGATCAAAATGAACTGGTTTGGACACGTATCTAGATCGTCTGGCCTAGCTAAGATTATTCTGTAAACGAGTGTGAAAGGATGAGAAGGAGAGGTGGGCAGTGGAAGAGTGATGGAAAGATAATATCAAGGGATGATCAGGTCTTGGCATTGCAGAGTCCCAATATATGACTGAAGAAAGAGAGAAATGAAGAAGGTTGATGATATCAGTGTGCCCCAACAACCCCGACGGTTATGGGTTACAGAAGACGAAGAAGAAGCTCACCGTCGAAGACTAGAACTCCGACGTGTTCATTGTCGACTGTTGACAGTCGCAGGACTGTGAGCTCACTTGTGAGCTGCGCTTACTGATACCCAGTATGCAGTTGTTGGGCGCATTCATAACGATGTGTCTGCCTATAATTCTGAACACCGGCGCAACTGAGGCCAAGTCAAGTACTTAACGCTGCTATAAAATCTAGAGTGATTTGGGCAGAACAGTAGCTTTAAAAAAAAAAAAAAAAAAAAAAAAAAAAAAAAAGAAACAGAGAGCAGACAGTCTTAGACAACACGTTCATGACTTCCTGTCACGTGGCATAAACAAAAAAATCCCCACAGCCTGCAGGAAACTGCAATCTTTTATTATTATTACCTGCCAGTGGAGGGAAATCAACATATGTCAAGGAGGATTATTAACACATATTTTAGGTGGATTATCAGCACATGCCAGAGAAGGATTATTAAAAAATACATATGGGGGATTATCATTACATACTTGACGAGGATTATCAATAATTACTTGAAGGGGATAACCACCTGTTGCATTCATGACTATCACTATCTACTTTAGTAGTAGTAAAAGCACCTACATAAGGAGGATTATCACCCCCTACTTGACAATAATTATTAAAACCTACTTGAGAAGGATTATCACCCCCTACTTGACAATAATTATTAAAACCTACTTGAGAAGGATTATCACCACCTACTAAAGGAGGATTATCAACACCTACTTGATGAGGATTATCAACACCTACTTGATGAGGATTATCAACACCTACTTGATGAGGATTATCAACACCTACTTGATGAGGATTATCAACACCTACTTGATGAGGATTATCAACACCTACATAAATACAACAATAAAAATGTTCAACACAGATGTTAACTCGGTCCTATTATATGGCTGTGAAACATGGAGAACAACAAAATTGACAATCACGAAGATGCAGACTTTCATTAATGGATGCTTACGCAGAATAAAAGAATGGAAATGACAGGACAAAATCACTAACATAGAATTATGGAAATGTACCAGTCAAATACCAATGGATAAAGAGATACAACGAAGACGATGGCGATGGATAGGACACTTGCTACGGAAGCCAACTGAGAGTATTACACAACCGTCTTTTTTTGGAATCCCCAGCTGAACAGACAAAGAGGAAGACCAAGGAATTCTTGGAGAAAACAGATAGAAGCAGAGATGAAGATAATGAGAAAGACATGGCATGATCATAAAAGAATGGCAAAAAAACAGAACGGCTTGGTAAGTGTTTGTTGAAGACCTGTGCTCCACTTGGAGCTAAAAAGGTAGAAGAAGAAGAAGAATTGAGGAGAGATATCACCACCTACTGAAGAAGGACTATAAACACCTACTTGAGGAGGATTATCACCACCTGCTTGAGAAAGATTATCAACACCTACTTGAGGAGGATTATCACTACTTACTTGAGGAGGATTATCACCACCTGCTTGAGAAGGATTATCAACGCCTACTTGAGGAGGATTATCACCACCTGCTTGAGAAGGATTATCACCACCTACTTGAGGAGGATTATCACCACTTACTTGAAGAGGATTATCACCACCTGCTTTAGAAGGATTATCAGCACGTACTTGAAGAATGAAGCAGTGATCTCTGCAATATGTGCCTTTTTGATTCGCAAGGTTTCTGTTTTTGAGATTGTAGTTCTGCCCTATGTGCAGTCATAGGCTCAAAAGGACAATAGATAGATAGGCTTGAAGAGTATTATAACCACCTACTTGAGAAGGATTATCTCCATCTACTTGAGAAGGATTATCACCACCTACTTGAGAAGAATTATAAATACCTACTTGAGGAGGATTATCACCACCTACATGAGAAGGATTATCAATACCTACTTGAGAAGGATTATCACCACGTACTTGAGGAGGATTATCACCACCTACTTGAGGAGGATTATCACCACCTACTTGAGGAGGATTATCACCACCTACTTGAGAAGGATTATCACCACCTACTTGAGAAGGATTATCACCACCTACTTAAGAAGGATTATCAGCACCTACTTGAGAAGGATTATCACCACCTACTTGAGAAGGATTATCACCACCTACTTGAGAAGGATTTTCACCACCTACTTGAGAAGGATTATCACCACCTACTTGAGAAGGATTATCAGCACCTATTTGAGGAGGATTATCCCCAACTACTTGAGGAAGTTTATCATCACATTTTTGCCGAGGATTATCAACACTTAACGAGGAAGTATATAATTACATTCATGAGGATGAATATCAGAACATATATAAAGTGGAATATTAACACGTTATTATCACCGTCAAGTACCATGTCTATTGACGTATGTATGTCTCTCTATAACATTCAATCTCGACAGTTATCTATCATTTCTGTTGTTGATCTACTACTCAGCCATTCTTTTAAGCTGTCTGGTATCTTTTCTCTTTGCTTCCCTCTATCACTTCGTCCCTCAGCCTTCCCAGTTGTCACGATACATTCCGGCTGTTCCCTTCTCATTGCACGGCCCCCCCCCCCCCCCCCAAAAAAAAAATGATGACTGTTTCTTCATAATTTTGGGAATTAGCTCTCTTTTTGCTTTTTCTACTTTCACAATGTTTTCATTATTCTTCTTAGCAGTACAGGATATTCTCAACATTCTTCTGTAAAATCACATTTCTACAGCCTCCAGTGATTTTCCTGTCTATTGTCCTATTGTTCATAATTCACATCAATATGTTAAAACTGGTTCTACGTAACATTTAAGAACTCTTGTTCTTGTTTCTATTGGCAAAAATGGATTGCACAGAATCTTCCTCATTTTTTTGGAAAACTTCTTTTGCCTGAGACATGTTGCATCTCACCTCTGTTGTACATCTTCCGTCTGAGGTTAACATTGTTCCTAGATATTTAAATTCGTTTACCTGTTTTAATATTGTTCCACCTGTCTTTTTTGTGCATTGCGGTGATGTATTTTTCTTTGTTGCTGCCATTACGTTTGTCTTTTTCCTATTAAAGCTGAGTCCTTTATATTTGCTTTCCATCACTGTAATGTCTAACATTTCCTGTAACTAAGCACATACATAGGGAGCCGCGATAGCTCAGTGGTTAGTGAACTGGACTACAAAGGACAAGGGATAGGGTTCGATCCCAACCAACGGCTTCCGGGTTCACCCAGCCGGTACCGGATTTTTTTCTGGGAAAGTGAAGCGGCACGGGCGTAATACCGACCACATTACCCCAAAAATCATGTACCGAAGGTCTGTAAAATTTATGGTCACTAACATCATATTCCCTATACGCCACTTGGCGTGACGGGGGTACTTTACTTTTTTTTAACTAAGCACATACATGACGATTGATTCTTCATCAACCTTTCAGCTCCATGTGGAGCATAGGTCTTCAACAAACACTTTCAGCTCCCTGTGGAACATAGGTCTTCAACAAACACTTTCAGCTCCCTGTGGAGCATAGGTCTTCAACAAACACTTTCAGCTCCCTGTGGAGCATAGGTCTTCAACAAACACTTTCAGCTTCCTGTGGAGCATAGGTCTTCAACAAACACTTTCAGCTCCCTGTGGAACATAGGTCTTCAGCAAACACTTTCAGCTCCCTCTGGAGCATAGGTCTTCAACAAACACTTTCAGCTCCCTGTGGAGCATAGGTCTTCAACAAAGACTTTCAGCTTCCTGTGGAGCATAGGTCTTTAACAAACACTTTCAGCTCCCTGTGGAGCATAGGTCTTCAAAAACAATTTCAGCTCCCTGTGGAGCATAGGTCTTCAACAAACACTTTCAGCTCCCTGTGGAGCATAGCTCTTCAACAAACATTTTCCAAGAGCCGTTCTATTTCTTGCCATTCTTTTAAGATCGCTGTGTCCATGTCTTCCCCATCATCTTCATCTCTGCTTCTATCTGTCTTCTCCAAGAATTCCTTGGTCTCCCTCTTTGTCTTTTTCCCTGTGGATTCCAAAGAAGGACCTGTTGTGTATTACTGTCTGTTGGCTTCCGCAATGTGTGTCCCATCCAGCGCCATCGTCTTCGCTGTATCTCTTTATCCACTGGTATTTGACTGGTACATTTCCATAATTTTATGTTAGTGATTTTGTCCCGTCATTTCCGTCCCTTTATTCTGCCTAAGCATCCATTGATTACACACACTATATCTTTTGGTGAAGGACCCTCAACACCAGCGTATGTCAATTAAATCAAATGAGATGCTGAGTCAACTTTAGCAATACAAGTTGCTTCCTTCTCTTCCATTGGTCACACACCGTCCGGTAGAAAAAAAACAAATATCAGCTCTGTGTCGTTTTGTAGAGCAGCAAAAAAAATTATATACTTCATTTGTTCAGTACCACCCTCTATGGAATCCCCGTGTTTGGACCAAATATTCATCCCCCCCCCTCTCTCTCTACATTTGTGCTGCCAGGTTGTCCTTGACGACTCTAACTATCGTTTCTTACTGAAGTCCGCTGTATGGCAGTTCTTAAGAATGTTTCGGATCTCTTCTGAGCTCGTGGCCTATACATTTCTGTCGTCTGCTTGTCATCACTTTATTTTTATTTTTACTTTCTTGGCAAATTCAAATATGGACGCATGCAGCAGTGGCAGAAGTTTCTCTCTCTGTCTGTCTGTCTCTCTCTCTCTCTCTCTCTCTCTCTCTCTCTCTCTGCGATCAAGTCTCAATCACAGTAGGGTTCCAGACTCTCTCATGAAGTTAGCTGTCTGTTTAAGCGATTCGATTGCCCCATATAGTTTCTCTTCCAGGAAGGTGGGTGTGGACCACATTGCTCTTCTCAGGTCTGTGTACTGGGGGGCAATCCTGTAGAACATGTTTTGTTGTCATGTTGTCCAGTGTACAGTGACATTGGCTGGTTGTACCTATTTTGAATTTGGTGAACATGTGTTTTCTCATTCTATTGTGGCCAGTGCGTAGGCGAAGTATGATGACTTGATCCCTCCTTGATAGTTGCAGGTATCCGTCCCTCTCGACTGAAGTCTCGGGTGTGAGTGACACTCTGAAAGGATCTTATCCAGAAGAAAAAAACTCACACCCCCCGCAGCTTTATTGGTTGGATTTGTGCAACTAAAGCGTGGACAAAATATGTAATCTAAACACAAGTTATTGCGGGAAAGTGACACGTTCTGCTCAAAGGTGCAGATAACGCAAGGCAACTGTAAGCTGCAGTGTAGCGAAGTGTGTGCAGAAACGTGTGAAGGATAAGGAAGAAGAATTATCAAAGCGAAAATAAGAAAATTGGGAACGTGGGAGCGCCACAACTGTTATGTATTGCCAAAGAATGCGCTAAAATATTAAAATATTCTCCAGGGACGGGTCAGGGGAGCGGTAATGCCAAATTAAATTACTCATTTTCATGGACAATGACAAAATAAATTATGTCTAATTTTATGTTTTTGAGAAGTTTGGGGTGTTGGTAAGAAAAGAACGTATACTCTAATTTCTCGTATTTTTGGTGTTGGTAAGAAAACAACGTATACAGTAATTTCTCGTATTTTTGGTGTTGGTAAGAAAACAACGTATACTCTAATTTCTCGTATTTTTGGTGTTGGTAAGAAAACAACGTATACTCTAATTTCTCGTATTTTTGGTGTTGGTAAGAAAACAACGTATACAGTAATTTCTCGTATTTTTGGTGTTGGTAAGAAAACAACGTATACTCTAATTTCTCGTATTTTTGGTGTTGGTAAGAAAACAACGTATACTCTAATTTCTCGTATTGTTGCCCTGCGATCTTGTACGGTTATGTTCGCCATTTGAATTGTAGCAGAAAGTGTGAGGCAACAAGGAAGTGTGTGGCAACAACGAAGAGTAAGGCAACAAGGAAGTGTGAATCAACAAAGAAGTATGAAGCAACAAGGAAGTGTGAGACAACAAAGAAGTATAAAGCAACAAGGAAGTGTGAGACAACAAGTAAGAGTGAGGGAACAAAGAAGTATAAAGCAACAAGGAAGTGTGAGGCAACAAGTAAGAGTGAGGCAACAAGGAAGTGTGAGACAACAAAGAAGTATAAAGCAACAAGGAAGTGTGAGGCAACAAGTAAGAGTGAGGGAACAAAGAAAAGTGAGGCAACAATGGAGTGTGAGGCAACACAAAAGTGTGAGATAACAAGGGAGCGTGAGGCAACAAGGAAGTGTGAGGCAACAAGGAAGAGTGAGGCAACAAGGAAGAGTGATGCAACAAGGAAGAGTGAGGCAACAATGAAGAGTGAGGCAACAAGGAAATGTGAGGCAACAAGGAAGTGTGAGGCAACAAAGAAGTATGAGGTAACAAGGAAGCGTGAGACAACAAAGAAGTATGAGGCAACAAGGAAATGTGAGGCAGCAAGAAAGAGTGAGGCAACAAGGAAGAGTGAGGCAACAAGGGAGTGTGAGACAATAAAGAAGTGTAAGGCAACATGGAAGAGTTGGGCAAGAAGGAAGTGTGAGGCAACAAGGGAGTGTGAAGCAACAAAGAAGTGTGAGACAACAAATAAGTGTGAGGCATCATGAAGAGTGAGGAACAAGATAGTGTGAGGCAACAAGTGAGCGTGAGACAACAAGGAAGTGTGAGGCAACAAAGAAGTGTGAGGCAACAAAGAAGTGTGAGGCAACAACGGAGTTTGAGACAACAAGGAAGTGTGAGGCAACAAGGAAGTGTGAGGCAACAAAGAAGTGTGAGGCAACAAAAAAAGTGTTATGTTAGAAGGAAGTGTGTGGCAACATGGAAGTGTGAGGCAAAATGGAAGTGTTAGGCAACATGGAAGTGTGAGGCAACAAAGAAGAGTTGGCAACAAAGATTGTGTACCAAAAGGAAGTGTGAGGCAACATGGAAGTCTGTGGCAACAAGGAAGTGTGAAGGAACAAGGTAGTGTGCGGTAACAAAGAAGTGTGAAGCAACAAGTAAGTGTGAGGCAACAAGGGAATGCGAAGGAACAAGGTAGTTTGTGGCAACAAGGGAGTGTGAGGCAACAAGGAAGTGTGAGGTAACATGAAAGTGTAAGGAGACAAAGAAGTGTGAGGCACCAAGTAAGTGTGAGGCAACAAGAGAGTGTGAGGCAACAAGGAAGTGTGAGGTAACAAAGAAGTGTGAGACAACAAATAAGTGTGAGGTAACAAAGAAGCGTGAGACAACAAATAAGGGTGAGGCAACATGAAAGCGTGAGGCAACAAAGAAGTGTGAGGCAATAAGCAAGTGTGAGGCAACAAGGAAGTATGAGGTAACAAAGAAGTGTGAGACAACAAATAAGTGTGAGGCAACAAGGAAGTGTGAGGTAACATAGAAGCGTGAGACAATAAATAAGTGTGAGGCAACATGAACGTGTGATGCAACGAAGAAGTGTGAGACAACAAGGAAGTATGAGGTAACAAAGAAGTGTGAGGCAACAAGGAAGTGTGAGGTAACATAGAAGCGTGAGACAATAAATAAGTGTGAGGCAACATGAACGTGTGATGCAACGAAGAAGTGTGAGACAACAAGGAAGTATGAGGTAACAAAGAAGTGTGAGGCAACAAGGAAGTATGAGGTAACAAAGAAGTGTGAGACAACAAATAAGTGTGAGGCAACAAGGAAGTGTGAGGTAACATAGAAGCGTGAGACAATAAATAAGTGTGAGGCAACATGAACGTGTGATGCAACGAAGAAGTGTGAGGCAACAAGAGAGTGAGCTGGGGGGGGGGGGGTGTATGGTCTCGAATTTATGGTTACTAATACTTCTGATTATTATACAATTTTTTTTCGATGGAAGTCAAATTTAAGATATAAGTGAATGTCAATGACCGCTGTAAAAGAAATTCAAGCGTTCTTGTGTTATTTCGAACGAATTTATTTGTGATTTATTCTGACAGTTTGTGCGAATAAGTAGAATTACCATCCATTGTGCTATTACGATCACGAAAAGTCAAAGTGCCGTTAGAACATCGGAAGGTCTGTCAGAATGGTTTCAGGTTACAATCGGTGTAAGACAAGGATGCGTCCTCTCACCACTCCTCTTCATCATATATATGGACAAAATAAATCAGGAAACAACCAACAATAAGGAAAAATCAAATAACAACATAGAGGTATAAAACCCTAACATCAATGAGCTACTCTCCGCAGATGACCGATGCCTAATATATGAGGATGAAAACCTGCTACAACAACATATAATATCTCTAGATAAAAGCTGCACAAACTACAGTATGAAAATTAACACAGCAAAAACAGAGGCTATGAGAATAAACAAATTAAGACACCCACTAAACATTAAGATCAAAGATAAAGAAATAAAACAAGTAGAGGAATTCAAGTATTTAGGCACAATGTTCACAGAAAACTAGACAGAGAAATTGACAAGAGAATACAAAAAGCAAATGCTGTCACATACCAGCTTTCACCATTGCTAAGACTTCCAAACATTTCTGTGCCAGCTTAACAACAAATGATAAATAGCATTTTCATACCAACTTTGTGCTATGAAAGTCAAACATGGACCCTTTCTAAATCACATTTAAGAAAGATCAATACATGTGAGATGCGATGCTTGAGAAAAAGTAACAAACAATACAAGAAGAGATAGAAATAAACAATAAAAAACACAATAAGAAAAATAGTAGGAACAAAACCCTGCCAAGAATATATAAAATAACAACTGAAATGGTTTGGCCACCTGGTCAGAATGAATCCTTATCAATCACCATCAAGGGCGTTCTTCTCGAGAATGCATGGAAAAAGACCAAGAAGAAGACCCAGAAGAGGATGGATAGATGCAGTGACAGAGACATGTAACAACAAAGGAAAATCACTAATTCAGACAGTTCGAGCAGCTCAAGAACGACAAATGATATAAACCACGACACCTTTTAGGTATCAGTGAAAAGAGAAAAGAAGATGGATAGATGTAGTGACAGAGACATGTAACAACAAAGAAAAATCACTAATTCAGACAGTTCGAGCAGCTCAAGAACGACAAATGATATAAACCCCGACACCTTTTAGGTATCAGTGAAAAGAGAAAAGAAGATGGATAGATGTAGTGACAGAGACATGTAACAACAAAGAAAAATCACTAATTCAGACAGTTCGAGCAGCTCAAGAACGACAAATGATATAAACCACGACACCTTTTAGGTATCAGTGAAAAGAGAAAAGAAGATGGATAGATGTAGTGACAGAGACATGTAACAACAAAGAAAAATCACTAATTCAGACAGTTCGAGCAGCTCAAGAACGACAAATGATATAAACCACGACACCTTTTAGGTATCAGTGAAAAGAGAAAAGAAGAAGATGGATAGATGTAGTGACAGAGACATGTAACAACAAAGAAAAATCACTAATTCAGACAGTTCGAGCAGCTCAAGAACGACAAATGATATAAACCACGACACCTTTTAGGTATCAGTGAAAAGAGAAAAGAAGAAGATGGATAGATGTAGTGACAGAGACATGTAACAACAAAGAAAAATCACTAATTCAGACAGTTCGAGCAGCTCAAGAACGACAAATGATATAAACCACGACACCTTTTAGGTATCAGTGAAAAGAGAAAAGAAGAAGAGAGAAGAACATTTCTGAAATCATAAGCCCCGGTACACATTTCTTCATCTGCGTGACCTTGAGAGTGTCCAGCTGAAATGGAACCCACGTACACTTTATGACCTAACTACCGCGCTACCACTGATCTAATGGCGCTCTCGAAATCATCAAAAACATTATGGTGGAAAGGCAATAAATAATCTCATCATTTCGTAGGGTCGTTGTTGTTGTTTGTTCAATATCCCGTTAGTGCTGTTCTTTGAGCCATCGGGTATTGTCTAAGTGCCCTCGGATCTCTAAGATGCCATCGAGTATTTAGTCCTAGCGGATATAGACACATATATTTCAATCAAGCTCCGTGTTCACGATAAACACGCGAAAGGGAAGTTTGAAAATCGAACACAACAAGGTGAAAACAGCAGACTTTCTCAAGGTGACAACAGCAGACTTTCTCAAGGTGACAATGGCAGACTTTCTCAAGGAGACATCTACTACCTAACTTTCGAAAATAACGTTCATTAAATGTATCCTCTAGCAGTTGAAACTCAAAAGCGTAGTAAACTGTAAGTGTTGAAACTCAACAGCAAAGTAAACTTTCAGTGTTGAAACTCAACAAGGTAGTAAACTTTCAGTGTTGAAACTCAACAAAGTATTAAACTGTAAGAGTTGAAACTCAACAAGGTAGTAAACTGTCAGAGTTGAAACTCAACAAAGTATTAAACTGTAAGAGTTGAAACTCAACAAAGTAGTAAACTGTCAGTGTTGAAACTCAACAAAGTATTAAATTGTAAGAGTTGAAACTCAACAAAGTATTAAATTGCAAGAGTTAAAACTCAACAAGGTATTAAATTGTAAGAGTTGAAACTCAACAAAGTATTAAATTGTAAGAGTTAAAACTCAACAAGGTATTAAATTGTAAGAGTTAAAACTCAACAAAGTATTAAATTGTAAGAGTTAAAACTCAACAAAGTATTAAATTGTAAGAGTTAAAACTCAACAAGGTATTAAATTGTAAGAGTTAAAACTCAACAAGGTATTAAATTGTAAGAGTTGAAACTCAACAAAGTATTAAATTGTAAGAGTTAAAACTCAACAAGGTATTAAATTGTAAGAGTTAAAACTCAACAAAGTATTAAATTGTAAGAGTTAAAACTCAACAAGGTAGTAAATTGTAAGAGTTGAAACTCAACAAAGTATTAAACTGTCAGTGTTGAAACTCAACACGGTAGTAAACTGTAAGAGTTGAAACTCAACAAGGTAGTAAACTGTCAGTGTTGAAACTCAACAAGGTAGTAAACTGTAAATGTTGAAACTCAACAAAGTATTAAATTGTCAGTGTTGAAACTCAACAAAGTAGTAAACTGTCAATGTTGAAACTCAACAAGGTATTAAATTGTCAGTGTTGAAACTCAACAAGGTAGTAAACTGTCAGTGTTGAAACTCAACAAGGTAGTAAACTGTCAATGTTGAAACTCAACAAAGTATTAAATTGTCAGTGTTGAAACTCAACAAGGTAGTAAACTGTCAATGTTGAAACTCAACAAGGTATTAAATTGTCAGTGTTCAAACTCAACAAGGTAGTAAACTGTCAATGTTGAAACTCAACAAAGTATTAAACTGTAAGAGTTGAAACTCAATAAGGTAGTAAACTGTCAGTGTTGAAACTCAACAAGGTAGTAAACTGTCAATGTTGAAACTCAACAAGGTATTAAATTTTCAGTGTTCAAACTCAACAAGGTAGTAAACTGTCAATGTTGAAACTCAACAAAGTATTAAATTGTCAGTGTTCAAACTCAACAAGGTAGTAAACTGTCAATGTTGAAACTCAACAAGGTATTAAATTGTCAGTGTTCAAACTCAACAAGGTAGTAAACTGTCAATGTTGAAACTCAACAAAGTATTAAACTGTAAGAGTTGAAACTCAATAAGGTAGTAAACTGTCAGTGTTGAAACTCAACACGGTAGTAAACTGTAAGTGTTGAAACTCAACAAAGTAGTAAACTGTCAATGTTGAAACTCAACAAGGTATTAAATTGTCAGTGTTGAAACTCAACAAGGTAGTAAACTGTCAGTGTTGAAACTCAACAAGGTTGTAAACTGTCAATGTTGAAACTCAACAAAGTATTAAATTGTCAGTGTTGAAACTCAACAAGGTAGTAAACTGTCAATGTTGAAACTCAACAAGGTATTAAATTGTCAGTGTTCAAACTCAACAAGGTAGTAAACTGTCAATGTTGAAACTCAACAAAGTATTAAACTGTAAGAGTTGAAACTCAATAAGGTAGTAAACTGTCAGTGTTGAAACTCAACAAGGTAGTAAACTGTCAATGTTGAAACTCAACAAGGTATTAAATTGTCAGTGTTCAAACTCAACAAGGTAGTATACTGTCAATGTTGAAACTCAACAAAGTATTAAATTGTCAGTATTCAAACTCAACAAGGTAGTAAACTGTCAATGTTGAAACTCAACAAGGTATTAAATTGTCAGTGTTCAAACTCAACAAGGTAGTAAACTGTCAATGTTGAAACTCAACAAAGTATTAAACTGTAAGAGTTGAAACTCAATAAGGTAGTAAACTGTCAGTGTTGAAACTCAACACGGTAGTAAACTGTAAGAGTTGAAACTCAACAAGGTAGTAAACTGGTAAAAAAATTAGCAAAAACGCATAAGAAGTGGAATCGGTAACAAACAACAACAACTACATCTGTTGAATTGTCTAGTGTCTTTCACCTCACCCTAATTTATGGCTGATGTTGATTTCAATGAGCCTGTTATACTCATAAATGGGCGGAGTCCTGATTTGATACAAAATATAGACAAATCATCTGCAAGGAAAATGCACATCATTATATCAGGACAGGAAAAACATGTACACGCCTTAAATATAGAGATCAAAACAGGTTTAGCTTCACGATATTCTTCTTTTGATTTCTTCTTCTTCTCCATCTAACCACATCTTGGAGCACAGATCTTCAGCCAACATTTTCCAAGCCGTCTTGCTTTGCGCCATTTTGTACAGATCATTGCATGATTTCTTCAATTTTAAAATTGTTTTCAACTTCTCTTCTATAAGAATCTTTTGCTATCCTTTTCTTCTCTTGCCATGAAGATTCCCAAAATGAGGCTGTCTTGTAATACTCTCAGTTGGCTTTCATAATGTATGTTTTATCCGGGGCCGTTGTCGTTGTCCTATCTACATTTCCTCTTGTATTTGATGTGTATTTTTTATAGAATTTTAGGTTTGAAATTTTGACACATCTATGAAATAAAATCGCAGTATTCATCATCATCATCATCATCTCCAAGTACCAAGCCTTCTAGCGTAAGTTATCATGTCTCTCTACAACTCTCGATCTCGACAGTTATTTATCATTTCTGTTGTTGACCTTCTGCCAAGCCATTCTCTTAAGCTGCCTGGTATCTTTTCTCTTTGCTTCCCTCTATCTCTTCGTCTATCGATTTTTCCAGTTGTTACAATATATCCCAACTGTATATTTCTCATTCATCATCATCATCAAGTACCGGGCCTACTGGCGTAGGTGATCATGTCTCTCTACAACTTTCGATCTCGGCAGCTATTTATCATTTCTATTGTTGACCTTCTGCCAAGCCATTCTCTTAAGCTGTCTGTTATTTTTTCTCTTTGCTTCCCTCTATCTCTTCGTCCCTCAATCTTTCCAGTTATTACAATATACTCCAGTTGTTCTCTTCTCATTACATGGCCAAAAAATTATTATTGTTTCTTCCTAGTATTGGAAATTAGCTCTCTTTTTGCTTTGACCTCTCTCAGAACATCTTAATTACTCTTCTTAGCTGTCCATGGTACTCTCAACATTCTTTTGTAAAACCACATTTCTACAGACTCCAGTGATTTTCTTGTCTGTTGTCTTATTGTCCATGATTCGCATCTATATGTTAAGACTGGCTCTACATAACATTTAAGAACTCTTTTTCTTGTTTCTATTGTCAAAAATGGATTGCATAGTATCTTCCTCATTTTTTGGAAAGCTGCTTTTGCCTGAGCCATTCTACATCTCACCTCTTTTGTACATCTTCCGTCTGAGCTTAACAAAGTTCCCAAATATTTAAATTCATTTACCTGTTTTAACATTGTTCCACCTGTCTTTATTTTGCACTGAGGTGATGTCTTTTTCTTTGTTGTTACCATTACCTCTGTCTTTTTGCTATTAAGGCTGAGTCCTATATTTTTGCTTTCTTTTCATTATAATGTCCAACATTTATTGTAACTCATTTTCACTCTTACAGATTAAGACTTTATCATCAGCATACCTTAGATTATTTATATTATGACCTCCAATTGTTATTCCAGGCATGTCCCTTATGGATCTTAAAATAATCTCACTATAAATATTAAACAAATCTGGTGACAGCACACAACCTTGTCTAACACCCTGTTTTATTTATTGAAACATTCCCAAATGGTTTCCAGTTCTTATGACCGCTGTTTGTTGCCAGTACATGTTCTTTATTATTCTTAGATCTTTGCTGTCTACGTTTATGCTTTCTAAAATGTGGATTATTTCTTGGTGCTTTACTTTGTCAAATGCCTTGGTGTAATCTATGAAACATAGGTATAGATCTGTTTTCACCTCTATGGCTCTCTCTACTAAAGATCTTATGATATATATGACATTGCTTGTTCCTTTATCTCTAACAAAACCACACTGTTCATCGCTAATTTCTGGACTGATCTTGTTTCGCACTCTTCGCATGATGATTCTTAGTAATATCTTAGTCATATGACACATAAGGCTTATTGTGCGAATATGTTATATGATATTTCTCATTACATGGCCAAAAAATGATGATTGTTTCATTCTAATATTAGAAATTAGCTCTCTTTTAGCTTTGGCCTCTTTCAGGACGTTTTTTTTTTTATTTATCTTCTTTGCTGTCCGTAATATTCTCAAAATTCTTCTCTATAACTATATATCTACAGCCTCCAGTGATTTTCTTGTCTGTTGTCTTATTGTGGCAATATTAGGTAAAACATATCTAAGGTAATAGGGGACACAGCTTCCCGTCCTCCCTTTTTTATCGTAAATAAGGTAACAATTCTAAGATTACGTCATCAGGTCAGGTCGATCTGAGCGAAGTGAACAAACACAACGTGATATGGCAGTTGTATGTGAGGGAACAAAGCAATCAACGGTGATGCTTCGGATTACATCTTAGAACGTATTGTTTTTGCCGGACTGTTTTTCTAGACCAGACTCAGTTTAAAACTCCTAGTAGACCGAAACCCACATTTGGACTTTGCCCATTTTTGAGAATAATTATTTTTGTATAACATTTTTGCTAATGTATTCATTATAGCAATTCAAATAAAGACACAGGACCACCAATAATGCAGTGTGAAGTGAAGGACGCAATTCAACACATGAAAAGAGGCAACGCTCCAGGTCCCGACAATATAACAATCGAAGAGATAAATGCATTAGGAGAGCTGGGAGTACAAGTCATAACAAAATTACTCAATGACATATATAACACTGGACACATACCCGAAGATCTACTAAAATCTATCTTTGTAGCCATACCGAAGAAGTCAGGCGCCACTGATTGTGAAGACCATCGCACTATTAGTCTCATGAGACATACGACTACAATATTACTAAGAATAATCATGAGATGTGTAAGGAACAAAATAAAACCAGAAATAAGTGAGGAACAATGTGGATTTGTGGAAGGAAAGGGCACCGATAATGCAATATACATCTTAAAAACATTGATAGAAAGATCTATAGAGGTAAAGAAAGATCTATATATATGCTTTATAGACTACACGAAAGCATTTGACAAAGTAAAGCATGTGGAAATAATCAATATGCTGGAGAAATTAAACACTGATGGCAAGGATATGCGAATCATAAATAACATGTACTGGCAACAAACAGCAGCTATACGAATTAACAACCAAACAGGACAATTTCAATTCATAAAACAAGAAGTCAGGCAAGGCTGTGTTCTGTCGCCGAATTTGTTTTCACTTTACAGCGAATATATTATGAGATCAATAGTAGGCAAAAAAGGAATTGAAGTCAACGGTCACAACATAAATAATTTACGATATGCGGATGACACAGTCTTAATAGCAGAGACAGAGAATGAGCTACAAGAAATGATAGATATAATAGTAAAAGAAAGCAGCAAGAAGGGTCTCAGTCTGAATAGTAAGAAAACAGAAGTAATGGTTATATCGAAGAAACAATCATCACCATCATGCAGCATACAAATAAACAAGACACATCTGAAACACGTGCAACGTTTGAAATACTTGGGCACAGTGATAACATCAGATGAAAGATGCACCACAGAAATAAAAAGCAGAACAGCTCAGGCCAAAATAGCATTTCAGAAAATGAAAATTATCGTATGCAACAAATCTATATCAATAGAAATGAGAAAGAGAGTTCATTGGTGCTATATAGAACCAATTCTGACATATGGAAGCGAATCATGGACAGTAGACAAACAAATGAAAAGACGATTAGAGGCCACAGAGTTGGGATTTCTCAGAAGAATGTTGAAAGTACCCTGGACAGCTAAAAAGACCAATGAGGAGGTTCTCAAAGAGGCCAACACAAAAAAGCAGCTCCTAAAAAACATCAGAAAGAAAGAATCAACATTTTTCGGGCACATCATGAGAAGAGGAAAGTTGGAATACTTGGTTACAACTGGCAAAATAAAAGGAAAGAGAGATCGCGAACGACAAAGAGAGAAAATACTGGATATCTTGGTGTCATGGCATGGAAAACAGTCAACAACAGAACTGATACGATGCACTGTGGATAGAAGATTGTGGAGGTACATGATCGCCAACGCCAACCGGTACGGCACATAATGGTGATGATGATGATGATGATTCATTATAGCTGGTATTCTCTTTGTGTTTGGGCATGTACATTTATAATAATGTTCATGAATAGCTGCTCTTTCTAATCACAATAGTAGTATATAATCTTCTTCTTCTCCTTTCCTTCCTCATTTGCCTTTCAACGTCGAGGGAAAATATAATTTGCCGTCTTTTGCTCTTCTGATCGCCTCTGCTGCTGTCATGTTTCCTAGTGCTTCTAATATTCCATCGACCCATCTTTTTCGTGGTCGACCCTTGGGTCTGGTGTTCTCACAACGTTTGTTGAAGGCTCGATGTTATGTGTTTTGTTTTTTTCTGCCTTGTCACGTGGCCAAACCATTTTATCAGTTGTTTCCTTATATATTCTAAGGTGGGGGCTATTCCTAACTTTTTTCTCAGTTCTTCATTTCTGATCTTGTCTCTCAGTGGCTTTTTCTGCTTTGTAGAAATCTCTTGTGGCTGTCTTGAAGTCCCTGCTCATGTTTTGTCCGAATTCTGTCCAATTCTTTTGCTTAGCTTCTTTGATCAACATTTTAACTCTTTTTCGAACTAAGGCATAATTTTCATTTTTTTCTGGTTCCTGTTCTCCCTCCAATTTTTAAACAGTTTCTTCTTTTCTTTAATTACTTCTCTGATTGTTTCGTTCCACCACGGGGTGCTCTTTTTCCCTTCTCTTGTTCTTAGCTTCGTTCCACAAACTGTTTTAGAGATGTTGGTTACTGTTTCCTTAAACTGTTTCCACTCTTCTTCTACTGTGCATACTTCGTTAGGGAGTTTTTTGAATTAGTTTTTCTTCTAGGGCTTTCCTTGTTTCTTGATTTTTTAATTGTTTTATTTTTATTGTCTGTTCTTTTTGCTTCTTTTGTTTGTTTTCGTATATTCTCTTTATTTTTGGCTGTCTTAGTGTGATCATAACCATCTTGTGATCCGTGTCGTCTGTAATATTAGGGATTGCTCTACTGTCGGTTACTATTTTCTTGTTCTGTTGTCTTGTTAGTGTAAAATATATCTGGCTTCTGTATGTTGTGTCATTCCATTTGTACCAGGTGTATACTTGCGACTCTCTGTGTTTGAAGAATGTGTTGGTGATAAATAAATCATTTCGATTGCATAGTTCCAGCAGTCTGCTTCCATTTTCGTTTATTTCAGCTGTTTTATCGCCAAAGGGTCCTAAGATATCACTGTTCTCACTGTTGCATTTCCCAAGCCTTCCATTAAAATCTCCCATCACTAACATGTCGTCGCTTTCGTCAGTCTTGTTAATGATTTCATTCAATATGTCATATAATTCTTCGCTGTCTCTTTCATTTTTGTTGCATGGTGCATAGATTTGAATGTATTGTATAATTGTGTTAGAAAAATCACACACAAAACATGCTTTGTAATGAGTATGGAAGCAAAAATAAAATCTCAAGTACAAACTGTATTAAATTAATTCCTATATCGATCGAAATAAAATTCAATTGTTTTTTTTTCATGTTAGATCCACATCTGCACATTGTATATGATTTTCATTCATTTTGTAACACAAATAAAATATGTATAACCAGAAATATAAAGTCCCATGTGAACAAGAACGAAATCAATTTTTACTTTTTTTTTTACCGACAACTATTTTGAAAAAAGATGTTACACAAAATAACATCGATAAATCCACTTTCTCTTTAACTAAATTTCTTTTTATTCACAACAGACTTGGAAATATCAATGGTTACACAATATAAATGCATTAATTCCATTTGAAACACAACATATTTACAACTATTCACAATTTACCTATAATAGAATGAGCTATATGGCAATGCGAAGAAGAAATTAGACAACTATCAGTTGTCGGTGTTTATTAATTAAATAAATAATTAAACGCGTTCAAAATGAGAAAAACTCGCCAGTTTTCCTATCCTAGCTAGTCAGCTGACCATTGAGTGCATTTACGATGGGGTTTTAAAATGCACAGCTGTTTTAAACGAAATAAAACCTAATGGTTTTTTAACCGTTCAGCCGGTATATCTTGCGTCATATGGTTTCTCAGAAGTTCCATTGACCTGTATAGGTTTTACACGGCGTCTTTCAGATTATGGGAATTTGGAAGAACACATGTACCTGCAATTTAAAAATGTGTTCTTATTCTCTATCATCTTTTACCATTCACGAAATGAAATGTTTGTAATAGTTCTCTGTTGTTGACATCACACACGGTGCTTGATGCTGCATATATTAAATATATTTCCATTGTCTATCTGTTGTTGACATCACACACGATGCTTGATGCTGCATATATTAGATATTTCCATTGTCTATCTATTGTTGACATCACACACGATGCTTGATGCAGCATATATTAGATATTTCCATCGTCTATCTCAAGGAGGAAATTCTTTGACCCACCATGTTGATACACCTGGTTGCATATTCTTCTTGTGGAATTGTGGAACACATTACATACCGAAACCACTTATTTTGTTATCTCTGGATCCCTCGACTCGCCTTAAACTATTACCAATGAAAGCTTTGGTGTAAGTCGGTTCACCTTTATTAACATGAAATGCATTTTTCTCGCCCTACTGCTCTGACCTCTCTTTAAATCAATATTGTATTCAATTTTTAGAAAGCAACCGCCATTTTAGAAACCACCGGTAACAACACGGAGCGAAAGATTCATCATCATCATCATGTACCCTGCCGGTTGGCGTAGACGATCATGTCCCTCCACAATCTTCTATCTACAGTGCATCGTATCAGTTCTGTTGTTGACTATTTTCCATGCCATGACACCAAGCAATCCAGTATTTTCTCTCTTTGTCGTCCGCGATCTCTCTCTCCTTTTATTTTGCCAGTTGTAACCAAGTATTCCAACTTTCCTCTTCTCATGATGTGCCTGAAAAATGTTGATTGCTTCTTTCTGATGTTTTTTAAGAGCTCCTTTTTTGTGTCGGCCTCTTTGAGAACCTCCTCATTGGTCTTTTTATCTGTCCAGGGAACTTTCAACATTCTTCTGAGAAATCCCATCTCTGTGGCCTCTAATCGTCTTTTCATTTGTTTGTCTACTGTCCATGATTCGCTTCCATAGGTCAGAATTGGTTCTATATAGCACCTATGAACTTTCTTTCTCATTTTTAATGAAAGCGAAAGATTAATACAAGAAAAAAGACCAAAAATAAAATAAGCAATTAGAGAAATATTAAAATCATCAATTGGAGAATAACACACTTTGGGGGAAAAAACAGATAAGCTGCTTTGAAATTGAAGTCCATCGCGTTAGATTCGTTGTTTAAACATTCATTTTCGAGTTAGTCAGAGCTTATGGAGGATTGTGACTAGGAAGTTTACATGCAGTCATGCAAGGACATCAATATGATATTCAGTTAGTCATTATGGGAGTTATCAATTTCTGCAGTAGCCTCTGTCACAGTGACGTCAATTGTGAATTGTTTACTCATGAAAACGTCATTATGGGGGTTTATCATGACGTCATGCACTGCAATACTATGTTTATTTAACGCCGTTATTTGAGAATCTTCGGAAGATGCACCACAGAAATAAAATTAAAGCAGAATAGTTCTGGCCAAAATCGCATTTCAGAAAATGAAAAACCTACTGCTATGTCAATGGAAGTGAGAAAAAGAGTTCATCACAACTATATATCTAGAAGAGAATTGCGCACCAAAGGAGGTAGAGGCAAAATTGGTGCAATACAGTGCGCATAAAGAGAGAAGTGACGTGGAAGAGAGATGACGTAGACAAATAGGATGACGTAGTTTGCTGGACGGTTGGAAAGGAGAGGAGAATATAATTCAGTTAGAGATCGGCAGTCGCAGAGAGCAGTAGGAAAATTGAGAGTCATGTAAAGCAAGAACGACAGTAGAAGCCTATAAGCAGAGAACAGTTGGGATACAAGCCCAAGAGGGCAGCTTGAGATAAATGGTGGAACAAGCAGAGAGGTCCAATCAGCAGATGAGTATAAAACAAAATGCCAGCAGCAACAGACAATTAAGGAACTGGTCTAACAGAAGTAACGGAACCGGCAACAGCCATAGATAGAGTAGGGAGGGCCGTTCGATGGGGAACGGTCCAACTTAAATTGGTTGACAACCAGCAATAGATAGAGTAGGAAGGCCCTTCGATGGGAAACGGTCCAACATAAGCGAGTGACAAAAGCATGAAATGGAAGCCCAGGGAGATAGCTTGAGATAAAAAAAAAAGTGGAACAAGCAAGGAACGGCTGAACAGTTAGTAATAGCAACAATTAGAATTCTGACATGGAGAGGCCAGCAGGCAACAGCAATATATAGAGCAGGGAGGGCCGTTCGATGGGGAACGGTGCAACTTAAGTTAGCGTCGAACATGAATAGGAAGATTAGAATAGAATAAATAATAATATAATAGAGAATGAAAGGAGAGAAATTGAATAGATAAACAACAATTGTTATGACAGAAGATGTGAGAAAAGAAGAAATAAAGGCAGCCGATCAATGGTCAATGTGTTATCGATGTGTTGTTAATTGTTGTTATGTACAACACGCAGAAAAGTCTCTCAAGTTGGTCGTAAGGGACGAATGGAACAAGCTGTTGAGAAAGAAAAGCAAACACACAAAGTTCAGTCTCTCAATAAAGTCACGAGAGTGTATGCACGCACAAGTGTAAGTAGCAGGCACACGCGCAAATGTGGTCTCTCAAAAGGTCATACATCATTAAAGCGTTTAAAAGGAGTCACATATAGAGCCAATTCTAACCTATTGAAGCGAATCGTGGACAGTAGACAAACAAATGAAAAGACCATTACAGGCCGCAATAGATGCGATTCACAGAAGAATGTTGAAAATTCCATGGAAGGCTAAAAAGATCAACGAGAGCCTTCTAAAAGAGACAAACACGAATAAGCTCCTAAAAACATATTAAAAGAACGATATTTTTTTTTTTTTTTGGGGGGGGGGGGACATCATGAGAAGAGGGAAGTTGGAATATTTGGTTACAACTGGCAACATACAAAGAAATAAAGATCGCGGACGACAAAGAGAGAAGATACTAGATAGCTTGGTGTCATGGCATGGACAACAGAAAACAACAGAATTGATACGATGCACCGTGGATAGAGAGGGAAATGGGGAAGGACATGATCGCCTACGCCAACCGGTATGGCACATGATGATGATTATGATAATGTGAGAACCAAAGTTAAACGTAGATGACTATTATGTGGAAAAAAAATCAGTGTATCGGTTTATGTTATAATGGACATAACGTTGACAAACATCACATGATGTTTTCTATGTTTATTTGTTAGAGACAGAAAAAAATACTTGAACAAGAGCTATCACTTATATGGTAGGAGTTATCACTTATATGGTAGGAGTTATCACTTATAGGGTAGGAGTTATCACTTATATGGAAGGAGTTATCACTTATATGGAAGGAGTTATCACTTATATGGTAGGAGTTATCACTTATAGGGTAGGAGTTATCACTTATATGGAAGGAGTTATCACTTATATGGAAGGAGTTATCACATATATGGTAGGAGTTATCACTTATAGGGTAGGAGTTATCACTTATATGGAAGGAGTTATCACTTATATGGAAGAAGTTATCACTTATTGTTATTGTTATTGGTTATGGAAGGCCTCGGTCTCACAGCAAACGAATTAAAATCCATAATTGCTCAACCGCCCGTGCCAGTGGAATCATCCGAATTACTAACTCATCTCCCAAACAAAGAAAGGTAACTGTAGTCCCCATCGCAGCAGTCTCAGCACACGCCAAAAGACATAAGGCGAAACCGCGCAGAAAGTGAACACAGCCAACTGTTCCCCGTCATACGATATCATCATTCATCGCAAACAAGCGGGATATCGAAGCAGGATCAAAACGGATGAGACACACAGCTCACGGTGTGCACAGAGCACTTAACTCAGTAGCTCCTGCAACAAGCCGGACTTGGAATATGAGGAAACTGCAAGAAGGAACACTTTTCAGACATAGCCCTCAATGGTTCCCGCCGCCTATTCACCATACACCATGGGAGTTTACGTCCTCCCAAAAAAGATGATCGTTGTAGCACCTGATGATGTTAGGCCATCATTGATGACTCCAATTCCAAACATATAGACACACAAGGGTGGTAAGTTATCACTTATATGGAAGAATTTACCACTTATATGGAAGGAGTTATCACTTATATGGAAGGAGTTATCATTTATATGGAATGAGTTATCACTTATATGGAAGGACTTATCACTTATATGGAAGGAGTTATCACTTAAAGGGTAGGAGTTATCACTTATAAGGTTGGATATATAACTTATAGGGTAGGTGTTATCACTTAAAGAGTAGGTGCTATCACTCTATGGGTAGAAATTATCCATTATAGAGTAGGTGTTATCACTTCAATTTAACAATATCCTGACTCCTACTGTTATTGACTCTAGTTAAATCAATATAGCATAAAAATTGTACATTGTAGAAAGAAATAATACTTGAACACACAACATCACTCAGCGTTTTCCCCCGAATGTCGACCAAAGCACCGTGACGACCGAATGGAAACCATTATTGTTGTTAAGTAGTGCTGACAAATTGAAAAAAAATATAGACAGAATAATAGACGAACAAAATAGACAGAAATAGACTTATATATCATGTGGTACGCAACGTAGTTGGCAGGGTGCAGGTTTGAAACTCAAGGAAAATGGTTCAGAAATACCAGTAGGACTGGATGACTGAAAACGAGAGATTAAAATTATGAATAAATCATCATCAGGTTGCATGTCCGTTGCAGAACGTTGCATTCACCATAGTCCGACTGAAAGAATCTCTGTCCCTAGCCAGATCTCCCACAGAACGTTACATTCACCATAGTCCGACTGAAAGAATCTCTGTCTCTAGGCAGATCTCACACAGAACGTTACATTCACCATAGTCCGACTGAAAGAATCACTGTCTCTGGGCAGATCTCCCACAGAACGTTACATTCACCATAGTCCGACTGAAAGAATCTCTGTCCCTAGCCAGATCTCCCACAGAACGTTACATTCACCATAGTCCGACTGAAAGAATCTCTGTCTCTAGGCAGATCTCCCACAGAACGTTACATTCACCATAGTCCGACTGAAAGAATCTCTGTCTCTAGGCAGATCTCCCACAGAACGTTACATTCACCATAGTCCGACTGAAAGAATCTCTGTCTCTAGGCAGATCTCCCACAGAACGTTACATTCACCATAGTCCGACTGAAAGAATCACTGTCTCTAGGCAGATCTCCGACCTTTTCCACTGTCATGTTCAAGGTCGCCTTGATGTTTTGACACCACCTTCTTCTTGGTCTGCCCCTGATGCGTGCGCCCAGGAACCATGCCTCCCATTATTATTCTTTTCAGCCCTCTGTGTCTTTTAAAGTGGTCATAGTATATTAATTTCCTCTGCAGAATGCTGTTTATGAGCCAATTGTTTTTAGTGTTTACAACTTTTAATATGTCTTTATTGGTCTTTTTCATTATATAAGGCATGTGAAGGATTTTTCTGTAACATTGTGTTTTGAGTTAATCGATTTTCTCCCTTGATGTTTGCGAGATTATCCATGATACACAACTGTATGTTGCTCTAGGACAGGTACATGCCTTCAGTAATTTTTAATTTTCTGCCTTGCTGGTATTGTACCACATGTTCTTCATTGTGTTTAATTTTTGTGTTTATTAATCTTCTTTTGATCTCTTCCAGTCTCCATTGTTAGTTACTACAGATCCCAGATAGTCATAATTTGTTACAAATTCAAGTTCCTCACTGTTGATGATTTTGGCTTGGCTTTTTGTTTTGTCAATGGACATTATCTTAGGTTTCTGTTTGTTTAAATAGAGGGTTTGTTCTTCACTGTTTTTTTTAACGTGAACAACTAGCTATATAGCTAAATTACCATCAAACCGTGGCTAGCGTAGATGTTAAAGGTAAGGATGACCTATCGGTCTACCATGGGTGCAGTAAACACATTCTACTAATTAATAACAAGTACAGAATTCAATCTCGTGCTATCTAGAATAAACAACCGTTATGGAAAGTTGTATGAAGTAAAGAAAAATAAATAAGACATGACACACAAATAATATTTCATTGTTAGCCCATTCGTCTGCTCAAAACATAGTAATACGAGATCGCGTTGCAAAAAATTGATTAGGTCTGGAGTTGACATTACAAGAATTGTTAAAATTACGAGATTTATATATTTCATGAAATATGAAATGGATTTCATAATAATAAGAAAGCATAAATATAACTGTAACTATGATCTTACGAGAGGGACAAACATAAAATATATTCTATTTAAGATCCGTGATCATGTGGAGTCTAAATGGCAGTAGCTATCGTTGTTTATTATAAAAGTGATAGTTATGACATGAACCACACAATACCTCAGCAACAAAGTCAGACATCCTATTGTAATAATGACTCACTAGCTTTGTTCCTAGGTTCCTGACAGTGCAAGGAAGTGTTGCCATCTCACCTTCTCTCACAGACACGTTGAAATTTGAGATCAGGAACTCCGGCTGTTGGACAACAGATGAATTCTCGAAGTCATAATCTGAAAGAAAGTAACAGACATGTTTTATCTGTTTAGCGAAATCTCTTCATGGAATTTACCAAACTTTAATATGTAGAGTAATCAAGAACATTAAAATGGTATATATATATATATATATATATATATATATATATATATATATGTATGTATAATATATACGCTGAGAGAGAGAGAGAGAGAGAGAGAGAGAGAGAGAGAGAGAGAGAAATATACTACTGACAACTAAAAGGAGTAATCAAGCGTTTTAAACTAGGCACAAGAAAAAAGAACACTTTTTCAACATAAAATATATTTAAAAAATCGCCCTAAGAGAACACAATCGTTATTTATATCAAGGGGACACAATCGTTATTTATATCAAGGGGACACAATCGTTATTTAGATCAAGGGGACACAATCGTTATTTAGATCAAAGGGATACAATAGTTATTTACATAAAAGGGACACAATCATTATTTAGATCTAATAGGACACAATCATTATTTACATCAAGAGGATACAATCGTCCTTGACATCAAGAGAACACAAGTTTCATTTCCAGCCATGTATTGAGAAGGGAGCAGCTAGAATATATTCTGGGCAATTAAATATTTGAGAGAAGAAGAGATAGATTGAAACAGAAAGAGAGGCTACCAGACACTTTATAGAATAGTCTGTAAGAAGTTCAAAGTAGAACGGGATAAACAGCTGTACAGATAACAAGTTGTGGAGAGACATGATCACCTACGCCAGAAAGCATGGTACAATGATAATTATATACATAAGCACAAAAATATATTTACCTGAATGTTTAAACGCTTATTCATCTATCATTCCGTCCATCCATCCACTCGTTTCACATTCTATACCTGCTTTAATATCTATTTGTATCCATGTCATTATAACACGCGTCAACTAATGAACCATTTGTATCCATGCCATTATAACACGCGTCAACTAATGAACCATTTGTATCCATGTCATTATAACACGCGTCAACTAATGAACAATTTATGTCCATGCCATTGTAACACGCGTCACCTATTGAACCATTTGTATCCATGTCATTATAACACGCGTCAACTAATGAACAATTTGTATCCATGCCATCATAACACGCGTCAACTAATGAACAATTTGTATCCATGTCATTATAGAACGCGCCAACTAATAAACCATTTGTATCCGTCCGCCTAGTAGGAACACAACGGGTTACAAATCCCCGCTAAACTGCGAACCTTAATAAGTGAATAGCTAAATCAAAGCAACACTAATCAAAATAAAAGTGCTAGCAGTCTAGCAAGCAGTCATTAGTCACATTTTTCCAGATTATTGATCAGATAGACAGGACTTAGCCAGAGAAAGGAATGAGGCGTTAATATTTGGTCTTTATTTTAAATCAGAGAAGGCATTCCGAGATAAGGAAAAAATTCAATGCATCATTAAACGTGAGATAAAATGTATCGATTATGCGGGAGGCTTGATATAAATTTGAGCATTTCATTTATGTTTCTTTTTTCATTTGATTCCAAGTGGAAATGATATGTTGTTGAACAAATCAAGTCATCAGACATTGTTCTTAAATATCCTAAAATATCATCAAGAATGACTAATTTTTGTGTGTGATATCCCCTGATATCATAGTCTACGATATCGCATGCCCATCCCTGTTTGCTGTGGGCGATTTAAACTAAACGCTGAATGTGAGAATGTAAAATAATCTGTAGGAAGAGAATACATAAGACAGCACGTTGCAGGTGAGCTTTGCTGTCTGAGCATGTTCAATGAAGCAACAATTGTAGCAACATTGAAGCTGTTTTAACCAATGGTCTTCATGGATCATAATCTGTTCTAATGACATTTTTAAATAAAAGAGAAAAGTGGTATGGTAACAGCTTTACATTTGTTGAAACAAAACCAAAGCTGAACGACGATTCGGCCAAGTAGGTATTCAGCTGGATTTTTAAAAAAAAATAGCACAAAATATATATCTTTATATATATGGATATACCCAGAAATCTAACTTCTAATCTTGTGGTAATATATAAAGACTTATGCATTTACGCATGTATGGTTATGTACGTTATGCATGAGGTTATCATTAAATCTTTTTATTTTGCCAGTTGTAACCAAGTATTCCATTAATACTACTCTCTAATACACCTCTCATCAGGTTTTCATTAATACTACTCTCTAATACCCCTTTCACTATGTT
Source organism: Megaustenia siamemsis (assembly GCA_032433765.1). Classification (NCBI taxonomy): domain Eukaryota; kingdom Metazoa; phylum Mollusca; class Gastropoda; order Stylommatophora; family Ariophantidae; genus Megaustenia; species Megaustenia siamemsis. The sequence goes on along the minus strand of JAVIAB010000051.1, from coordinate 148,323,088 downwards.
ACCTTTAAGACAACTCTCTAATACCTCTCCCACCGGGTTATCATTAATACTACTCTCTAATACCCCTCCCACCAGGTTATCATTAATACTACTCTCTAATACCCTTCCCACTAGGACATCACTAATACTACTCTCTAATACCCTTCCCACTAGGACATCACTAATGCTACTCTCTAGTATCCTTCCCACTAGGACATCACTAGTACTACTCACTCACACCCTCTTCCTCCAGTCATATTCCTCCCCCGTCAAATTACTCACTCGCTTTCCCGCATTTTGTACATTCCACCACTCCATCAATCCCTGGAATGTTGGATGCTCCCTACCATCTTGGAATAGTCCAGAAAACATCAAAAGGCAGACAGTCATCCTCATTATTGACACCATCATCCATGCCTTTGAGTTCCCACAACCCGGAGATTCCAGGCACGAGTCTCGTCAGAAAGCTCACGCCGAGTATTCTTCACCACGACTTTAAACATTCCTCTGTCTTATACAGTCAAAGTCACTCACAATTTGCTTCTAAGGAAATCACGTTTCAGAAGAAACTCAGTCAAAGAAATACAACTCTAGTAGTAGTAGTAGTAGTGGTGGTGGTGGTAGTAGGTAGTATTAGTATCTGTAGTAGTGGTATTATTAGTAGTAGTGGTGGTAGTAGTGGTAGTAATAGTAGTTGAAGTATTAACAGTATTAGCAGTAGTAGTAGTTGTTGTTGTTGTAGTCGTGGTAGCAGTTGTAGTCGTCGTGGTAGTAGTAGTAGTAATAGCAGTGTCATTGCAGTCTCGATTTAGAGCGTGTGTCTAATTATTTTCGACTGGTTATTTACAGACTAGTATTTAGCGCTGACGCTGTGAAGTGAAGCTGAAGTGTCCTAGATAGGACACCACATGACCCTAGTAATATGAGAGACGATTATGTTTGAAAAGGGAAAAAAATGTGACAAAAATGGAATGATTTAGAGTTTTACATGAATGAGTGACAACACATGTCTCATTTAGTACTGTTTACTTGGTTTTTGTATGCTCAATTGTGATTGGTTCGATCTCTAAGCGTCATGGCTTGCAGTCGATCCAGCTGAACAATGACTCGTTACACGACACACTGATTTGCGGTAGACAATAACAACTATTGTCCAACAAGGGAATAACTCTAGAGGCACATCAGCACTCTACAATACAATCTTCATCCCAACGTTGTGCTATCAGTGCCAGACCCGGACCCTAGATGCAAGAACAAAATGTAAAATAACCTCTACTAAGATGAAATGAGTTAGACGAATGACAGGAAACATTCTGAGAGACAAGATCAGAAATGAAGAACTGAGAAAAAAGCTAGGAATAGCCCCCTGCCATAAAATATATAAAGAAACAACAGATACAATCATTTGGTCACGTGACAAAGCAGAGTGATCAAAACACAAAGAGCCCTCAATAAATGTTGCGAGAATACCTTACCCAAGGTTGACCACGAAAAAGATTGATCAATGTAACATTATAAATCATTAGGAAACATAACAGCAGCAGAGGCAAACAGAAGAGCAAAAGACCACATATTATATTTTCCCCTCGACGCTAAAAAAGGCAAATGAGGAAGAAAAGAAGAAGAAACAGTAAGCAAAAGTACTATCTCCTTCATGTCGAAATGTCATGGCCGAAAATGCTGAAAATGAATACCTTAATGCGCTACATCCCATCATATGTTATGAGAGAACCCTAACCCCTTACCTGTAGATTATTTACAAAACGACCAATTCCAATTGCCTTAAAACGGACTGAGTAGAGCTTTGTTCTTTGTTTATTATCATGCATCACATTTACAGATGGTCAGCTTTATACTTCATCCATGTGTTCACATATTCTCCACTTCTTCTATTGTTGACAATGTATTCAAATGGGGGTTGGGGGGTTCCATATATTGGGAGAAATTCAAAAGAAAATTCTCCAAACTTTTGGGACGTTTTCCATGGGGAAATTAGCAAGGTCTCCTACAGAGAGGAAAACATATAACAAAAGTTTCATGGAAAGTGAACAGCAGGACACTGGTAGTGGCCAGCCCCGCTGTCCTTGTGGTTCAACAATCGCGTTACGATATCGTCCTGACCCTCGACCCCAATCAATGTTCATGTAACAAGCTTACGCTAGCACTTTACCTTTGTTTCACCACTTCGTTGTTCTTCTTCCTCCTCTTGTTCTACTTATTCTTCACTACCATCTCATATTCCGTTTTCCTCCACCTCTATCCCTCTCTGCCCGTTCTTTCTCTCCAACTTCCTTTAATCTTGTTCCTTCCTCCATTTTCATTTGTTTTGTTTTTCTGCCTCTCCTTGTCGGACAGCTTTGAGAGAAGTTCAAACAAAAGCTGTCCCTCTCCCCAGAGAACTCGGCATTTGCTCAATATTTTCCTCTTTGCTCACAAATGGTAATCACTTCCAGCATATTTTCAGATATTTTTGTACAAAATGAAGTCCGTCTCAAGTGTCTTTGCAATATACTCGTTACAGATGAAGTTACGTTAGATCTCGTTACACTTGAAGTTACGTTAGATCTCGTTACAGATTAAGTTACGTTAGTTCTCGTTACAGATGAAGTTACGTTAGATCTCGTTACAGACCAAATTACGTTAGATCTAGTTACAGATCAAGTTACGTTAGATCTAGTTACAGATGAAGTTACGTTAGAGCTAGTTACAGATGAAGTTACGTTAGATCTAGTTACAGATGAAGTTACGTTAGATCTAGTTACAGATCAAGTTACGTTAGATCTAGTTACAGATGAAGTTACGTTAGAGCTAGTTACAGATGAAGTTACGTTAGATCTAGTTACAGATGAAGTTACGTTAGATCTAGTTACAGATCAAGTTACGTTAGATCTAGTTACAGATGAAGTTACGTTAGATCTAGTTACAGATCAAGTTACGTTAGATCTAGTTACAGATCAAGTTACGTTAGATCTCCTTACAGATCAAGTAACGTTAGATCTCCTTACAGATCAAGTAACGTTAGATCTCCTTACAGATCAAGTAACGTTAGATCTAGTTACAGATGAAGTAACGTTAGATCTCGTTACAGATGAAGCAATGTAAAGAAATGTCGAGTTCTGTTGAGAGTGAGACTCCATATCATCATCATGTGTCATACCAGTTAGCGTCATACCGTAACATATTATCATGTCCTTCCACAATTTTCTATCTATAGTGCATTGTATAAATTATGTTATAGTCTGTTTTTAGTGTCACCAAGCTATCTAGTATCTTCTCTCTTTGTCGTCCGCAATATCTACTATTTCCCTGTATTTTGCCAGTTGCAACCAAGTGTTCCAACTTTCCTCTTCTCATGATGTGTTCGAAAATTGTCGATTATTTTTTCTGATGTTTCTTAAGAACTCCCTTTTTTGTTGGCCTCTGTAAATGTCCTCGCTGGACTTTTTTTTTTTATCTAGCCAGGGAACTCCCAACATTCTTCTGAGAAATCCCATCTTAGTGGTCTCTAGTCTTTTCATTTGTTTTTTTTTACTGTCCATGATTCACTTCCAGAAGAATTTGTCAGGTCAGAATATGACTCAATATAGCACCGATGAACTCTCTTTCTCACTTGTATAGACATAGACTTGCTGCACAAGACGTGTTTAATTTTCTGACCTAAGCTATTCTGCATTTTATTTCTGTGGTGCGTCTTCCGTCTGATGTTATTATTGTGCCCAAGTATTTGACGCCTGGCACTTGTTTGACAAGAGACACCCTATAGATGGCAATAATGTTCTGCTTGTTTTCTCAATGTCGCATTGAAATAACGTCGCGGTACAAAAGTACCTCAACGTCTTTGTAAATCTCGGGACACCCTTATAATGGCTGTGTGTACACCTAGTTGTACGTACGTAGATTCATTTCAAGCCATCAGTTGTGCTACATGCAACAAGAGGTGATTATACAAAATATCGACAGGTGTGATTCCCCAAAGAACCGAGGGAGCCAATATTTAAATTTATTTTTACCAACGGCTACTCATATCTATATCACAACTTTTTGCTCGCCGCTCGGTTGTTATGTGTCTATTTTTAAAGAAAAATAAAATATAAAGCTCTGTATTTTAGCAACAAAGAATTACATATCTTCTAAAGATAAAGAGCAAAATGAGAATAAAAAAAAAGAAAGCATTACATTGCATTGAACTTGCGTAATTTTTGGTCTTGCATTTTTTCTGTTGGCTTTTCAAAGTGGGGAACATATATGAGTCCTACTGAAACCAATGAGACTAATAATTTAACACGACTAATAATTTAACACGGACTAATAATCTTAGTTCTGCTGTTGTCTCACTTGAGATTTGCTGAAAAAAAAAACCAGAACAATTTGACTAAAGTTTGTTTACAAAATGTCCGTGCGTGGGCAGCCGTGACTTGATAAAGTCTTACATGAAAGTAAGTCAACTTAATTTTCGTTCAACTACTTCTCTACCTCATCATTTATTTTATTCTTGATCATAAACCTTCAAATCAGTCCCAGACCATTACACATTGTGGGGGCAACAACAAAATCTCACCAAAATGTTTAGTTCTTGTATCATTAAAGGACATTTAATAATCTTACCCATAGTGAGTCAGATTTCTCTATTCACAACAAGGTTGTCTTTGTTTGCGTCTCCATCCAGTGTCTATTGTATAACAGTTCTTATCATTATTTTGGAATCTCTTCTCAGTACGATGATCCTCAGATTCGATTTCCAATGATCCTCAGATTCGATTTCCAGTGATCCTCAGATTCGATTTCCAGTGATCCTCAGATTCGATTTCCAGTGATCCTCAGATTCGATTTCCAGTGATCCTCAGATTCGATTTCCAGTGATCTTCTTTAACACTGAATGTTTCTTCAACATTTTAGATATTTATTTCTGTTTATTGTATTTATGTCCACATAGTACATCCTTTTCCGAAGCGTCGAATCATTTAAGTGGTCCTTTATTACAGTAAAACTTTAACCATATCCTTTATTGTTGTTTTATTTCACCGCTTTATTCTCTCTATCATAAGTTTTACCTTAGCTCCGTTTGTTCCATTTCTTGCGCTCTTTCTTCATTTCACTTTTCTCAAAGCGAATTAAAGAAAATGTAACAAATTTATTTTTGTTCTTTCCACAAGTACGTACGTCTGTGCATGTTTTTAAAAAAAAATAACTACAACTCTGAGGTTTGCTTTAATAATTACAACTCTGAGGTTTGCTTTAATAATTACAACTCTGAGGTTTGCTTTAATAATTACAACTCTGAGGTTTGCTTTAATAATTACAAGTCTGAGGTTTGCTTTAATAATTACAACTCTGAGGTTTGCTTTAATAATTACAACTCTGAGGTTTTCTTTAATAATTGCAACTCTGAGGTTTGCTTTATTAATTGCAACTCTTAGGTTAAGAAGGATGTCGCAAGCGCTTCCAACTACATCCTGTATATGATCACCAGCCAGCAATTCCCGCAACATCCTGTATGTGATCACCATTCAGCGCTTCCAGCAACATCCTGTATGTGATCATCAGTCAGCACTTCCAGCAACATCCTGCATGTGATCATCAGCTAGCGCTTCCAGCAACATCCTGTATGTGATCATCAGTCAGCGCTTCCAGCAACATCCTGTATGTGATCATCAGCCAGCGCTTCCAGCAACATCCTGTATGTGATCATCAGTCAGCGCTTCCAGCAACATCCTGTATGTGATCATCAGCTAGCGCTTCCAGCAACATCCTGTATGTGATCATCAGTCAGCGCTTCCAGCAACATCCTGTATGTGATCATCAGCTAGCGCTTCCAGCAACATCCTGTATGTGATCATCAGCTAGCGCTTCCAGCAACATCCTGTATGTGATCATCAGTCAGCGCTTCCAGCAACATCCTGTATGTGATAATCAGTCTGCGCTTCCAGCAACATCCTGTATGTGATCATCAGTCTGCGCTTCCAGCAACATCCTGTATGTGATCATCAGTCAGAGCTGCTAATGAGCCTGAATTCGCGAAACTCGACGACGCTTATATCATCGCTTCAGTGAACGACTTCATGACATCTCTCATGATTTTGCTACTTATGTGATACCCCACCTCAATTCCCCTCACAATTTTTACTTCGATCATAGTTACTGGCAGTATATCATGCTGTCTGAATGACCACTCTCCGTCTCCTCTTGAAACCCGCCTCGCAGTCCGCTTTGATTCTCACACTCGTGGAGGTTTGGAGAAGAATTCAAACTTTTTCATTTACACTTTCCTTTATTGACACTCCACTTGTTTCTATCTAAACCTTTCTTTGACACTTTTTCAGACCTCTTTTCTGTACACAATTTTAGATACTTTCTTTGATTATACAATAGATTAACGTATGTCATCTCGTTTAGTGAATATTAACCCAGTGACACGTTAGTTCGGTTACCATTTTGAGTTGTTCCTTGCATTATAACTTTTTGAGACTTGTAGTTTGTTCTTTTTATGTTCGTTCTCTGTTAACGTCCTGTTTAGAATCAAAACATTGATTTATTTAGTCTGGATGGCTGACGCATATTTCTCGCTATTTTGTTGTTTAATATGGCCATCAGCTTACCTCCTTCAGTTCTTCTTCCTCGCAGCTTACCTTTTATATTTTCCCCATTGACTTTGCCTGTTGTCACATTTTATGTCAGCTCAGAAACACGAAAGATTCATTAAACAACCTCCTGTAGCAGTTTTATGTTCACCTGTCTCGATCGGCAATGCCAGTCAGCTTCAAGCTGTTGCCCCAGTCAGCGCGTCTGTCATGGCGCGTTTGATGCTCAAGGGAACCGGAAACCAGGAAAATGCGCTCAGATAAAAGGATACTTGAAGACATAGACCCAGGCCTGTCAAGGAATTAAGTTCACGCCTGGCGAAGCTGCTGGAAGGGAAACTATCCGTCTCACCGCATTTATCGCTCGAGCTTGGAGTGGTAGCATGAGTCTCAGGGTCGCGTTCAGAATCCAACCATTGTGATAACTAAGATCAACTCGTTCTCTTTACTTCTCATATCTCTTTCTTTTCCTTCTCTCATATAATATTTTATTCCTTGTTAGCACCAAATTTGAGAGTTTCTTTTCCGTTCTTTCTTTCCTCTACTTGTCAGCGTGAGGGGAGACAATTTGCTGCATATTCCACTTGTGTTGACCACTCCTGCTATTATGTTTACTAGTGTTTCTAATATTCCATCAACCATCTTTTTCGTGCTTGGTCCTTGGGTCTGGTGTTCTCGCAACGTTTATTGAAGGCTCGTTGCGTTTTTGTTTGTTTGTTTATCTTTCTGTCTTATCACGTGACAAAACAATGTTATTACTTATTTCTTTGTCATATATTCAATGGCGGGATTTATTCCAATTTATCCCTATTTGTTGAACAGTAGTGGTGATTTTTGTTCGATGGTTTGACAAGCTTTGTTGCATCTTAAGTCTACTTCTGCTGCTTGTGAATTGTCGTTTGTCACTAGACTTCATATATGTTTAAATTCTTCTACTTGTTTGTATTATGTTACCTAACATTATTTTGATATTCTGTTTCTTTTAATTGTTTTAAGATGTTCATAACTTCTGTTTTGCTGGTGTTTATTTGCATGTTGTATTGAGTATCTGTGACGTCTAGTCTAATGAGGTTTTCATGTAACTAGTCAGTTGTCCTATGCATTAGGATCGTGTGCGAACAGATGCTCCTTATTCTCCTCTGTTTCCAATAGGTTGGTTAACTTACATATGTAATCCATGTATGTAATATACAATAAGGGAGATAATACACATGTTTACTACTGTTCTAATTTCATAGTGATCTTTGTAGTGTGCTGCTGTTCTAACTGCGGCGCTGTTGATATTAGAGACATTATATATAGCTTTTTTAGATGTTGGTTTATTCCGCATGTTGTTAGTATCTCCTATGCTTATTCTTTGTTTACTCGGTCCAAAACTTTTCTTGGTTTTAATTATCGTCTGTCGTCTTTTTTTGCCAACAGTTTTAGGGCATATTTTGCGTATGTACATCCTTTAGTTTTCCGGACACCCATTTGAAAATGAATACCTTAATGCGCTACATCCCATCATATGTTATGAGAGAACCCTAACCCCTTACCTGTAGATTATTTACAAAACGACCAATTCCAATTGCCTTAAAACGGACTGAGTAGAGCTTTGTTCTTTGTTTATTATCATGCATCACATTTACAGATGGTCAGCTTTATACTTCATCCATGTGTTCACATATTCTCCACTTCTTCTATTGTTGACAATGTATTCAAATGGGGGTTGGGGGTTCCATATATTGGGAGAAATTCAAAAGAAAATTCTCCAAACTTTTGGGACGTTTTCCATGGGGAAATTAGCAAGGTCTCCTACAGAGAGGAAAACATATAACAAAAGTTTCATGGAAAGTGAACAGCAGGACACTGGTAGTGGCCAGCCCCGCTGTCCTTGTGGTTCAACAATCGCGTTACGATATCGTCCTGACCCTCGACCCCAATCAATGTTCATGTAACAAGCTTACGCTAGCACTTTACCTTTGTTTCACCACTTCGTTGTTCTTCTTCCTCCTCTTGTTCTACTTATTCTTCACTACCATCTCATATTCCGTTTTCCTCCACCTCTATCCCTCTCTGCCCGTTCTTTCTCTCCAACTTCCTTTAATCTTGTTCCTTCCTCCATTTTCATTTGTTTTGTTTTTCTGCCTCTCCTTGTCGGACAGCTTTGAGAGAAGTTCAAACAAAAGCTGTCCCTCTCCCCAGAGAACTCGGCATTTGCTCAATATTTTCCTCTTTGCTCACAAATGGTAATCACTTCCAGCATATTTTCAGATATTTTTGTACAAAATGAAGTCCGTCTCAAGTGTCTTTGCAATATACTCGTTACAGATGAAGTTACGTTAGATCTCGTTACACTTGAAGTTACGTTAGATCTCGTTACAGATTAAGTTACGTTAGTTCTCGTTACAGATGAAGTTACGTTAGATCTCGTTACAGACCAAATTACGTTAGATCTAGTTACAGATCAAGTTACGTTAGATCTAGTTACAGATGAAGTTACGTTAGAGCTAGTTACAGATGAAGTTACGTTAGATCTAGTTACAGATGAAGTTACGTTAGATCTAGTTACAGATCAAGTTACGTTAGATCTAGTTACAGATGAAGTTACGTTAGAGCTAGTTACAGATGAAGTTACGTTAGATCTAGTTACAGATGAAGTTACGTTAGATCTAGTTACAGATCAAGTTACGTTAGATCTAGTTACAGATGAAGTTACGTTAGATCTAGTTACAGATCAAGTTACGTTAGATCTAGTTACAGATCAAGTTACGTTAGATCTCCTTACAGATCAAGTAACGTTAGATCTCCTTACAGATCAAGTAACGTTAGATCTCCTTACAGATCAAGTAACGTTAGATCTAGTTACAGATGAAGTAACGTTAGATCTCGTTACAGATGAAGCAATGTAAAGAAATGTCGAGTTCTGTTGAGAGTGAGACTCCATATCATCATCATGTGTCATACCAGTTAGCGTCATACCGTAACATATTATCATGTCCTTCCACAATTTTCTATCTATAGTGCATTGTATAAATTATGTTATAGTCTGTTTTTAGTGTCACCAAGCTATCTAGTATCTTCTCTCTTTGTCGTCCGCAATATCTACTATTTCCCTGTATTTTGCCAGTTGCAACCAAGTGTTCCAACTTTCCTCTTCTCATGATGTGTTCGAAAATTGTCGATTATTTTTTCTGATGTTTCTTAAGAACTCCCTTTTTTGTTGGCCTCTGTAAATGTCCTCGCTGGACTTTTTTTTTTTATCTAGCCAGGGAACTCCCAACATTCTTCTGAGAAATCCCATCATAGTGGTCTCTAGTCTTTTCATTTGTTTTTTTTTTACTGTCCATGATTCACTTCCAGAAGAATTTGTCAGGTCAGAATATGACTCAATATAGCACCGATGAACTCTCTTTCTCACTTGTATAGACATAGACTTGCTGCACAAGACGTGTTTAATTTTCTGACCTAAGCTATTCTGCATTTTATTTCTGTGGTGCGTCTTCCGTCTGATGTTATTATTGTGCCCAAGTATTTGACGCCTGGCACTTGTTTGACAAGAGACACCCTATAGATGGCAATAATGTTCTGCTTGTTTTCTCAATGTCGCATTGAAATAACGTCGCGGTACAAAAGTACCTCAACGTCTTTGTAAATCTCGGGACACCCTTATAATGGCTGTGTGTACACCTAGTTGTACGTACGTAGATTCATTTCAAGCCATCAGTTGTGCTACATGCAACAAGAGGTGATTATACAAAATATCGACAGGTGTGATTCCCCAAAGAACCGAGGGAGCCAATATTTAAATTTATTTTTACCAACGGCTACTCATATCTATATCACAACTTTTTGCTCGCCGCTCGGTTGTTATGTGTCTATTTTTAAAGAAAAATAAAATATAAAGCTCTGTATTTTAGCAACAAAGAATTACATATCTTCTAAAGATAAAGAGCAAAATGAGAATAAAAAAAAGAAAGCATTACATTGCATTGAACTTGCGTAATTTTTGGTCTTGCATTTTTTCTGTTGGCTTTTCAAAGTGGGGAACATATATGAGTCCTACTGAAACCAATGAGACTAATAATTTAACACGACTAATAATTTAACACGGACTAATAATCTTAGTTCTGCTGTTGTCTCACTTGAGATTTGCTGAAAAAAAAAACCAGAACAATTTGACTAAAGTTTGTTTACAAAATGTCCGTGCGTGGGCAGCCGTGACTTGATAAAGTCTTACATGAAAGTAAGTCAACTTAATTTTCGTTCAACTACTTCTCTACCTCATCATTTATTTTATTCTTGATCATAAACCTTCAAATCAGTCCCAGACCATTACACATTGTGGGGGCAACAACAAAATCTCACCAAAATGTTTAGTTCTTGTATCATTAAAGGACATTTAATAATCTTACCCATAGTGAGTCAGATTTCTCTATTCACAACAAGGTTGTCTTTGTTTGCGTCTCCATCCAGTGTCTATTGTATAACAGTTCTTATCATTATTTTGGAATCTCTTCTCAGTACGATGATCCTCAGATTCGATTTCCAATGATCCTCAGATTCGATTTCCAGTGATCCTCAGATTCGATTTCCAGTGATCCTCAGATTCGATTTCCAGTGATCCTCAGATTCGATTTCCAGTGATCCTCAGATTCGATTTCCAGTGATCTTCTTTAACACTGAATGTTTCTTCAACATTTTAGATATTTATTTCTGTTTATTGTATTTATGTCCACATAGTACATCCTTTTCCGAAGCGTCGAATCATTTAAGTGGTCCTTTATTACAGTAAAACTTTAACCATATCCTTTATTGTTGTTTTATTTCACCGCTTTATTCTCTCTATCATAAGTTTTACCTTAGCTCCGTTTGTTCCATTTCTTGCGCTCTTTCTTCATTTCACTTTTCTCAAAGCGAATTAAAGAAAATGTAACAAATTTATTTTTGTTCTTTCCACAAGTACGTACGTCTGTGCATGTTTTTAAAAAAAAAATAACTACAACTCTGAGGTTTGCTTTAATAATTACAACTCTGAGGTTTGCTTTAATAATTACAACTCTGAGGTTTGCTTTAATAATTACAACTCTGAGGTTTGCTTTAATAATTACAAGTCTGAGGTTTGCTTTAATAATTACAACTCTGAGGTTTGCTTTAATAATTACAACTCTGAGGTTTTCTTTAATAATTGCAACTCTGAGGTTTGCTTTATTAATTGCAACTCTTAGGTTAAGAAGGATGTCGCAAGCGCTTCCAACTACATCCTGTATATGAT